>JANZLQ010000100.1:24264094-24296071 GCA_026212715.1 Elanus axillaris
CCATCAGAGTGTTATCAACATTCTTCTCATACTGAACTCAAAACACAGCACTGTACCAGCTACTAGGAAGACACTTAGCTCTATCCCAGCTGAAATCAGGACAGAATTAAATGTGTGGAAGTAACTGTGAAATGTCTTGTCTATATTTACAGACTGGGCTGTCTTATTGAGAATTTATTTTCTTAAGGACAGCCTGTGTCACCCCCCATAAATCACATTGAGAAGAATAAAAGTAACCAGTATGTTTTCTCTGTAGTTCAATGTATTGGGCTGTATTTGGGTCCCTTGAAGGTGTAGCCAGTTCCAAATACATCATCCAGGTGAAGAGGGGATGTTTCCTCTGGTTTTGTCAAAATTTCCCTGAGTAGTTGTTTTCCGTTTTTCTTGGAGAAAGTTATAGGGTTATCTCATTTGACACCCAGGGAAAATGACGGTCATTCTGTCTGTTCTAAGAATCAAATACTGTCCTGCAGTCTGCTAAACAAGTATGTTATTACATGGAAATATTTTGTCTTCTCTGAGATGTATTACCTATTGACACAACCATTCTGGTTTTGGGTGTGGTTTGGGGCTTCAGTAACAATTTCTGAATCTCTCTTTTAGCCATTCAAAATAAAATACATCAGATAATTTGACCCCATTTTGTAGCCTCACCAAGAACACCTAGCATGATAGCAAGGCCTAAATTCCTGGTTTTAGAGCACTGTATGATGCTATGAGAGAATAAATAAAAATTTCAGACACTCCTGGATTTCTGAATACTTAAAAGGGACCTGTACACACCAAGTGAGCCGAGTCAGCAGGACACAGCTGCTGAGTCTCAATTTGTTTAATAACTCCAGACTGAAGGTACAAGCAGTGGTGTTCAGAAGTGTTCAGAAGAAGCACTTTGGTGATACAATTTTTGCAGAGGATAGGATAATTGTAATGCAAGTCTGTATTAATAAACAAGAAGTTCAGTAACCACAAGCTATCCTGAGTTCTGCCTAGATAGTGCAATGCAGAAAGATATAAATACCTCATAACACATTGACAGCATTCCCACAGCATATACAAAGACTCCTATCGCACATGATTTGCATATACAAGCAAAAATTTGTGCTTAGATTTAGATTTTTCATTATTGAATATTTTGCACATAATTGGTAGGAGTTTTGAAGCTTTTATTTCCAATCAAAGTTTTAAAATATTTTCTCTTCAGAACATAAGCTCCTTTTGTTTTCAAAAAAAATCACTTTTTACAATGTCTGGAAAACCACATTCATAGACATGTAAGCCAGAAATCTGCTCTGCAGTACCAGAGCCAAAAGAGCATCTCGGTGCTACCATAAATATATGAATGTGGACACTTAGTCTATTTGAGCCTGATCTTATGACTCCAACCATCTTTTAGAGCAACATTGTGAACTTTTAGCTCTCAGTTAAATCATATAATGGTTGTTTTGTTTTTTTTTTAAATGAGGGAAAGGTGATCTGTTGATAACTTCCTAAGTGTAGTACATTTGGAAGCATTTTCTACTAGCTCCATTTAAAGTTAAGTTACTTAGCCATTTACTGTACAGTGTTTGGTGCTGTAGATCCTAAGATGTGCAACATGTCCTGGATTTGCACTAAGCTAGCACCACCATACAGGAGTGGAAAATCAGGATGCCTCTTTGTGTTTGTCTTTGTGAGACAAGTGATAGAAAGTAACTGGAGACGGTTTTGGCAGGCTACTATGGATCTAGCCTATACACTTGAAATTAGTAGCTAATTCATGTTTCTTGACTCTCTAAACCATGACACCGGTTTTATCTCACTGTAACTTACCAACACTACTACACATTATTATTATAAACGTTCTTACCAATGACATATCAATATAATGTTCTATGTTTAGATCACTTGGCCTCAAGTTTTCAATTCCTTTACATTTTATAAGCCTAATTTCCATCTCATAGCTACCAGTGGAATTTACTAAATTAGAAGTCACTGTTGTGAAAACAGTGTGATTACATCTCTGTGAAAGGGAAAAACAAGGCAATTCTTTCTAAAAATAAACTTTATTTTCCTCATATAGCAGCTACAAATAAACTTACTGAGACTATACCTTATCTGATTCTGAACTGTAGTTACACAACTGTAAGTTCACATCCGTAGTACAGTAAAATAAATATAAAGGAGAAACTCACTCTCCTGGGATTCACAGGCATTTTGAGAAGAAGGTTAATTTTAAAAGGCTGCGTAAGCAGATAATACTTTATGTAGTTTATTTTTTAAAAATTTCAATGGTACTTCATAGTTTCTGAAAAATTCTTGTTGATGGACTGCCCAGAAGAAGGAACCATCTTGTGTCTCATTTCATGGCTCTCCCTGCAGATCTCCATTCCTTTCTTGGGAGTGATATGTTCTTCTATGTCTCCTTCTACCAGTTTTTAAAGACATTGTTTCCTTCATGATGAACTCTCCTTCATTGGGTAGTTTTAGATATCCCACAGTTCTTTAAGCAAACTATGAAAAAGAGCTCTGTAAAAATTTCTAACCTTTCATAGGCTTTATTCTATGCCAAGCTTAAAAAACAATGAAGACGATCATTTTAATGTTCATTGAACCATCCTACATATTTAATAAAGGAAGTACCTCTTCCAATTCATAATGTTATCTTGGGATTTGCTACACTGTGCTCCAGAACACTGAGCTAAACCTTGAGCATTTCTGATGGGATTAATGGCAAAATGCAGCCTAAGGCAAGGGAGTTTGACACTGTTGGAAACTCCAGGTCAAAGTCTGCAGTGTAAATTATTTCTTGAAGTGTAAATTTGATCAGAAAATGCAAAAACTACTGCAAGTAATGAGATAGTGTAACCCATGTTAATTTGGGTTCCATTGCACATATAAAAGTATGTAATTTGTAAAAATGCAGAAAAGACAGAGAAATGGAGAAGTGTGAAAAGCAACTCAAACCAAAACCAACAAGGATCCCTCTTCCCTTTTCAGCTAGTCAGGGTGAAGATTCACTCCTCTGGCTGATTTGAGGTAATAGGAACAGCAGCTCAAAGTTGTTAGTACCAAGGATTCTTGCATCTCCAGTATACTTGCTTATTCTCAATTGCTTTTAATTTGGCACACCATCAGCATCTGCGTTACACATGTGGTTTGAAATGTTAGGAAATGACACCTCCCCATAAACCTTTGCTTCCTTGACTGGGGGCCTTACTAGCAAGCAGCATGATGTTGTTTTGTTCATGTCCCACAGATGACATTTACACCTTGGTTTTCATATCACCATCATCGTTACTCCCATTCAAAAAACTCTTCCTGTTCCTTCCTTGTTGCATTGACTCCAAGCGACCTGTCAGTATCTGCTGTGCAACCTACCTTTCCATTTTGAGTTTGGCAAAGTGCCTCAAATATCACAGTTAAGGAAAAGTGATAAGACTTAATCCTGCAGCTGAGGTGGTAGTGGCAAGAGAGCAGATGCCTATTTTCCTCCACCTCTTTCCCCTTATAAACCACAAAGGAAGAATGGCTTTCTGGGACTTCTTGCAGTTATTGATGACTTAGCTCCTGTTGGGCTGAAGGTTCTGGGTTGGATAGATGAGCTCAGACTGGTCAAAATACATCATCCTTTGGATGTGTGATGACCAGGAGTGTGTCTGGAGCACTATTGGAACAGGAACCACAGGAACCTTTGACATGAGGCGCTGGTGTCACACTTTCATCATTATCACACATTTCTTTGTACCACCTTGATATGTTTCTGGTTTTCTTTCTGGTAGCCCTGCAGTATTTTCTCTTCTTCCTATTTTGTTCTCCCACTGACTGTCTTGCATTGGCTCAGATTTCTCAGACAAAATTTTTACCACTGAGTAGGTGGTATTGGTGTGCTGTATTGCTTCTTCTCTTATTTGTGCTTATCCTAATTTCAACTGACAAATGTTTTTCTTTCATAATGATATGATTGAGTATGAATGGAAAATAAAAAGCACGTACCATCAGTTATGAAAATGTCATCAGTCTGATTCAAAACCAAAACCAATCAGCTAAATGAATTGTCTAATCATTAGGCCACATGCAAAGATCATGTATTGTCAGGGATGTAAAACAACTGCATTTTGACATGTAGCTTACTAGCATTACAGAACAAATTTACTTCGGTATCTTCAAGATCACTAGAGTTCTGAAACTGAATCAAGTAAAATTTAACAGCATTTGGGGGCTGAACTTTTCAGTCATGTCACTGAAATGTGTGTTTATTTGCTGTATGTAGTGGCTATTCTGCAACTTTATGAAATTGAATCTGTATTATATTGCTTTAAGTATTTTTTTCACATAAACCAAAATTAGGCTAAAAGGGAGCTTTTGATTTTAATTTTTAAAGTTCATTTTTTCTTCAATTTTTGTAGCTTTCTTCTTTTAACACAAATTAATTGAAGGAAAGAATTAAAAGTTTGGGGTTTTCTTCTGCAGGGCACAACTAATAGAAATTTGTTCCTGTATTAAAATCTTTTCTTGTGAGTTGACTGAATCTTTGTCTTTATAACAGATTGGAATGCATTTCTATTTTTCCAGTTAATATTTACTATATTGAGTGTGAGTTTATGACAATCTGGTTTTTATTATCAAGATGATAAGATAAAATGGAGGAGCAGATATTAACATTTACAATGCAAGTTCTTCCCTGGTAAAAGGGTACCTCTCCATTTTTAGTTTATCTTGGGATTGTTTCTTTCAATTCTCATTACTTTCCAGACATTCAGGAAAGCAGTACTTCTGTAGCGTGGTGTATCTTTGCTCTCATTTCCTATCACCTTAACACCTCTGAGTTTGTTTCTCAAGTTCTTCCCTCTAAAATTATTTTAACAATCTTCCCCTGGCCTTTGAAGCTTTTTTTAACATACTCTGCCTTGTCAATGTGTTGGATATTTGGGTTTCTTCTCCAAGATCACATTGTGAGGGGAGTAGCAGAACATGAGTTAAGAACTGCGACATCTTATTAGCAAGTGGCTGCCCTGCTACCCACTCCACGACAAAGTGACTCCATTCTTTCCATTTTCAGGGCAACCAGTTGTGTCACTGAGCATCTTGCTCTCTCCTGTGTTTTCCCACTGCTTCATGTTTTTTTGACATGCATGCATCTGATTCCAGCAATGCCTTCTTGCCCTAGGAGGGAGTCTAAGACTACTGCCTGGTCCCAGGACCACTGCTGTGTGTTACCGGAGCAACTGTTTACACCCAGCAGCTGGACAACAGTTCAGTGTCCAGGTCTCCTCACCGCTGCAAGAGAGTTTGAACCACTGAGCTGCAAAACTATGCTTTCCCACTCTTCTCTCTTCAAATAACATTTATTTTATTTTACAATTTGGTGTAGATTCAAGAAAAGGGATGGAGTGTTTCTTCTTTTGGCACACTGCCATGCATCTGAAACTCCTGTCACTTCAGATAGGCCTGGAATTAAAGTCTTTTCCATCCTTGCATTAAAGAGAGGTAGAGCTCCCACAGAAAAAAGTCTTATGCAAACTGAAGCTGGATCAGTTTACAAAGGGATGATACAAGTGTTTGCAACTTGCAGATGTATTTAAGTTGTTTTCTATCATAGGTTTCCAGTGGTTAAATTAGATGCCACAACAATCACTGCTCTGGCTCCTTAATCTGAGTTGGAAGCACCAGAATGTCTCCACACTCTGTTGTTTATTCGTTTTACTTCACTGGGGGTTGTGGATTCCAGTACAGGACCACTAAAAATGAGGCCTTGTTATTTCAGTGTCAGAACCTTTCAGTCCCTTTATGGATCTAATCCAAAAGCCTTCACTTCCTTTGAAGCATTTTTTTCGCCATTTATATAATTTTATACTCTACTATACCCAGGAATATTATTTCTTGAGTTTCCAATCCTCAGTTAAATCTTTGTCTTCAAATATCTCCAAATTAAAAGGAATAATGCAATAATTTAAATACATGATGGATTAAAGCAGATATATATAGTCTTTATTATTGGTTCTTACAGGCTGATAATGTGAGACTTAAGATTCCCCAGAAGTCATGCTCCTTAACTATTTCTTAGTTCTTAGTTTTATTTGGAAATAATGCCTTAGCAGAAGTTGTAAAGTAATTGTGCTCTTCTTTATTATGTTGTCCATGTTATCAGTTAATATTTAAAAGAATACTAATGGACATATCAAATTTTATGCAGTCTATATTTTACTTTGCAATATTTAAGTTACATACTCTGCCAGACCCTGGGAATAATGTGAGGCAAACTATTAGGGTAGTGGTCCTGCCTGGCCTCCTATTTCTCACTACTATTAAATCCTGGATTAAACACTATTAGCTCTCACCGTCAACAGGTCCATAATCTTGTGTGTGGAGACTGTTCTGGCTACTAAGTTAATTACGGCAGGTCTGTATCTTTTCCTCTGCTTTTCTTTTCTGAAGCATTAGTCAGGATGAGGAGCTTCTTCAGGTTTATTGGTACCTTTCCAGGTTGAAGAAGGAGATAATCCCTAAAGAACTGGCTACCAGGCACTAAAAGTGGAGTATTATGTTTTTTCAGTGATTTATTGCTGTTGTGATCTTTCATTACATTCAGTCTTGTTTTAAAGGGGTTGTGACTGAAGCATGAAAATGTCTTGCTGTGTGTTTGTCATTGTTGTCATGTACTTAAGACTTAAACACTATGCTGTGTGGATATGGATTGTGTCAACAATAGAAAGTGGTTAGACATGACATCTTTAAAGTACTATACCCATCTAGAATTATTGGTTGTGCATTTTGTATTCTGACAAGGCAGTAGGGCAAAATTCCTCTCTGGCTTAACTCTGCTTGTCATTTTTTTTGCTTAGGATTTGGGTAGCAGTCAATCTAGTTTGAATTGCTTACAGAGTGATCTGAAAAATAATTATCCTTTCAAAAACATGATAAGGCTTCAGTGGCTGCCTATTTCTGCTGCCATGGACTAACTATATTCCTTAAATGTTACTGTCTAAAGCTGCAGTTCTGGGTTCCTTATGGAGACAGATACTGGTGACATTAGTGGGAGCTTTGCCTGTGTGAGGAGTGTGGATTTGGACGCTTCACTTCTTGTACAAATAGAATGGAAATAGTGACAATTTTGAGACCTTTAAATAACAAATCTTGATCCCAGAGAAGCGTGGGAGTTTTGCAATTGACTTATAAAATGTCAATCTTTTGATGACATTTAGTTACCAAATGTGGATTAATGGCACCAAGGTTTAACTGAATTTTAAGTGTGGACCTAATGGCATAGACCTCAGTAATCCTAAGAGAGTAAATGGATACCTAAGTAAAGATTACCTTAGAATGACTGAATAATAGCTGGACAGATATTCAGCTGACATGAATTAATTTATGAGTGCAAAATCTATACCTAGCAGGATTAGATGGACAGAAAGGTTCTCTTATTTAAGCATATTCAAATTACCTTTGTCACAAAATTTTGAACAAATCCCATTGCAGAACTATTTGGGCAGCCCTGCTCTGGGCACCTCTCACATAATGATATTAAGGAGCAGTGCAGTGTCTGATAGAAGGCGCATCTTTCTTGATCCTCCTGATCTTTTCTCATGTAATCAGCCTTATGAATTTAGAAGGATTATCCTCCAATCTCCCCATGTGTTGGTAAGAGGCAGTGAGTCAGGTGCTTCTTGTCAGAACAGCAGCCATTGAAGAAAGCATCTCAGTGGTCAGTTAAAAATCAACTGATTTGTTTTCTCAAATCAGTCATTCTTTTTTCTTCTGTGATTCCTACTTACATCAGCGGTAGTTTACTATATATTGGAATGTTCTTTTCACATATATATGCATTTTCATTTGTTTCTGAGCTTTAAAAGTAGTGCTTTATTTCTTTATGTCTCCCAACTTTTAACATGATAAAAAACCTTACTTTTTGTTTACCTCCTGGAAAACATAGATAATTGCAGTGTACAAAGATTTTTATTATTTACATAAAGCTTAGGACACTGAGGTGGTTTCCATCTATAAAGTGGTCTGAAATTTTAAATTGACTGTATAGGTAATACTGAGAATTCAGACTGTCATCTTGTATAATTATCTTAGCTCCATTTGATTATGCTGAGCTTTTCCACATAAGGCTAAAAAGAGATGAAGATGTCATCATTTGATAATACAAGGTTAACTATTTTTAAAGAAATCTACAACAATCAAAGCACATTTATGTTTCCCCATGTATTTCAGAGCAGTTTCTAAAGCAGTTCCCATTCATGCATGTTTGATTTCTCTTAGGTCACTCATCATTTTAATTAATATTAGTAATAAACCTTATCAGCACCATAACTAAAGAAGGTGATTCTGTGCAAATTCAACAGGAACTTTGAAAATGTCAGAGCAGCTCTGACTCATTAATCTTCTTCTATAGATGGTTTTGAACAAAAGCCCTGGATCTGGACATTATCAAAATTTGGAGCCATTTTATTTCAAAGACAGACTTGAAGCTGAACATATAGGTTGACATCATCTTCATCTGGCTTCATTCACCTACTTATAAAGAAGCATCCTCATTTAAAAAGCTGCAAATTAATTGTATTCAGAGGTGTATGTATGGCAGCATGGAATGATAAGGGAGAGCACTTGAAAGCCCCTACTGGAAAACAGAATATGAGCCTGCCTCGTTCAACAGAAACACAAGTACTTATTGGTCTCTATTAATCGAATATTCTCCTCCCTTATTATAGTAAATTATGTTACGACTATTGTGCAATGATACTGGAAGTACCCCACTAGGCTACATGATATGGTTCTATTGGATTTAAGCAAACTCTGCTGCTGCTTTTCTCATGCTTTTGGCCTGGATTTCTTTCTCTGGCATGTTTTTGAAGAATGACTCCGTACCGCAAGCCCTGTGCAGGAAGCTGAGTAAGCAAATGCACAAAACCCCATTCCCCAATAGAAGTCACTTACCTTTTTCACATCAGGTATATTAAAAAACTTCTTGGTATGAGCAACCCATCCTGCTATCCCGATGTCCAGAGGAAAAACAGTCTCATTGTCTGGCTTCACCAAATTCTCCTCAAAGCTGGAAGTTGGAGTGACATTGAGAAGCCTGGTGGCTACCTCTGGAGTACCATTTCGGGAACGACAAACAAACAAACTACACCGATCAGCTGCCAGCAGCTGTGCCAGCCTCTGCAGGGCCTTGTGCACTATCTTTTCCATAGTGCCTCCTTCATCCTGGATTTCTGTTAGCAGCTCAAAAAGTATGTTACACTCCTCCAGACGGGTCATGTCTTTGAAGCTGACTCCTTCCTTCACATCTCCAGGGCTCACTTTAAAGATACTTCCCAGCACTTCTGCCCTCATTTTTCGGTCAAAATACTCCTTGGCAAACTGGGGGTTGTTCTCCAAGTATTTTTCAACAGCATCTTTATTCACCTCACCCATTTTTGCTGGATTGTTCTTAGGATTTCTTTTTAGAACTGCATCACCATCAAAGCAGGAGTGGTAGCAATAAGTCCTAACTTGATACTAGTAAAAAAACAGTACTTTATACATATTGTATAGCTCACAGGCATAGTACATTCACCTTCCTCTGTGGCTTCCAAGCCTTCTGAAACTCTTGAGATATGACAGAAGGCACTGGCTTAGCATCTTCTTAGTGTGAGATCTTGGAGACTGCTAATTAAAGAGATGTCAGGACACTAAACCCCTGAGCATTCTTAGCTCATAAATCCTAATGGAATCATTTTAGCATTTTAAACTAACCAATTAATTCTTAGACCTTATAAAATTGTCTGTTGTATAGATATGTATACCTGTATGTTCTCTCCTTATTCACAGTATATGTACTGTACTATACAGACAAAAGTTTCCATTGAAACTTAATATGAGGAATTCCACTTAGATACTTAGCCCACATTATACACGTGCACAGATGTACACACGTGTATTTGTGAGAGGTACTTAAGCAGAGGAAAATAGAATGTTCCAGAGAAAATTTTTAAATTGCAAAAATTAGTTTTCCTCAAAATAGTCAGGAGATGATTGAAATTGTATTACTAAAAGTAAATAATTGTGAAGCTATACATGCATCAAATGGGTGAAATCCTAAAGACCTTACAAAAGTCTGAGCTTGCTCAAGTGATTTACTCAGGTGAAGATGGAGTAAACAAATTAGAATTTGAATCAGCACAGCCAGATATGATTTTTTTTTCAAAAATAGATAGCCTAAAAGAAAGAGTAAAATTAGAAAATGGCTTGACTTTAAATTGAGTTCAGGAGACAGTAATATATTTTACTCTGTAAGCATAAATAAACAGGGTCCTGCAAGTAATGCAGTTTCTTCTATGCCTTCTTCAGAAAAAGTGGGAGATCTCTGCTCTCTTAAATAGCAGAAAAATGGTAATAACTGACAGATAGTGGGCAAAGAGGGAATCTTGAGTCTGGTTGTAGCTTTTTAATATGTTTGAAGTTTCCTACCATCAGAGCATTACTCACATGAACAGAAGAAGAATGATGAAAACTGTGTTGAATTTTAGGAGAAAACACCCCAGGGCTATGTGAGTGAGAAGGCTGAGTTTAAGTTGAGTGCCAAGTATGACAGCAAATCATCTGTGTTCACTGAAACTGATCTGAATTTCAACACAGTAGGAGGGCTGCAATACAATTAATCTTATTTCTATTTGTCACATCCACACTGACAAGAAGCAGAAAGAGATTCCTGGTATAAGAAAAATAAACCACATACCTTTTGACAATTCTTAATTTGAAAAGAGTAATTATCAAAGTACAACTTTGTCTGACTGCCAGAGGCCACAGTGTGTCAACATTCATTTTTATCAACAGATCTAAAAGAATCAACATAGGGAACTGACACTGATCCTCTGATGCACAAAGAACAGGTCAGTGATTGGTGTGTAATGGCAGCTAACTCAGTACATTAGTTTTTCCTCTGACTGATAAGAAATGCTCTATAAGACACTAATATTTGCCAGACTGCAGTTGCCATAAAGATTTAAAAATGCATATGAATGTCAGCACAGTATGGACAAATTCTGGCCTGGTTGCTTTTCTCTGGCAGGGTTACTTACCCCTGGCAACCTGGGGGACAGCATAGGACCCTCACTGGTGGGCGTATGAGGTTGCAGCACCTTCTTTACAGGTGTGTACTAACTTTGTGGCAGGACTGTGCAACTGCAGCACAGCAAGATGTTCTCACCATTGTATGCATGTACAGTTCACAAGAAAACAGCAGAAGAAATGCACATATATCTTAGTCTTTGAAAAGTTTCATGATCTGATCATTACATTTAAAAGCAAGAGAGACTTGAAAATAATTTTTTATATATTGAACAGTTAAATTATTTCTCTTAATCTGTCATCTTTCTAATTTCTAGCTCAATACTTTTCATACTGCTCTTTATAAAAAGGATGTTGAAGAGCTCCAATGAAATTGTGTGAAGGGACAGTAACATTTTTTTGCATTACTTGTTTGGTCATACTATCTTAGTGACTTTGGAACGTTCTATGCAGTAGTTTCTTTGAAGTAGGAAGGGTCTCTAGAGGATCTGTCTCATGCCCAACTAAAACATTATAGAAAATTATCTTTTATATAAGATTTACACATTCATTTTCATTACATGGGAGAAACCAGCTTTACAAACATTAGTTGTTCTTTATATTGTGATTGCATTGATTCTATGAAATAGAGCAGCCTGTCACTCTCTGGAGGGAGAGTGAAGTGAAGACAGGCAACCTGACCAAGTTACACTGTTTTCTTTGGGCACAGGGGAATCGGTGGGTTAACATTTTAGTAAGCTAACAAATTTATTATCATATATGCCCATTTTTTTCAATATGCAAGATCACCTAAAATGCTTATCATGATTCCACCAAATATCCCTCATGCCCAGCTGTTTTTACAGATTATAAATAACACTACTTGTACTTTGAGGTAACAAATAAAGATTATATTTTAATTAAACACTACTTTAAGGTGATAAATCTTTCTTTGTAACAAAATATTTCAGATGTAGCTGAGTTGTCCTATAATCATTCTTAAATCATCAAATAATTCCTTTTTTTTCTTCTTAATTTAGATTCACTTTTACAATTGCACTCTTGCTCTTTAAAGTGTTTGTGAAATGACATGAAAAAAAAGTATCAGAAACCAATAGAAGTTCTTTATGAGGATACAAGGTTCTTTATGAGCCTAACCAGCTTATGAGGACTGGCTGAGAGAGTTGAGATTGTTTAGCCTGGAGAAGAGAAGGCTGCAGGGAGACTTGTAGCAGCCTTCCAGTACTTAAAGGGTCCTACAGGAAAGATGGGGAGGAACTCTTTATCAGAGAGTGTAGTGATAGGACAAGGGGTAATGGCTTTAAACTGAAAGAGGGCATATTTAGATTAGATATTAGGAAGAAGTCTTTTACTGTGAGTGTGGTGAGGCACTGGAACAGGTTTCCCAGAGAGGCTGTGGATGCCCCATCCCTGGAAGTGTTCAAGGCCAGGCTGGATGGGGCTTTGAGCAGCCTGGTCTAGTGGAAGGTGTCCCTGCCTGTGGCAGGGGTGTTGAAACTAGATAATCTTTAAGGTTGCTTCCAAACCAAACCATTCAATGGTTCTATGATTCCATGAAGTTTATGTTTAGAAGACAGTTAAGTTGGCTTTTTTCAACAACTGCTGTATATTGTCATGTTATGTTTCATCATGAACTCTATGTACACATTGATTAATCATGAACAATGCAGGCAAACCAAGAAGCTGAAGTAATTTTGTAGAAATTTAAATGTAGTTTGGTACATAAATGTATCTTACATTTATGGAAATCCACATTTTAGAGTTAGGAAAATACAGTGTATTTGAATTTATGCATTTTTGTTTCTCTTATATTAGTATTTTAATGAATTTTGGAAATTAGACCATTTAAACATTTTGGAGCACTAGTGTTGTAATGAATTTTAAAGTTTCTGTGCTAGAATAAGACATTTATTTTCTGTTCTATCTCCTTTACTGTCCTTATTTTCCACACTATTGAACATTTTATCTTTAGTAATCCTAATTCACATTTGTATTTAAGTTTATTATAAGAAACTATACCAAAAAAAATTATTTCACATTTCTGGCACTTTCAAACATGATTTTGCTATCATCCTTCCTATTAATTTTTTAATAAGATCTCCTGTTAAGAAAATACATTTTAATGGAGAATCCATTATATACATGGAGGTTTGACATTGGAAACTAACCTCGCACAGTCATTTTCACTGCACTTTTAAAGGCAAAAATAATATGCATTTGGCTTTGATTCTTTTCCATTCTGAGGTTGTTTGATTTAAAAACATGATGAGCAGGGTGCTATATTTTTCAAATTGTTTTAATTTCAGAGAATATCAGAAATATGTGTGCTTTGTGATTTTAATACATATGATGTCATTTGCCTTTGACGTTCGTAGTTACTACAGAAATCAAACTATTTATGGAGTACTTCTTAGTAGTAGACCATTCCTGAGCCCTTGTGATACATGGAAACTCCTAAGAAGGATAACTGACAGACGTGGTTATTTAAATAGATTCAAGCAGCACGTAAATGTCAAAGGTGTTTATAAGGTTTCCCAGTTCAGCTCAGTGTTTGTATCTGAGCATCTCTGTCCATTTAGATAGCAGTTAATGTGGTTCATTCAGTTCAGATTTCCTGAAGAAGCACAGATCAAATGTGTTTATTTCAATTGCATGGCCTTTGATGCGGATAATTTTATGGCCACTGTCTGGACATTGTACATTAATATGTATAATCCAAGAAATTAATATTGAGAAATATTATGGATTTATTCCTAAATGGTTAGGTTGTGAGAATGGATTCTGTAGGTATTTACAACGGGTACTGTGTGCCCCTAACACAGCCAGGTTTGGGCACCGAAATGTCCTGGTGTCACTGATCTGGTATGTTTTGGGACTTTTATAAACAACCTCAACTTTTATGTTTCTTTTAAAATGATTTTCTGTCTCTTGTCTTACAAAAGTAATCTTAAAAATGTAAACACTGAAGAGAGTAAATTAGCTACTTTTCCATACAGCTGCAAATTTTAATGGTCCCTTAAAACTGCCAATGATTACCTCTGGGGGTTCATGAAATAAGTAGTCAACAGAGATTTTAGATTCTAGGGGACATTTCCTGAAGTAAATAGCCAGTCTAGCATGAAGGGGTTAACCTCGGTTGCCAGATGTGCTGTAGCTTTGACCATGAGCATGGGTTTCTTGGTAGCTTGGCATGAATATTTAGTATACACACTGAGCAAAGGACATCAGCCTTTTAATCTCATGCACTCTCACATTTACTCCAATGTGATCTTAGGTTACCTGACCATTTTTAATTACTGAGAATATTAGCACCGGTGAGAGAGGTCTGACTGTCTTCTTCATACCCTCCTGCCAGATATTTATACACTTGGTAAGATCCCCCTGAGCTTTCTTTTCAGGCTGAACAGGCCCAGCTCTCTCAGCCTCTCCTTTTATCAGATTCTCTTACTGCTCAGTGATCTGCATGGCTTTTTGCTGGACTCACTCCAGTATGTCCATGTCTTTCATCATTCATAGTTTAAAGCTCTCCTCACCAGGCTGGCTAGCTGGTTGGCAAACTTTACATCTTTGTTTCAATTTGTTTCCATTTTAGTTATATATCTAGAAAACCAATTCAAAATCAGTGCTCAGAATGGTTTGCTAAAAAGAATAAAGGTACAATTTTCAACTAGGTTTGTTTAAATACTGTTTATAAAAGAGTTCAATGTAATTTTACTCCTTAAGCAGAATGTCACGTCATTAAATTACAAAAACAGGTAGTGCACAGGCTGGCATGGTGCAAAGGCCAATCTTTTCAATTCCATTCTGTCCTTGACCTCTGTACTCAGACTGCCACCAAGGGGAATAGTTGTGATGGTGACAGTGTACATAGTTGTCCCTTACAAAGTACACGGAGCTCCTTGGCTCCGCTCACGCCATTTCTTGTCGCTTGTTAATAGGAGTCCGGTTCCACAGGGCAGTGGCTAAACTTGGATCTACTGCTCTGTGCACACAGCAGTCATTCATTCCCCTGCAAAATCTGCCTCCAAGAGTTTAATGGATTCCCATGTTTGTGAATGGCACTCTATAAATAAATAACCATAAGACAGCAAAAAGTCTTTCAATCTATGTGCAGTCTGGATGGAAATGGATGCTCCATTTCCTATTACCAGTTCTTTGAGCCAGCTTTCTCCTAAGAGCTAGACTTATTCTTGTGATCACCAATAAAATTCTGGTTCTTTTAATATTTACAGCTTCCATGTTGCAGTGTTAAAAATGTTTTAAATAGTAATTTGACTGTTGTTTCTTCCTTTTTATTATAAAGACATAAATGAAACTAAAATAACTCCTACAATGAAAGCTTTTTTCTGCCATTTCCTTTGAAAATTGACCATTTCTGTCTATTTTCTGTTGCTATTCCTAATGGAAAATATTGCAGAATTTTTACAGGCTATTAATGTAAAAAAATATTTCAGTCACAGAATCACTGCCAGAGAAGACCTTTTTTCCCCTTCAATTAAACACGGTTCCAAAAAATATATGCTGACTTTCAAAAAACTTTCTATAATGCTCAAAATATGCTTCTAGCTTCAAACATTGGAATGGAAAGTCATATATGAAATTTATCAAGCTTGGTATTGAACTTAGCACAAGTTTTGTAAATGTACGCTTCACATTAGAGGTTATTTGTATGTTTATGTGTTATCAATATTTTAATAATTCTTTTAAGTTTAATTGTCTGAGCTTTCTCAGGACCCAGCAATCATTTGATGCCATTGACTTGATCTATGCACATTGCTCTCGGAATCAATTGAAATCCTGGCCCAAATTCTGTTCCTTTCTGTTTGCTTGAGAAGTACAAATCTGCAAGGGGTATATCCAGGTTCCAAGGATCACTGGCTGGCATAATTTCTCAACCAAACACATAGCCCAAGTCAATCCAAATTAATCAACTGAGGCAAAGTTTATACTGTTTATGAGTTTACATAGTTGTGCTGGCATAGCTACATCTGTTAGGACTGAGAAAAAATTCACCCTTGAATTGCCATAACAATGCTAGTCTGCCACAAACCTTCCATCCCTCCTCCAATACACTCCCAATCTAGATGTAACTGAAAACAGAGGAGCCTTTTTGCGTAAAAAGCTCGTCTCATTGAACGAAATAAGTGCTTTAGCTGTAACTATGAAAGGACTTCATTAATGTAAACTGTCTCAGGTAGGCAGGGTTGAAAGTATGGCTAAACCAGAAGAGGCATACAGCCAAGCTTTTACTATATCACCTTCAAATTGGACTGACTTGCCCAGGTCCTCTTCTGCAGTTGTTGAAATCTGACCGGGAAATACTGGTCTGACTTCACTGTAAAAACTTCCCACAAAACCACAATGGTAACAGTTCAAAAGAAGAGTTTTCTCAGGCGTTGCATAGAGTTTGTAGAGATCCCAGACTTGAGGAGCAGAATGATTTAGAAGTTACAATTACTAAGTCTCTGCCGGGCACCTCCTCTGGTACAATTTGTCAAACATAGCAGAAATCAGTGGAGGCGCACAAAGAAATGTTGTGCCATGGCTAATACAAAATTATATGTTTCTGATTTATTTTTGTTGATGACCTCAGATTAATTTAAGAGACTGTAATGGCTCTTGCACAAATTTACAACCAATCTTATTAAAAATTATTAACAGAAGTAAATTTTTGTTTCAGTGAAGCCTGGATTGTTCTCCTGTCTGTAAAACTGCTGAGGACAACATGCAGTAAGTATGATGGGACTATTGACTAGATTTTCAGAGGTTGTCAAATCTCATCAGGTTTTGATTCATTTGGATGCTTGACTGTAGACTCCTTTGAAAATTCCTGCCATAGAATTTTTATGGATAATTATGTTATTGACAAAATTTTATAGGAATACTTTTGATCCGGTATACCCTCTCTGGGAATATAAAACAGTATACAGATTTTTGAAGAAGACAAACTTAGGAGAAATAATAGTGTTTCACAAATTGGCAGAGAATAAAGAAATATTTTTTTCTTTGGTATTAAAGAAAGTAATAGATTTAAAGCTTATAAATTAAGCTATAATCCCTCTTCATACTGTCAGTCATGTGAGACAATGAACAAAGAAAATCCATGTTGATTTTGATCTTGTAAGTATGATGAATTCATATATTAAGACTAGTGAGTGTTTTGTAAAAGTTTTGTAAAAATGCATATATACACCTGGCGTCACCATTGCCAGAGGTTGGCACAAGGTTCTAAAAGCCACCAGAGGGATATAGATGGCTGTTTCTCTTCAGTCTCTGTGGGAATTAGCAAACTTGAAAATCTCAGTTTAAAAATTGAAATGTTTGCTTACTGAAAGACTACTGTTGAAAGTTCCAGGACAATTAATATGCACCAACCTTTCTGATTACCTGTGTTAAATATGTTCTTTACTCTAAATAGAAGCTTAATATTAAACATAATGGAATTTTTAGTGTCTGATGTAATCCAGGGCATCAAAGGCTTCAGAGCAGACTTGGAACAGCCCTGAGCATTTGATGTTTGAGAAAGTGAACAAAAATATACCCTCTATGCAAAAAAGAATCCAACACAAAGCAGAAAAAGAAGATAAATCAAACAGACTATGCCACTGTTTGCATTACAGATGAAAAAGATTTTAAACAGCAGCAACAGTAAAAAGTTTAATATTTTTATGAATATATGAAAGGAATAGAAAGCTGAAGTAAATTTCTGGGAAAGGCTATGCTGAATAAATTGTTTTAATTCTGTACATCAGCTACTATTGAAGCCTTTTTTATACTACATTGGTATCTCCATATTTAAATTATATTTTTGCTTAATTCTTAAAGTAACAAACACAGACCTTTCAACAAACAGGCTTCTGGCTTTATTCTTTCAAAACTGTGAGGTGAAAAAAGTAGGTGAGTTAGTTCTCTTGGTAACAATCATTCCTATCCTGCTCTGGTTACATGTCTAGAAAATAATTAACAGGTTTTCTCTAATGCTTCCTAAAGATGTTGAAACTATAGAACAAATATTGACTGAGAGGCAGCAAAACTTGCCTGGACAGGAGAAAACAATAATGCTTTATATAACTGAAAACAGTTTGCCAAAACCAGAAGAGAAATTCTGGAAGCTCTGATTTAAAATTGATGTCAAAAGAGCCAGATGTTGTTTGTGCATGCACTCTGATATTTGCAGGACACACACACGTCCTGCTACCTTTGCAGTACCACACAAAGGTGCTCTTTTGCCTTCCTGAAGACTTGCAGGGCCCCAGTTCCTGTCTCATGAGATGGTTTAGCACCCAAGCCAGCCTTTAGGAGGCAAGAGGGAACCAGTCATGAGGACCTGGAGAGGTTCTGGCATTACCAGGCTTTCAGAAGCATGAGCAGAAACTTGCAAGTATTATGTTTGCCACTGTTTATCAGGGGAAGAGAGGAAAGGGATTTGGGGGAGGAGGTAGAGGAAACAAGCTTGCACCTTGTAACTGGATTGAGCACATTGGGTAATAAAGACTTTGGACTGCAGTGTGTAAAATCACAGAGGAGGTGAGGGCAGCTCATTCTCCCCCGTGCAAAGAAGGGGTGCCTCTCTTTTCCTTTGTTCTCCCCACACATGTACACACCCCTTCCCCCAGGTGTCAGCTCTGCCTTTGGGTTAGGAAAAGCAAAAAGAGGCATTTGCTCCTATTGCCTGCTTGGCTGCAGGTCAGGGTCAAAGACCAGGTGAGCCCATGAGTGTTACGCAAGACGCTGTTATGAAGGGGCCTCGGCCTGCAGCTTGCATCAACCCGCCTCCCTACTCCCCCTCCAATCTGGCTTTGTACCTCAAGGGGTTGCGAAAGCCCCAGGACTACATAAAGTGTTCCCTGTGTGGGCACCCTGCCACTGCCATCAACACTTGGGCTCTCAAAAGGCCACAGGACCGGCACTGTCTGTAAGGGACCCTCCTGTGGTGGGCTGGGGATGACCGGGTGCCTTGCCTGCGCATGCATCAGGGAAAGCTGCACGATGCCCTGGGGACCTGTCAGGGCAGCCTTCCTCCCTTCCTTGCTTGTGTGACAGAGCCTGTTTCTGATGCTATTCTCTGTTTGCTGTTGCTGCAGGGACGGGATGGCCCACACAGAGAGAGCTCTGCCCTGGCTGCTGCTGCTGGTGCTGGCCTTGCTGGGCAGCAGCACAGCGGAGCGGGACTGCCGAGTAAGCAGCTTCAAAGTCAAGGAGAACTTCGACAAGACCAGGGTAAATCTTCTTTCTCTCCTGGATCTGTGATGCCTTGCCTAGCTCCTCTTCCCAGGCTACAAAATCTGGCATTCAGTAGCACCAGTGTGTTCACATTTTCACTCAAAGTCACAGACTGCAATACTGAGAAACAGCAGAAGTGTGCGATGTTGCCCACACCTCCATAGATGCTGGTTCCTGATGCATCTGATGAAGGAATACTGCAGAAACTGAGGTTTAGCAGACTGGCCTCAAACTGTATGGTCTAAACAAAAGAAGTGCAGTGACTTGGTTGTTTCTATGAAAGATAATACTACAGTGTTTCCAGACATCATTGCAAGGAAAAAACATTTATACATAGGTCTGTCAAGATCTGACAGTTGTTGTCCTCTTCCCACCAAATTTTGTTTTCTAAATACTGGAGAACTGCAGATACAAATAAGATAACAAAAAATGTCAGTTCTTTCACAAACCCTTGCTGCACTACAACATATTGGTGGGTTTATACTGTTGGAACAGCTGGATTTGTTTCTTAGGTGCAACTTTGAGGCATGGTGTCAAAGATCTGCATGTTCTCCCCTTTGTCATGTCCCCCAATTTGTAATGTCTATTTGTAATGTGTTCCATACTTCTAGGTCTAACTGCAGCCTTTGTTATTTCCTTGCAGTACAGTGGCACCTGGTATGCCATGGCAAAAAAAGATCCTGAGGGGCTGTTTCTGCAGGACAATGTGGTAGCCCAGTTCACCGTAGATGAGAATGGACAAATGAGTGCCACTGCAAAGGGCAGAGTCAGACTCTTCAAGTAAGCTGTTTGCAGTCTTCCTCTTGTTCCATTTCATTAAGCTTCTGCAGCGCTTACTGATGCTCTGATTCTACCTGCTATCCCTGCACTAGCCACACAGTCACATGGAATCTGTGCTGTTAGGTTTGAATGTGATGGTTTTTTTCCTTCTGGCTACAGTAACTGGGATGTCTGTGCTGACATGATTGGCTCTTTCACTGACACAGAGGATCCTGCCAAGTTCAAGATGAAATACTGGGGTGTTGCCTCTTTTCTGCAGAAAGGAAGTGAGTACTTACCTATAGAAGATGCAGAAGTACTTGGGAGCCTGGTTATGTTGTGTGACCATGCTGGGAAAGGAAAAAAGAGTGTTGGATTTCTTAAACACACTTAAATACATAATATCTATCATACAGCAAAGCCTTAATGTGAACAAGGTAATCGCAATTTTTTATATGGGACAGATGGTTGGCTTTCTTGAAACAAGTGAAGACCAGGCCTTTGTATATCTTTGTATTTCTTTTGTTTGTTACCCAGCAGTATAATTGAAGGTCACTGTTTGGAAAGAAATGAAAAGCAGATGAAGCATTTTAAGTCTTGTTTTAGTTCAGAACTCAGTTACCAGATACTTCTGTTCTCTCTGAAAAGCCTATCAGACTTGGCCAAGCAGGAAAGAGGATTTTGCAACTCTTAGTTTGCTTGGTCTTATGTCTGAAAATGCAGAGATTTATCTGTTTTAAGAAACAAATATGATCCAGTATATATATATTTTTTTCTGTTATCTGTCACACCCTACGCAAAGCTAATTATTGAGCCAAGTAGAGATTCAGACAGTTGTAGCTCAAGAAATTTCCATAGATTGTTTCCAAGAGAAGCAGGTGGAATTTGGAAGTGATTGGAGCTCCAGTCTCTCCAAAGACACAGTTATAAAGAATGCTTTGGATGCCAATTGCTCCTGAATTATTGCCAAATCTCTTCACAGCATGCTGCTGAACCATGTTTTCAGGGATACTTCAGACTGCTGGCTGAGCCCAGATTCTACCTTTCTAAAAACTGGTCCCCACCCACAGGAGAGATAGGGAAGAGAACATAACAGTGTTGTCTTCACCAGCACAAACATAGTGCAGGGAAGGATCTTTTGCTCTAGGAGAGGAAGCTGCAGAAATTATGCTTTTTACTGCAAACACCTAGGTTCACTTCTGTTAGCACAGGGTGTCTGTATGACCAGGTATTTATCAGATTACCTAGCTAAATAGTTAAGAATTCTTTGAAATTTTAACTGCATTTTGAGAAGAGGGTTTATGATAGAGTTTGTAGCAAATACACTTCTAACATGTAGAAACTGCATGATAATATTTTTCCTTAGAAATACAGTTTAAGTAACTGTAGGAAAAACAGTTTTGTTTTTTTTTTTCCTGGTAGGAAAACAGTTACAGTTTTGAGTAATCTGGAGCATGACTAGCACAACCAAGAGCACATTTGGCTTCTCTGTTTTTTAACTATTTTCTGCCTGACTGTTCCCCTTTTTTGGTGAAAATAAGAAAACTTCCTTTGTACTTCATGGTAGCTACTGTAATACATGGATCTTTTTTGTGTTTGTTGCCACATTTTATAATGATGTTCAGGCATGGATTTGCAAGGCATTTATTAGCACTTTGTGCTGCTCCTGTTCTGTGCCCATGTTAGAGGAGAAACAGTGGTGACAACCATTTGCTCTTCTCTCCATCACTGTCCTGGATAAATTTGCTTGTTTTCTTTAAAAAAAAAACAAGCTCCCCCCAAAACATGGAATTAAATACTGCACGCAGGAATAAACTAAGAGCTAATCTGTTATCATTTATACCAATCTTGATCGTATTATTTTCTTCACATAGTTATGACAGCAATCTCTTCAGATTTCCTAGATTTTACTTGTGTCTCTTAACACCTTTGCTTCTTTGCTATGGTTTCTTCCAGATGATGATCACTGGGTAGTGGACACAGATTATGACACATATGCTCTTCATTACTCCTGCCGCCAACTAAATGAAGATGGCACTTGTGCTGATAGCTATTCCTTTGTGTTCTCCCGGGACCCCAAGGGATTGCCTCCAGAGGCACAGAAAATTGTCAGACAAAGGCAGATAGACCTCTGCTTGGACAGAAAATACAGAGTTATCATTCATAATGGTAAGAACATTTTTTTCTGAAGAATTTTATTCCAGGTTTTAATGACTAAAGCACTAGGAGTTTCTTGCTCATTAAATAGCAAATGCATGAAATCTTTTACTTAGTGGCTGTAATACTGTCTTTTGGAAAGTGGAGCTTGTAGTAAGTTATTTCCAACTTTTATTTCCCTTATCTGAAGGAGAGCTAAGGTGTATAGCTTTTTATGCAGCATATCACATCAGCTGAAACAATAATTAGAGGAAGTTATAAAACAATTAAATCAATGTAGTATGAGTAAACATAGTAAGAATAAACTTCATAGTTGCTGTAAAAAGAAATTGTGTCTCTTTAATCAGAACTCTGCTTTCTCAGCAAAATAGTTGTTGAAGGAATTTAATGTATTTTCAAAAACTTCTTTGAATAATTCTTCATAAAAGGCTTTTAAGGAATATCAGAAGTCTTAGAAAGGATACCTTATAGCAGACCCTTTCTCACAGGTGCTCGTGCCAACTGTTTCACAAAGGGTTGTGGGACATACCCCTCATACTGGAAGGATGACCCTAACATATAGTTAGGCTGAGCTTGCAACACAGGGAAGGATAAAAATTAGCTCACTTGTGCTCAAATATATTAGAAAAGACCAAATGGTAATTTATGCTACTTTAATCAGTGATCTAGAAGAAAATGTAATATACTTACTAATAAAGATTACACCCAGAGTTGGGAATAGTAAAGAATGAAGACGACAGATTAGAATATTTAGGACAAATAAAATAGTAGTGTACCTGTCCCTATCCCCAACCTTGCATTCTGGAAAACACGGTATCTACAGAAGACTTGACTGGTGAATCAGCTTAATGTGAACTCCCAATGTAATGCTGTGACCAAAAGAGTTAATGTGATTCTTGGATGCATAAACCAAGGATGCAAAAAATGAATTTACAGACTCAAAACTGTTGTGCTTGGCATAGGTCTGCTTGCTATGTCACATTGGATGATAATCATAACTGGAAGGGGTACCAAGGATGAATTAGAAGTTTCAAAGAAGAGCAGAGAAAAAAATTGAAAGTTTGTAAAATGTGTCCTCTGGTGAGTGCTTCAAAGACCTTGGTCTTTTCTCATCAGAAAGAGGTTAAAGGCTGACCTGAGCAAAGTCTGTGCTTGCCAACAAAAGCAATTGTAATTGGATAATAAGGGACTTGCAAACATAAGAATAATAAATTAAAATGGATGGAACTTTAAACTGGACACATTCAGAGCAGAAATAAATAGCCATTTGTTTAACTCCAAAGGTCATTAACCTTTGGAACAGTTTACCAAGAGCTGTTGTATGTTCTTCATCACTGAAATCTGTAAATCAAGATTAAAGGCTTTTCTAAATGACATGTTAGAATAAACTGGGACTGACTGAAGGAACTTTTGTGTATTATAAAGAAAGTCAGAACAGATGATCACAGTCAGCTCTTGTGGCTCTATTACCTGTTCATCTGATCTATAAACAGAGAGTAATACATTGCCATGTTGTAAAGTAGGTATGCTGATAACAGGGTGCCTGAAGGATCTGCTAAGGTAGGTGGTGTTTAGAATACTGATTAGTGTCCTGGAAAAAGAGCCTGACAACCCTGAAAATAAAAATTTTGTCTTGAAGGAGAATTTGGAGACAACATAAAAGACAGTTGAGATTTAAGGTAGTCAAGACTAAGAGACATCATAAATGCAAATGAAATTGACTTTTGTGAATGATGTGTATGATTGCATAAAGGATAGGATAGAAAAGAAACAATGTCATTATATTAATTGATGATACTTTGTTTTGAATGCTGCATTCACTGCTCTTCAAATGAAATACAGCAAGAATAAAAATTTCTGAAGATGAGAAAAAAAGATTATTAGGGATGGTTTTGTATTAAATCTAAGATAAAGCGTAGATATACAGCTGTTGTGCTGTGACTTTGAGAGGTGTGTGCTATGGTGGTTCGTTGCATTTCTGTCAAACCCAGAGAAAGTACTATCCCACTGTAAAATCAGGATATTGGGCTAGTCCAAGTACTGGTCTGATTCAGCATGGTGGAATCTGTGTTTTATTATTTCTACACTATATGAGGCTTGCAAGACAATAAATGTATTGTCAATCTTTGGAACAAAGTATAAACCCAAAAGAAAAATTAAATATATTAATTATCTCAGAACTTCTATGTAATAAAATTCTTGCATTTTTCCACAGAATATAGAACCAATAATGTAATTTTAAAATAAAAGTTCAGAATGTCTTTTGAAAGTTAAATGTTCTTTTACTTCCTAACCTTCAAGTTGATCATGCTGCCTCTAGTTTGTTACAGAAATATCAAATCTACCAAGTTGCACCAAGTGCTGCATTCTTTGTCTGCTATCCTAATTTATATTCAGATGTTAGCCACTGAGTGCAGTGTCTGATAAGACTGTGTGAGTTCCATACTGTTTGTAAATGAAAAATAGTAGCCTGAGTCCTTAATACTGTCAGCTTTTTATTGAGGATTATGCCCGAGTTTATGAGCCCAGCACCAAAGTATAAATGAAACTTAAAGCCTGCAATTTGCATTTTCCCCTTACTATGATCAGGACCTGTAATTACCATAGTGTTAGTTGATTCTGAATTCTCCAGTATCATTAAGCCAAAGTTCCTGCAAAGCAAGTACATTTGGGAATGAGAGAATGATTGTGAGCTAGACTGAAAAAAACATTTCTTGAAAGCTTTATATCAGAAACTCTTACAAAATTCACTTAATTCCTTATGTGGGGACTGGAAGCCTTGCTACTTTAGTTTTAATTCTGCTGTTGAGCTACAGAATTAGTAGCAAAACCAGCCAACTTCGGTTATCTGTACTGACCTGCATTCCATTGTTATTGTGGTAAAATTCTGACTGATGTAAACAGATGCTGCAAGAACAGGTTTGTATGTGTTTCTAATTGTGCATACTCTGTCTATGTCTTGAAGCTATTTTTTTTCCCTGAAGATTTTTCATTAACTTTTTAAATTAATACTGTACTCAAATTAAGTTCCCCCCAAAAACTAATAGATGTGCAAAACTTACCTTGATTGGAAAAAAAAATCTAAAATATCTGGTTCTTTAAAGCAAAAGAGAAGCCTAGGAAATTACAAGGGTTTTGGTTGTAACTTACATTGCATTTCTGATGGTAGCTCCTTTCCAAATATGGATCAAGCTGTGATACACTTAGTCTGTTGCTTTAAGTTATGCAATGTGAGTGTGGATAGCACAGTGGGACTACTTGTAAATACAATATGATGTCATGTTAGTAGAGCTGAAAGCTGAATCTGCTGTTAGTATTTGCTAGAAGCAAAAATTGTGAATTAGAGGGGTATATTCCTTCAGATAATTTACTATTGCCATTAGAAGTTTTGGAGGTCAGGAGATTCTTATTTTGTTGAAAGACACTCTTAAATTGAATAGTCTTTAAAAGGCAAATAATTTGAAGCTTGTTAAATAAATAACTCTTTTATCACTGATCTATCCAGCACCTTGTTTCCTAAAGTATTAAAAAGCTTAGGACAGGTGGATGAATTCCTGTTTTGTTCCAAGTTGAAAAATCTTTGGAATTATAAACTGCATAGCAAGGTACTGGCATTATCATTACAAGTAACAGACTGCTGGACTCAAGAGCATTTAAAAGAAATCAGATATGTATGCATTTAAAATTTGCTGAAAGTTTCTATATATTAATTTTGTCTAGTGTGGTTGAAAAATAATTTTTTTTCTGTGTGTGTTTCAGGATTTTGCTCTTAAGGAGATCCAAAACTATGGAAAGAAACCATGTAACAGCACCATGGATGTAAAGTTAACACAATGATTGGGTGTTCCCTTGAAAACCTTTTAAATGGCTTCATTTAGATTTTGAGTATATTTATCTGAGCTGTGTAGCTCACCTTGTTAATAAACCAATGAAACATTTTAATAAACTTGGATTACAGGGGATGCAAATTGTTTGTATGCAAATCTGTATATATGTAGACATTGGTTTTATTAGTAAACCATTATCTTAATGACTGTTTTGAATTGGTGACAGATGGCAATAACTTAGAATTTAATCTTTCTTTTTTTAGTGGTTTCAATTTCTGACTAAAAGAGTTTTAATTAAAAAAAACAGAATATATGTATTTTAATTTCTTTTCAAACACAACATCATCTTTTTTCTAGGAAGTACTGGAAATCGTTCCCAATAGCATTTTAGAAAGGAGGAAGGAACTTCAGTGACCCTATGTATCCCTGATTAACAATTACATGACTACTGAAGACATAAGAAATATGCAACTTTTTAAAAGAACTATTTTACACATGACAAGTAAACATTTATTTATTTATCTTTATTTATAAATTAACAGGCATCACGTTCATATTTTTAGTCTGAGATGGAACCAAATTGGTCATTCACTTGGTGATAATACACGTTTATCATCTTGTTTCCTACACAAAATTGGTTAGTCTGCTCAAAGCTATGTTCAGGCAGTCAGTTATCCAAGTGTATAATCAAGTGCCTTATGTAAATGGGATTAAAAAAAAAGAGCAGATACTTTCTGAGGATGTACACTTTCACTAGAAAGTTGAACTCTTAGCAGAAAATAGAGTAAAAATTGTTCAGGTGCCCTCTTGATATAGATTCACTGTAACTTCATTAAAGTTAATGACATTTATGCCAACTGAAAATGCACCCTCATAGAAATCAATTCATCTGTAAGTACTTATTTCAACTATTTTACATTCACCAAGTTCACTGCCATATTCCTCTTAATTTCAGTGTAAGTGGAGAATTCAATCCATTGGATTAAATTGTCCAAATCTTACTGAGGCAAAGCAGTGAAGTCAAGAGAATTTTACCTGCAGGATTTAAAAATACAGATTTAGCCATTTTTTTCCTTCTCTGGCATATAATACTATAACATAGTGACCTGTTCAACCTGAGATAGTGTAGACGTTAACATCCAAAGTGTGGCACAGCTCAGACTTTAAATAATTATCTTGTAATGAAAGACAAATTTGGTTGTTCATGGTTACTTCTTCTTGCAGTGGTTTCTGTACCAGCCCCATGCCTTACAGGGTTCCCTGTACAACAGAGAAGAATTTCCTGACATTTACGTCTGAAATGGGCAACATTATACAAAATTGGATTGACAGCAGAGTTGGTGAAAGTGAATAATACTATCCAGAAGAAAACTGATGGCAAAATATTTAAATCTTGTTTGTAGTTCCGGACTAAAATTAAAAGAATAATTATTATAATTGGGCTCCACATGATGAAGAAAGAGATCATCAACACAAAGAGGGCTCGGAATAGTTTGTAGTCTTGCTGGGAAACACGAATCTGATGATTTTCTGAGTAGGCTAAACCAGAATTTAAACTCCTTCTTGATGCTTTTGTAATCTGCAGTAAAAGAGAAGAAAGTAACTTTCACTGAAAACTAGAAGAATTATTAATGGATTTTTACAAGTGTAAAAGTAAATCTTGGCACATGATGTTTCTGCTTTGAAAAGTGACTACAAGAAAGGCATTGCAGAATTCCATTTTTACTTTTTGTCAATGGTTCCATTTCAAAAGGTCTCACTTTACTAGCAATTTTTTTTCCTCTCAGCTGTGAACTCATCTCAATATTAGTCAAGCTGGTTGTTCTCATGGCTCTTTACCAGCCATAAATACTTTTAAGCATAAAACAGAGCCTTAATTACTCATGAAATCCCATTAACTTCAAATTATGACCTCATTTGTTCTATCTAAAGAAACCTATTGATTTTTTTCACAAATGCAAACTGGAACATAGTTAACAATCCTGTTGATGTGCAAGAAGGAACACAATCCAATTCTCTTACAGCCATGCTGATATTACAAGGTAGGTATTAGAAGGAGCATAAATTTATTACAGTAACTAAATCATTATATGTTTTAAAAGTGAATGGGATTTTACATAAAGTTTTGTGTAAACTTTTAGTTTTTCAGTCAGTAGTCAGAATTGCTTTCTATGAACTAACCTGAAAACTTACAGATCCTTTTGTCACTATGAAAATCTGTGTTTTGTAAAAGTACTGTCTGATGTAATAAACCAGACTGTGGGTAGTTTGGGAATCTAGTATTCATGGGTGTCAATCATCTGTCATTAAATAGAATATTGAATCCCAATGGCTTGCAGAAAACTCTAAATCTCATGCTCTACATCCCTGTCTTCATTGAAGTTGGCATAGCACAAAAAAGTCTGTTACTTTCACATATCTGATGCAAATAAAATTGAAATATTTAGCAAACAAACATTTATGCTAAATAACTGAAAAGCCATTTTACCCCCTACATGGGTAAAGAACAGGTATTTTCAAAAGTCTGGATCAATTTGGTGTCTAAGTAGGAAAGTCAAAATGTGTAAGACTTCCTGCCACTTTTATGTGTGAAATTTCCCTTCAGCAATAACCAAAGGAAGGATAACACTAATACTGGTAACACTTAAGAGCTTCCTGGTTTAGCTTAGGATGAAAATGGTTGTATATATGTTGAGTAATTTGTCATTCTCTCTGCAGTTTTCTGGATGTGTCACAGAGAGAGATGGCCTAGAATAAATACTCATTAAGAACTTTGACATGTACAAAAGATTTCAACAGAATATAGGCATATAAATAAAAACTCACGATCCAAACATGGGTTTCCCAGCAGCTGCTGAGCCTGAGAAGGAGACAGTCTCAGTAGCTGCTTCCCTGATTTAAAAAAGGGCAGAAAATTCTGATGGTTTGAGCATGTAAAACTATTCCAGCCTGATGATCATCTGCTATACCCATCTGGAATCCAGAAACTAGGCTAACTCCTCCAAACAACCCGATCCAAGAGTTGTTCTTAGGAAGCACCTAACCTGCCTTAGTAAGAATGAGGGTTTCACAAAATACAAAGGACTAATATCCACTTCTAATGTAGAAGTGGGAATACCAAGTTCTGTACCCGTCCTCAGCCTCCACTGTTCAAAACAGCTACAGAATATCCTCATCAGATACCTTTGTAGCTATCCCATAGAAGTACCCTCCCTTTTTCCTGCTGGAGCTGCACAGCTTAGAACTAATAAAGCAAGAATCACCAGAACTGCTGTAAGACACAACTGCATCTTAAGGAAGTGCTCAACTGAAGTGGGGTGGCAGTGATATGTTTTTGATCCCTTTTTGGTCTGCCTAGTACAAGGTATCTAGATACCTATTGTGGGCATCTGGACCACACGCTGAGAACCAGGAACTTAGAAGTCATGCATACACAGCTAGGTAACTTCCAGAACATGAACGTCTTTACTAGTTCCAGCCTCTTACCTAAGTCTTGCCTGAGAGGGGGAACAGTGCAAAACCAAGTAACTTAATTACAAATCATGGCTCCTAATTTGTCATTTTTGCCAGGCTTCTGGGAAGTGTTACATAAAAATAGTACTGAGTTTCAGATTAAATTGTGAAGTATACATTTGTAGAGTATATTTTTTAACAAATTTGAGGTTTATATCTGTAGCGAATCATCATCATCATAGATGCTGTGTTATTTGAATACATAAATGCTTTGAACTGCTTCCAGCAACACTGAGCATTGTATTCTGTATGCACTGGCATCATGGAGCGTTCTCACAAAGTGAGAGTGAATCTGCTCTTGGGAATGGATCAAGGATTAAGACATTCTCCAGCTGAGTTCTGGTTGCTTCATGGAAAGCTGTGTGAGAGATAAGATTCAATTATAATAGACGGGATCCTGCCATGGGCCTCATTCCTTTTTCAGATCAGGAGAAATGGTAACGCATCTTAGCATCCATGTTATCAAGCTGGAAAAGAAACGTGAGCATGGCAGCATGGGCTGTTTTATAATCCAGTATTCCGAACACTTTTTTGGGCTTCTAGCTCCCTACGTGCCATTTTGTTTTCTAAATTTAGCTGTTGTAATCTGGAGTCTGCAAGGACAACAGGAACACCATTCCAGTCCTGGTCTCTGACCAAGGACTGTGGCATTCTTTGGCCTGCAGTTTTTTGTAGTTCTTTCCAAGGGCTCAGACTCCCCACTGAGTTACTGTATGTTCTTTGGCTACAGCAAATATGAGGTTGCAAATGGCAAGTGCTTTACTTCACTAGAAGTTTACCTAATGCATTTACCTCAAGGTTATAATGAGCTTATAGAGTGTACAGAAACTAAGAGCCGATGGTTTTGACTATGAATTTAAGCCTGATCAATAGGTAAGTACATGCAGAACCCGGATTCTAGGTCCTAGGTTCATCAAAACATTTACATGCAGCGCTGGTGCGTGTACCTACAGCACGTGGGTGCTCAGCATTTCATCAGTTAATTCCCCGCTCAATAACCTGTGTATTTTGAGGTTCCTTTCCAAAACCTGTAATCTTCCTTACATACAGTATGAGAAGTTTAATTACCTAATACAGGAATCAAGAATCTTTTGGGTGCAGTTGCTAAAAAACTAGGCATCGCAGTACCTAGTTTGAAGATTTCTAGTGTTTTCTCACTCTGTTTTTGGAAGAGGAAGGGGTGTGAAACGAGATGTTTTAAAAGGAATTTAGGTAACTAATATCATGCTTGCTAGAATATAGACTAAAACTCTGTGGTGCCTGGTCTCTTGGCCTATATTTTAGCATTTAAACAACATCTACTCAGAAAAAAAGTGGAAGCAGAGTGTTTAATTTACAGTTTTTGTTTCCAGAATTTGAAACTGTGGAAGAATAAGTGTAATCTAACAAGATCTGTATACTAAAAGTGCATGCAGAAAATCAGTAGACCTAAAAGGGGATGGATTTTTTCTAGTCCTGCCTGTCTTTGCTTTCTTACAAATCCCTTGTGACTATGGAGTTTAGGCTCAAGGAAAGCAAAATCTAGTTTCTAGTTACTTCAGATGCTTGATTCTTTTAGCATTCAGGAGATTGAGAGTCTTTAAATAAGAACAGCACATAAATGGAGAATTGTATTAAATACTATATATAAGTGAAGACAACCTTTCTGTTGGGCTTCTGGTAATGTACTTTTCAAGCATGTTCTAATTGAAATGTATATAGGCTGTTATGTACAGGTAGAAATGCCTCATTTTATATCTCATACTTACCATTTACTAATCAAATTATGTCTATTCCCCTTAGATGCATTTGTATTCACGGACAATATGTTGATGCCTAGTAAGTTACTGTTTACTTCCCTGTGTTCAACAACAAAATTTAAAGGAGAAACATACCTGTAAAATTTTGGAATAACTGATGACGATGACTAATCCTGGTATGAGAAAGAAAACAGTGGCAAAAGTCACATCCCAAACTATTTCTCCTGCAATGCTGGGCCAAACCAAGGTGCAAATCTGAATCTCCTGTTTACAAATAAAGAAAAAAAATAACATTGTACCGTTATTTTTACTACAAAGTTGTCCTTATCTCCCTCTCTGCCTATGGAGAAAATGGCTGCAGACTGAACCCAGTCTGAGAACTTTCTACTCCAACAGAGCAGATGTTCAATTAATGTATTACTCCATGGTTTTAAAAACTCACCCAGTTACAAATCGATGTGTTGCCCACAATTGAAACATTGCCGTAAGTTTCACATCGAATGCTAACGACAACTTTAAAATTGAAACTTACAGACCTTAAACTTAATCATGCATTTGAGTGCCATGTCGGGTGTACTTTTGTACTCATTTCAAAATACTAGGCAGAAAAATCAGAGCACGGCATTCCGCACCTGCTGGGCAGCTCTCCCAGGACGCTGAGCCCTCGGGAAGGTGGAAGTGTGCTGGAAAGGGGATTTCCGAGCCGCCCTGGGGAACGCAAAAAAATC
>JANZLQ010000100.1:24296429-24322922 GCA_026212715.1 Elanus axillaris
GGGGAGGCCGCCCTGCGGGCCCTCCCCGGCGCTCGCCCTCACCTCGCCGGTGGCGGCGGGCAGCCGCACCACGGTGAAGAAGCAGCAGAGCGGGAGGGTGGCGAGGGCGGCGAAGCCCCAGATGAGGAGGAGGGCGGCAGCCAGCGCCTTGCGGCGGCGGAAGGCGGCGTGGCGCAGCCGGGCGATGCTGACGACGCGCTCCAGGCTGACGGCCGAGAGGGAGAGGATGACGACGGTGCCGCTGAGGCTCACCACGTAGAAGAGCATGTGGCAGACGACGTCGCCCAGCACCCAGGACTCGGTCCAGCGCACGGCGGCGATGAAGGGGATGGCGGTGATGAAGAGCAGGTCGGCGCAGAAGAGGTTGAGGACGAGGCAGTTGGCGGCGCACAGCCGGTGCCGCCGCCGCACCAGCAGGCAGATGCCCCAAACGTTTCCCGCCAAGGCCAGCAGGAAGATGGAGGCCAGGGCGGACGACTCGCCGATGCGCAGGGCCGTCACATTGCGGCCCCTGAAGTCTGAGAAGAAGGGGAAGTAGGTCCTGTTCCCCCCTGGTGCGCCCCCAGACCCCGGCATGTGGGTGGCCAGCGGGCATGAGAGACCCACCGCCGGCAGCGGCACCAGCCCTAGGGGAAGGACTGCGCTCCCAACCACCACGGCGGCACCCGGGGTGCCCTCCTGGCATAGAGCAGGGGGCTGGCCGCCATCCCCCTCCCTCCTCTTCCTCCTGCCCGTGCCGCCAAGGGCTCGGCCGTACCAGCCGGGCGGTTTATGGCCCTCGCGCTGGAGTGGAACAAGGAAGTAGGAGGGTAAACACGGTGCGGCTCACACAAAGGCGAGGCCTCTGTGCGAGGGGAGGCAGCAAGGGGCCGGGGGCGAGCGAGGCTGCCTGACGCCTGCCCGGGGAGGGTGTGGGTCCGCACACTGGCACCTCCATGCTGAGGGACCCAGGCCTGGCCGCCTCCTCCAGAGCGGGGCCAGGTCTGCTCTGCTCTACAGGCAGGCCCTCGCAGCGCCGGTGACCTGGGGAGGCCACACAGGCTGCTCCCCTCCGCCGGGGGTGTGTGCCTGGCTTAAAACAGAGGGATGGCCGTCAGATTGCTCCGAGAGCTCTTCTCAGGAGCCTGGAATAACCAGCGCTGCTCTAAGGTAAAAAAGAGGAATTTACCTATCGCCTTGTGTCTTGATAGTGGCGTTTGGAAACAGCAGCCCTGTGCATTGCTTGTGCTAACTGTGGTCCGGTGTGGAGGGGAAGTGTCACTGTCTTGATTTCTGGGATCTGTTTACTAAGTTGATCCAGAGTCTTACCTGCCTGTGTTGTGAGTTCTTGCTGAAGAACCCGGGTAAATTAAGGCATACCTAGAAAATAACATCTTTTCTCTGGACTTCAGTTCCTGAAAACAGTTGCTCAGCTTGTAAATGAAAGTAGGCCTTTCCGCTTACACACTTCATTACAGATTATTTAGAAATTGACTGGGAGTGAAGTGCATAAATCATCACAGATGATCAGATAATGCCTCATAAAAGAAGATAAAGTGTTTTCATAAAGTATGTAAACAGCTGTATGACTTTAGATGGCTCTAGGTGAATTCATTTGACTCAGTGACAGTGTAGGTACTTAAGGGTGCAGTTACAGGCTTGGCCATATGGAGCTACACCTTTTGATTAGGTGAGAGTTTTTCCAAACCAATGTGCCAATGGGACCAGGTGACCAGGCGGTGCTTCTGTGGTACCCTGGGTGTGACCCTGCCATCAACTGCTTACACAATGGCATTAGTGGGGATTCCAGATTAGGGGGATTCCAGAAACTCGGTCCTTCTAAGGGATGATCTCCTAATGAGCAATGACAGGAGTGAGATCTTTCCTGGACTGCTTCCCACATCTTTGCCAGTGCAGAATTTACATTGATTTTAATTAGCATGTTTTCTCTTGAGCTATAAATGGTTCTAACTATCTATGCTGTCTCATCAAACAGGGAGTTTGCAGGGCAGCTTAAACAGGTGGATGAGATGCTCCTACTAATTCCTGCTGATTTCTTTGACTGAATGAAATGTGGGCAGATTCGCCGTTAAGTGGGTAGCTGCTATGAACTCCAGTGAAGGCAATAGGAAAACTTGCAAAGATGATTTTTTTAGCAGCCAGCAACACAAGTGACTAGCAAGAGTCTTGAAACACATATTCTATTCTACATCATTTGCTGGGAGAAAAAACTCTGCGCCCATATTGCAAAAGTTTCAGCAAATTTAATAGAACTACTGAGGATGATTATTTGTATTTATGATCAAAGCTTGACATATCTAGCCACAATTTATTTTGGCTCTGCTATGGACTGATTCTGTAAAATGATTAGTGAATCTTGAAATGCGGCAAATACCTTCCAGTTGCCACAACCTCACAGGTTCTGGGAGCTTTATACAAGCTGACAAACTAGCCCTGAAGTTCTGGCCAGCTGGCAGTAGCGGTGATGTGGTCAGCTCCGAGTAGAGGCTTGGACTAGGAATGAGCCATTGTTAGAAGTCTAGCTGTACCTCTGTGAAAGCGTGGAAGGCGTTAACAGGACGAGTGGGGGGCTACTGGAAATAGTAGCACAGATAAATGCAAATTGTGTTATGAATGAAATCTTTCGCCCCTTTGGCATTAGTGGAAAATGAAATTAGAAACTGATCCTATCAATTCAGTGTAAAGGAAACATATTTGAAACAGAATGGGGGAAGGAAAATAGGGAGAGAACACCCAAAGCAGCATTATTGAAGAAATGAAGATATTTTCAGTCAGGGAGGAAAGGAATGCCATAGAGGAGAAGGAGGTTTGAAAATGAGATGATGTGTGGAAGTATCTGGATAGACCTTTGATCTTCTTTAGAAAGGATCACCTATAGCTTTGGTCCTTAGGTGTGAATGAGAACCTTACTTACTTGGCATAAGCCTGTTGTTTGCTCAGAAGAACCAAAGCAAAATGCTGCTTTTAGTATACTATTAGTGAGTGAGCTTCACACTGTCCCGTGCCTGGGGACAGCAGAGGTGAGAAGAAACATGCACGTTTCCATGGAGTTTTACCAAATGAATGGGAGCTTCTTGCAGGAACAAAACCAGTCTGATTAATCATGGGTCTAAGGGATCCATTATCTAAAAAACCAGTTTTATTTTCCCTCCCATGAAGTACAAAAGCTGTGTTTGCTGTTGGGTAGCTACAATCATAGCAACCATCACAACGTGAAATCTGAGGAAGGGAAGAATCATAATCTCAATAGAGCTACTCTGGCATTACTGTAATAGGTGGGTGCTGTGTGCAGTATATGCTCCACATATGCTTATGACAAGGAAGTGATTAACAGAATGCTTGGTAACCTGTTACGATTGCTTAACCTATCATTTTTTTCAACCTATGTGCTCTTTTATGCTCAGAAGTGGTGAAACATGGAATCAACTCAGATTTCATTGTTCTAGGTTAAATGAAAGTTGCAGGGATCTCTGTGGAGCTGGTTAGCTAGCCTAGTGGGGAAAAAATCTTCCCTTTTTTGTGTCTTTTTTTCATTCTGAATGAAAGCCTGAGTCTTTGCCTTCTCTGTGGCAGGTAAGGTCTGTGTTAACTGATCCTGTAAGTCAAGCTCTGCTTTTCAGATTGTTCCCCTGACAACCATGAACTGTCATGATAGATGGGGATAGATCACCTTATTCATTTCTTGAACATAAGAAATATTCCCAGAGAGGGGGACCTCTTGGGCTAGGTGATTCTGGGAGATGGGGATTCTTGTTCCATTTGGACATGACCTACTAAAGGGTTTTTGCCTTGTTTATGTATCCTCTTGCATGTAGATTGGTGTTTAAGTCTTTAGGTCTATTTTCATGCACCTGTATCACAATGAGTAAATAGTACTGACTTCTGTAACAGGTGTATTGCATATTTAATGTTTGCTAAGTGATTTAAATTGATTGCATTAGAAACGTCGACTCTTTGTCTTCATAAAAGAGGTTCCAGGCTTGTAGGTGACACAAGCTATGTCTATATAATAAGGGGTTTAGCATAAGTTGCAACAAAGGTTAGCTTTCTGTTTTCATTTTTGCTTTTACATACCATACTGCAACTGTTCTGCTTCTAGACACTATTAATTCTGTGCTGTCATGTTTTAACCCCAGCCAGCAACTAAGCACCACACAGCCACTCACTCACTCCCCCCCAGTGGGATGGGAGAGAGAATTGGAAGGAAAAAGGTGAAACTCATGGGTTGAGTTAAGAACACTTGAATAAAACAGAAAGGAAGAAAATAATAATGATAATAATAACAATAATAACATGACAATAATAATAATTAAAGGATTGGAATATACAAAACAAGTGATGCACAATGCAATTTCTCACCACTTGCTGACCGATGCCCTGTTAAGTTTCCAAGCAGTCATCTCCCCAGGCCAGCTTGCCCCAGTTTATATACTGGGCATTACATCCCAGTTTATATACTGGGCATGGTATGGAATAGCCCTTTGGCCAGTCTGGATCAGCTGTCATGGCTGTGTCCTGTCCCAACTTCTTGTGCCCCTGCAGCCTTCTTGCTGGCTGGGCATGAGAAGCTGAACAATCCTTGACATAGTCTAAACACAACAACAGCTGAATACATCAGTGTGTTATCAACATTCTTCGAATACTGAACCCAAGACGTAACAATATACCAGCTACTAGGAAGAAAATTAACTCTATCCCAGCTGAAACCAGGACATGTGCTTAGAAGAAGTTATGCCATTGTAAGATTTGTTTCAAATACAAATGTTTTGATTTATTTTGCTTTTTAGGAAGTTTTCTGACTGCTCACCCACTCTATACTTTCATATCAGTGAGCTGAAGCATTTACACCAGTGTCCAAGGGACAATTTTAAACCTGTAATGCAAATATCTGTCTGTCTTCATATAGTAGCAAGCTGACCCACTCAAGCATTCACTGAAAGCACCAGATGCTTCTGTGGATCTGTGTGATCATGTCAATAAGTAGTTCCTGTTTCTTCTGGGGAGTCTTGTTTTCCTGTAGTCAGTATCCATCAGAAGCTGGCATGCTTCCAGGGATATGTGCCAGTGGTGCTGTAGTTTCAAGCTGTAGCAGCAGCAGCATTACTGACCAATGCCTCAGTCAAAAGCAGAGCTGCTGATAATACTCTCAGTGGATATGTTTTCTAATAAGAGCTGAATAGTTTTTTTTGTCTTCAAGACCACCAGAAGTTTTGCCAACAGCAATATTGAACAATTTCCTCATGACTTGCAGTAAGGGAGGGAGTTCTTTCTGAACCAAGTGTAAATTTAAGTACATAATCGATGTAACAGAGAATTCCCCTGGAAGGTCATGATCTCTGTTAGGCTGCATGCTAACCAAGCTTCACCAGGGTGACTCAGATCCACCTAGACTCTTCTAAATAAATGAGGTTGTTTCTTAGTTTTAGATACTGTATTACACTTAGACACATCTACCCTATGGATTTAGGGAGTTTATCAGTGAATCTAGGGTATCAGAATGGTTCATTTGGACATTGCAGGATCTGGTAGAACACTGCCACCAAAGAACTGAGCCCCTAAATGAGATTCACATGGAGAATTATAATCTGATATTTAAGTGCCACTGGATCTTTGCTAACTTTCAGGTATGCATAAAGTTACTTACATTCCTGCTGATGAGCTTTGGTGCAGAGCCATCAAAACAAATACTATGGTATGCCTCTGAAGGATTTACAAAGAAAACTTGTCACCAGCCTTTCTTACTCATGAGGCATACTCAGACATTCCCTGAACACATTGGTACACTGGGTTACACACAGTGCAGAGATCACAGATGTTATCACTTTCCCTCATATTCGAGAACCCAGCGATTAGAGAATGCTCTTATTCATGAGGTTTAAGGAGCATTGGCTTGCTTGCTTTCCCTTATGTCTCATCTCAGAAGAGTAGGCTTGTGGGGAGCAACAAGGGTTCTTCAGGTCAGAATCAGGATAAAAACTTTACTTTTAGAAGTCAGGCATTTCTGAAATAAGGCCTACAGAGTGCCTATCTGCTGCAAAGAAAATCTGTCCATATTGGAAGACAAGGCCTGTGCTTAGCTAGCATTAACCTAGGGCTGGAGAAATAGAAGAATCATTCGTGCAACACCAATGAGAGAAAGTACAGATAACACTTTAAATTCTGCTTTAAACCCTTCTGACTTGCCAAGTGTAATGCTAAATCATGTTATTTCCCACACTGTTCATGTTTTTCATTATCAGTGGCTGTTTGAGGGCTGGTTGCATTATAATTTAATATGAGATGATTAAAGAGATGTGACTTAGAGCTTCTCATAAACCATGTCCAGAAAGCATGGATGCCTGAGTTAGGCTGTATAGTTTTCTGTCTAGTTGAGTGAGATAATACTGACTAGATCACACTTGATGAAGGGATAACATTAATGTGACAGCTCTGTGGTGATATTGCCAGAGATTTGCCCTGTATAGTGTTTCTTGACACATCAAGAGCCATAATATCAGCATCTCTCCTGGTCCCTTTTGGACCACACACATTGCACTTGGACCTAAACCTTCCCATGAGCCATGCAGTGAGCTACGATCAGAGCAATGCTGAAGATGCCTTTAGCACAACTGTGCTGAGCCCAGGCAAACCAAGTGTGATATACTCTGTGATGCAATGTGCTCATTCACCAGATCTGAGTGGATCAGGGAAATTAAACCTGGCTGCACTTCTGTCATCAAGAAGCCAGCTTGATATCACTACGAAAAGGCCCTAGCCTTGTTTCTTACAGGATATTCTGAGGCACCTTACCTTGCTCTCTCTTTGTGAAACTATTAATTCAGTATGAAATACTTAAACTTCTAGTTGGTCAGACAGACAGCAAAATGAACGTATGTCCCTGACTGCTGGTGGGGAGCTCTGTTCCAGGTTTGAAGGGGGACTAGGTGTAAGGGGAGGTCTCTTCACAGATATGTGTCCTGTTTGAAGTCTTGCTTTTTTTGCAAGAAGAGACTAATTTGTCATAGGCAGCCAATGCTAGAAGAGAACTTACATCTGTGAATCTTTAACAGCACCTACTTTCTGCACACCTAGTCTTTCTTGAGAAGTCGTGTTTCTTGCTGGCTGGCTTGGGTAGCTCCCACTCAGTATGCTGGCTTCCTGAATCCTATTCCTGGGCACACTGTGGAGAGGAGCCCAGACTCCCCAAATGCCAAAGAACTGGACACCACAGCACTATTTGTTAAAACAATGTGGGAACAAGGCACTTCCCAACACTAGGGAATTAAGTGACATCAAGTTGCACTTGGGTCGTTTATCTTGTTTTCCAGCAGGGTTGCGATGCATGAGTGCAAATACTGATTTTAAATGTCTTCGTCTGCTCAGACTACAAGCTTATAGAGACATAGGAATGCCAGTAATTTTCCAGTTGAGAGACAAGGTGAAGTTAGACTTCTGATGCAATAGCTACTGATTTTGAATGGAGTGAAATAATATGAAGAGTCAGTGCAAAACAACCATTGTTTTACCTGCTTTTTAAAATTACTTATTTAAACCTTACAGTGTGTTGTTTGCAGGTCTATACATGTCATTAAAATTAGGGCTTCAGGGAACTGTGAGAAATCATCTGGCTGATGTCCCTGACCCAAGGCAGACTCACCTGTCAGGAATGGTTTATATAGTTACATAAGTGTCCCTGTAAATCTCCAGTGGTTGAGATTTTGCAGCCTCCGTAAGTGATGTGTTTCACTGCACATTTATTCCAACCACCAGAAAGATTTTCCTTTTGTCAGAATTTCTCCTGTTGCAATTTGGAGCTTATTACACTGCTCACTAAGCATAGGAAGACACTATTTCTTTCCTCTGAAATTTTGTCATTTTTCTTCATGGTCTTTTTTAGACTGCATAACCCTGATTCTTTCATCAATTTGATCAGAAATCTGAAAGACTTCTCCTACATTCACATTAGTCTGAAGTGTTCCTGAAGTACAATTCTCAAAATTGGATGTAGTATTCCAGCTAAAAGTCTCACCTGTATTGACTAGAAATGAATGCTTATGTGTAAAACATGTAAGAGACTGTTTATTCATCATGTTGTAAAACTGTTGCAAAACCATGCAAGTGGGATATTGAGTCATGTTCAAGTTTCCATTTATTGTAATCCCAAGAAACTTTCTGGAGGAGCTGATACACTGTCATATTACTTATTTTGGGTTTTGGTAGTTGGTTATTCCTACATGTAGTACTTAATCCTATTTATTTCAGATCATTGGTGTTGATAAATTGAAAATTACAGCTGTCCTCTAAAGAGCTCTCAGTTCCTACCTTGGATTGCCTCAGATTTTATCTGTGCTCTAGTAGCATCTGCATCACTTAAGAAAATATAAATAGTTTTGGAATCAGACAGACTACCCTGGAATTGTCTAATACACTATTGTTAGTTAATCACTGCATGTTTTAAAATGGGCTTAAGGGGAGGCTAGAAGAGAAATCCATTGAGAGGTACTAACACATGGGAACCACATCTGGCTCTTAAAGCTTGAGATTATTAGAAGGTCCTACATACACACCACCTATCCTTAGGCTATATCCTAAACACCCACTTTAGGCTGCTTGTCAGAGACACTGTATGTTCTGGCCATGCAGGTCAGAACAAAAATAGATTTTTCACTGCATTTATATTCTTAGGGCTATAAATTACTGATAATTATATAATGCAGCTTTTCAGCCAGTTGTGCCATCCATTGTATGGACTAGAGAAAATAATTGTATTTCCCTACATTGTTACAAAACTGGCATTTGAAACAAAAGGTCCACATTAGCACATCTTTTGCTTTTTCCCTGTACACAGCACTTGCTCAGTTAAGAAAACTAGGGACATATGACATGATTCCCACTGCTGGTTCTGTGCCAGTAGATTTTTTCCAGGAATTGAAGTCAGGTTGATTTAGTCTAAAATTCTTTGGCTTCTCTTCTTCCTTGTTAGGCATCACACTTTTATTTCCTTCCCCACCTTTTAAAATCCCACCTATGCTGCAGAATTCTCCAACACAATTGCTCACTGTGCAGATGACTTCAAAGAGGTCCTGCACTGCCCTTCCCTGGGAGATAGGCAACTGCCTTACTCCAGATGGCTGCCTTGAAAATAACCCAAACAGACCCCCGTACTGACAATATGGCCATATTTTTAACACCCAGAGAATTTCAGCAGGACCATCCCTTCCTGCAGGAAGTATGACTTTGCTACCTAATTCTGTCATATTTTCCAAATTAGAGAAAGAAGAAGAATTAGAAATGCTGCAAGGAGTGCTGACCTGTGGCAGGCAAATTTATTTCATCTATAATACATAAAAGATCAGAATTTCCTTTTGCAGAAACTATGCTGAGTATACAACTGGGAATAGAATACTAGCTGATTTGTGTGTTGTTAAAATACAACTAAATTAAACTTCCAAAAGTAGTTTAATTAGAGATTAAAATTAGGCTGCAATGAAAAGCATAGATATTATCCTGAATTTAAAAGATGCTTAGAAAGACAGACAGATGTAAAATTAAGACAATTTCCCTCATGGCAAAACCATGACATTCTGAAGCATGATTTTTTTTTACGTGTTAGTTCATCATATCTTTGGTCAGAAAACCTGTTGCTACAATTGAACAAATTGTCAAACACAAAGAGACTAGCCTGAGACATGGTCAGAGAACTTGAAAAGTGGATAGATAGTGGCTAATAAAATAGGTGTGGCAAAGATATTTCAGATACAAAGAAAATAGCTTTTAACATTTTCTTTCTGTCTCACAAACACTGGATTTAATCAGTAACAACATCACTTGATATTATAATAGTTACTGAAAACAAGTTGGAAAACACCCTCATTTCAGAATGAGGATTAACCATCAGAGATTAGGGTAAACATGGGGTAAATGCATGCAGTTTTGCAGCAAAGCACGATGGAAAGAGCTGACACTAGCTAGCAGTTAGAATCAATATACCAGAGAAAGATACACTGTAGGTATTTCACTGTCCTCAGCAACCATAAGCTTGTAAAAGCAGCAAATTTATCTTTACTCATGTATCTTTGTAAAATTTCCTCACTTCAATCATTTTTGTAGAAAGAACTGCCTATTGGACTTAACTACAGATGCAAGGAGCAAAATGCTAGCAACAGATCCAGGTTTACAGTAGGTGCTAGAGTAAAATAACACTGATTGCTAATCCATAAAGGAATTTTTTGCCAGTTTCTAATTTGTTACAAGAATTTATTGTTAACTTGTTTTCTGTATTAATACCAAAATACAGTGAAACTTCAAATCCACTAGAGCAATTTATTAAAACCTGCACTTTTAAACTGAGACATTTGTCAAATGTAACAGATTTAATAACTGGCATTGCCTAACTTTAACCTCTAAAATACAGAAGTGCAAACAAGTTTACTTCAGCATAATTCTATATCCAAACTTCAAAAATGGTCTCTGACATTGTTGGAACTACAAACTTTTTTCAGTGCCAAGGAAATTTGTATTTGCTAGGAAGTTTGTTTACTCAATGACAATTTTTTTGAGAGGAGCTTAAACCTTGGTCAGCATTTTTGTATGAGCTCTAAGTCACACCTGACTGTGATTCAGGAAAATAAGCTACTTCAATTAATGTTTTCAACATGAATCTTAAGCAGCAAAGATCTAACACAAGTCTCCTGAGTTTTAATGTATCAAGATGGTGATACATTACATATGTATTATATATATGTATCATATACATATATATACACTGTACACACTATACATACACACACACACCATGTATACATAAATATATATATATATAGTATGCCTACAAGGGCCAAAAATCTTTTGCAGCTATTACTGTCAGTTAAGGTACAAGCACAGTCATCAGGATTCACCAAGTAAAAACTGGATATGCCAAACATGAAAATAAGTCTGACACAATAGGTGTGCTTTTACTGTTCTCATTTTTAATAGTGCAAAAAAAGTCAGTAGTTTACTATTTGAAGATATTCCTAATTCTAAAAATATTTTCATTTGCAACCAAAAATGCAGTAGCTGCTTTTTGCAAAAATGCCAGGTAAAATATTTGAGGCCAGATAAATAATTATAATGTTTTTGTGGAACTGAAGATAAAACTAGTAGTCCTTTATACAACCATAAAAAAAAGCTTTTAAAAGATCTTTTGCTTTTGTAGAAAAGCTCGTTGGCAGTGTGTATAAAGCAAATACAGTAAGCCCATTTGGAGCTCAAGCTGTACAGAAGTCAATATGTGCTAGTAGTTCTCTATGCTGGCTTGTTGGATACTGCACTTTACATCTGGGACACTCAAGAAAACTTTCATCAAGAAGGTTTGAATGTTTCAGGGGAGGACTTCTGTCATGCATGGTCAGCTTCTCTTCAAACACAGCTTGCAAATCTTCTTGTGGTTCCATACGTCCAGATTCCTGGAGTTTCTGGAAAAGAAGCTTTAATGTAAGATTGGGGCGTGCATGCGCTGATCAAATACTGTAGGAAAAAATACTAAGGTTTGATGGCACACAAGCCTTGTGTGCGTTATAGCACCAACAGTAGAATTTTAAAGATGGCTAAAGGCACTTGTGCTGCTTGTGTTAATTACAGAGGGTCTGTAACTAACACCACATTTAAATTAGATTGCAGGTAGCTTTTCAGCAGACTATATAAGAGGTTTCCCACAACATGGACTGGGAATCCTTCCCCAACCATCTTCCTAGCCACTCACACACTATCTTTCCTTAACAAAATGATGCCTCAGCCTCTTCTACACAGGATGCTGCCTAGCTATCTTCTCAAAAAACTCTGCCATAATTTTCTTTTCTCCTGATCCCATGTGTGAAGTTTCTGTGCATGGAGGCTGACTCTAACTGTAAAAGGGACCTGGTTGTCCATTTGACAGCTATTCCTCCAGCTTCTCTAGCACAGAGAAACTCAAAGCTGTAGCTTCCCTGCTCTGCCCAAACTTCTGCTGTACTCCAAGCAAACAGAAGGTTTTCCAGGGGCCTCCCCTGGCAGCAGCAACTGTAATCCTAGCAAGCGAGGCTCTCCCAAGGGGCAACGCATGAGTGAAGGACATCAGTATCTCAGGATTCATTCCATTCCCTTCCTCATTTGAGAAAATACTTCCAAGCTGCAGACAACTAAGAGGGAAAGTAGCCTGGCAGAGTCACATAAGAATTCTTCTCATCTTCAACTTGTTAGGAGCTTTTGCATTTATCTTCTCTATAAAAATCACAGTGGCCCCAGACCTGATATGATGATGGACACAAGTGTCTGATTTCCATTTTGAACTTCATTTAAGTCCAGAACTGCATTTCTGACAATCCTATTCAGCTATCACCTAATCTTACAAGATACCTTATAGTAGATTTCCAGAAGCACCAACAGTCAAAATGCATTTCTGCTCAAGACCAGGCAATCCTGGATACAACAGAGCAAAACAGATCAATGGCTTGCTTAATACTTAATCTTTCCCTACAAATTTCTCCATTAAGACTAGGGCTTAAATCTGGGTGGCTTTGTTTGGGCTTGTAAAATAAGCAGCAAACAGACCATAGTCCTCACAATACAACAAATGTCCTTTTTCATTGTAGTAGGGAGCTTGTCTTTTTGGAAATGAAAACCTCAGGTTTTAATGACCAACCCATCCTGTATCAGATAGAGGTGGGGGAGGAATTCTATATTTAAGGATTGTGTCCTGTTCCTTAGCAGCAAGTCTGAGTAGAAGCGTACTGCAATTTTGTCATTGTGCAACAGACCAAACTAGGTAACACACTGTGATACAAAATACAATTATGTTCTCTGCTCAAGAACCTGACTATTTTGGATCTCCTTCTGCAGTACTAGTTCTCCATGCATGCTATAGAGAAAAACAATGCCTAGCTAGCTGACAGGGTTCTGCATTGTGGGGCCACATACCTAAAGGCTGCAAGGACCAACAGTGAATATCTGATGACATTAACTGAAGACTCACTACACTTGAAATAAGATCGCAAAATGAGAAGATGTACATTTATGGAAAATCCCTGACTAAATTCATCTGCAAGTTACTCATTACATACCAGAGGTTCCAGACGGGTTATTTGCTCCCTGGCCTTGCGCAGTTCCTTAAGGACTTCGTTTAACTGATGCTGCAAGTTCTGGCGATCAAGCTTTTCATTTTCAAAGTCTGTGGTGCATATCTGGATCTGGCAACACCCCAAAGTGAAAAATTAAAGAATTAAAGTCAGAATTTTTAAGAATTGGGGGGGTGGATAAGAGAGAGAGAAATGTTTCCCCTTTAAATATATAAAGTAAGTTTTACTCTGCAGTCATATCCTAAAATAGGATTTTAAAAAGTAATTTGTTGCTTTCACTACAGTGAAATTCATGCATGCCCAGTTATGAAAATCTTCTCCCTTAGTAGAGATGGAATTTGAAGTTATTTTGGTTGGAGACTATTTCAACATTTTATAGAAAAGCATATAGTGCAAGTTCTCATTAAAAATGCCAGTTTCTACTCCAGAATCTTTCTTGTAGCAAGATAATTTGGACAGAACCTATGGGCAACACTGTACACCCAAGCTTAGCAAATAAGTGTAACTTTTTTTTTTCTCCAATAACATCAATTAGTTCTGTAAGAATGTCATTGGAAAAAATAAAGAAGATGGAAAAGATGAAAGATGGCAATGCAGTTATTTGCATAACTTTATCAAGAGTATATTACAAAATACTCTTCAATGAGCTGACTGTTTTTTTGATGTTTCCCATACCTAACCTGAGGGCATACAGCTGAACAAGTGATTGTTGAGAAAATAGCATTAAGTTTAATCACACCCTCTTATCTGTAAAAGGTTACAGATTTTCCTTGACAGACATGTCAAAATTTTTAGAAGGATCAGGAGATTATTCACAGTTGAATATTCATGTCTAATATTACTTTATTTAATATACTACTCATTCTTAAATTTGAAGTTAGTCTAGAAAGCCTGTGTGCATAATACTGATTAAGTATCAATATCTTAGCATATAATTGACTACCTGTCGTTCCAACAAAGCTATCCTAGTGTGTTCCTTCTGCTGTTTGAGCAATGATTTGCGAAGAAGTTGCACCTACAAGGCAGAAAAACATTTGTAATAAATAACATCCATATATAACAGTTAATAAGTTCAACAAATAATGAATCAAAAAAGGGATGGAAGTAAACCTTTTTATTCCAACACCAAACAGAAAATGTATGCCTGTTATGCAACAGCCAAACCAAATGAAAGTATCTCTGCTTCCCTGGGGAAAACCTCAGGGAAGGATTATTATTGCATTAAGCAGGGGAAATGCAGGGTGATGTTATAGTTTGTTGTTGTTTTTTTTTTAAATTAAAAAAAAAAAAATCAAGCTGAACTTTCCTAGGTGATTGCCAGGATGCAGACAAAAATATACAGACAAAACCTGTGTTTGCACTTACATGCCACGATGTTAACAAACAAGCAATGCAATTTTTTTTAATAGAAGAGAACAAGTTTAAGACTCAGGAAGTACTATACTATAATGGATTAAGTAAATGCATACATAAAAATATCATGTTATCAGCATGTATCAACTCTTGTAGTGAATGCTATTGTTAAGCTGAAAAAATACAACAAAAAAACCCTAAAACCCCCCAAAACCAACAGCACCTTTTAATCGTTATTAACCAGGGAGAACCAGACAGTATTTAGAGAGGTAAACTGTTCTGGTTTTAGCCTGCTATAGTGCCTAGTAAATTTTATTCTTCTACTTCAAATTTCAGTTCTTTGTTATTGACCCTAAACTTCTCCAAGTAGCAAGTCTAACTCATTTGGATGCCCTGAAGACAGTCCTTTTAAGGAGGACTTTCCAGTTTCTCTTCAGCAGATACATCATCATGATTTCATGTCCAGAAGAAGAAACAACAGATTATTATTTTTTTTGTTAGCATCACCATGCTGATAGGAGTATTCCAAGGCACCATTGTAACTCTCTACATAGGGGAAGTGGCAAAGTCCTCGTGAGTACTCCAAACAAAAGGAGGTAAGGACTAAATATTTTTAAATACAAACATATAGCACATATATGTCTTCCCCTGCCTCTCATCAGCCAGAGTGGTTAAAGTCATTGGCTCAAAAAAGAAAAAAAAAAAAAACACAAAAAAAAGGAAGGAAGGAAGAAAGGAAGAATTAAGAACTTCACATATGAACAGAATTATTTCACTGAAGTCATGAAGGTACTCTCTGGGAGATGGGCAAGCCCTGCAAACAATTAGAATGTGATGCAAAAGCAACAGAACGGATGAGGCAACAGTGTAAACCATACATATTGATCAGCCTGCCTGAGAGGCACATCTTAAGCCTTTATAGGGAATTAAAGAACTCTTCTCAGTGGTCTCTACCATAGCCATCTTCAAGACATTGAAAACTTAAGGTCCGTCCTTTCCCTTCCTTATCTGGCCATTGCTTTCTAGTACTCAGGTGTGCCTGCATAGTTCTTACCCATGGCATCACAGAGAGAACCAAATGCAGGAACTCATCTGAATGGGGGGGGGGAAAAAAAAAAAAAAAAAATCAAACCACCTCCCCCCCCCCCAGCTGCATGGCCACAATGGTTGGCTGGGGTTACTGTCCAGGGACACAGCTACTTATCCACTATGAAACTACAAGCCTATGTATATTTTGTAGCAACCAGGTGACAACAAATATCAGTGATATTCCATAGTTCAGATCACATGATAAAATAGCCCGTATGGACTTGAATTTTTACCTTTCCTGTTCTCATTTACTATTAAACTTGAGGATGAACTAGATTAAAATCAATTAAGTATTCTCTTACTTCTCCCTCTTGTGTCCCATAAGACAAAGGAAATAAGTGAACAAATCAGTCCCTTGTTTAAACAAGGAACCTTAACAAAAGTTTGGATTTTGATTCAAACCAATATATTAAAGAAAGAATTCAGTTTTAACCTCAAGGACATGAATCTAGATATACATAAGGAACAATGACCAGAGCAAGTGAGTGATGGTCCATTCTGGTTAATTATGATTTTTCAGCTCTCTTGATTCTTTGCTAATGATCTTAAACCTCCAGATGCATGTACTTACCTGACATAAAAGATCTTCAGACTTTTTCTTTTCTTCTCTGAGCTGTCCTTTAATAGTTTCATTTTCTTGTTTTAGTCTCTGCACTTTTTCTCCTTTAATTTTATTTTCATTTTCTAGAGTCTTCATTTCAGCAACCTGTTGTGACTGCAATAAGGCATTTAAAGTTGTTATTTCTCGTTGTGTTTCTTCATACTTCTTTTTGAATTTGTTAAGTTCAGATCTCAGCTGGGTTATAGTGCGTCTTTCAGTCTCAAGATCCTTCTTAGCAGTTAGTAACAGCTGGTCATAATATTTTTGCTTTTCCTCTTGTAGATGACCTTAACAAGTGAGAAATAATTGAGATAGCAATGTGAGGGGGGGGGTGGGGAAACACATTTAAAAATCAGACCACCAAATCCTTGACAGCATTTTAAAGTATATTGATAGAAATCGACATTCTAGGCCCTTCACAGCCCAGATTGGCACCAAACTTTAGTTAAAACAGCTTTCAGTACTCCTAATGCGCTAAAGTCTCCTTCCCAATATAGTTACCAGAAAAATGCAGCTTGGCTTGTGTGTGGTATTGTGTGCGGTATTGTGTGCTAATAGCTGCTTCTTTCACTAAGCAATATTACATCCTTTTCCCTGACTACATAAGCTCCATGACCCACACATAGTTCTTGTGTGGCCTCAGGCAGTATACTGACAAATGGGAAGCAAGGCCCAATAGTGCTAGATTCTCACTTACAGATTTAGGCCCATTAGCCAAGGTGCTGGCCTTGCTCCCTCCTCCCTGGGGAGCATATGGATACCCTGGGGATCTGATGGGCTCTACTTCACCATTGTTGAGAAAAGCCAGACCTTCCACCGCCTTTTGCAGACTGTCTTCCTCAAATACTATGCCATCATTTACTTCTAAATTGCAAATAGAAGGGACTAGGATAGGGTTTTTTTGATTAAAAAAAAGCCTGCCTCTTGGCTAGTGACTGTTACTTAAACCAGAGTTTGAAAAATTTCTGCTTGTTGACCCAAGAAAAGTTTAGTAAGTAGGGAAAAAAAAAGAGGCAGGCTGTAGAAATTCAGTAGTAATACAAGATATACCTAGAAGCAGAACAAAGAATGCAGAATTTCACAGGCTTTGCTGATTTTTGGCACTGTAAGTTTCTTGACTTTGATACTTTTCCTATTGAAGGCTACCCCTCATTCTTTAAATTAACTTACTAGGGAGAGTTTCTTGCTTGACTGTTCTCTCTCTCCTCAACTATGAACTAAGCCTCACCTTCTCATTAGCGATACCCCTTTATAGGATGGTGAGATCCTCAGAGATACACCAAATTTTTCCTTGGAAAAAGTTGTCCTATCTACTTTCAACTTGTATAGCTAGGTTCTTAGAAACTTTGATTTCTGCTACTGTCTAGCTGCTTGAAGAGAGGAACTTTCTTATACCCTTACTCCTAGTCACCTGGCTGCTCTGATGACAAAGCCTTGAGAGCAGTAACTCAGAGTTACATTTCCTGGTGAGCTACTTCAGTATGTCTCCCTCTAAAGTACTGCTTAGAAGATTTCTAAACAGCACCAAACCAAGATTATGATTATATTTTACTGTTTTCCACAAAGATTTGAGCAGTAATACAGAAACCAAGCCACTGTACATGAATTACTAAGTGGCAAGTATCTGTGGGCATACTCTTAATCCAGATAATGCTAGTTCTATTTAGTGAATTTACCTTGCAGGTCAGTTGCAGCATATATGAAATTAATAATTTGATAATAAGAAAAGCAAGGCAAGTCCTTCTGGTTCTTCTGTTCAACATGATTTTAATTTTAGTCCACACATTGGTCAAGCATCACTCAAGTTAATCTGAATGCATGGTACTGAGAGGGTGCTCATTATTGGAGGAACTGTATAGCACAGAAATGAGCTAGAGGTGGCCAGATCCATGTTGCGAAACACTGTTTTGGACAGGTGCCAAAACCTATCACAGGTTTTCGTGCCCTGTAACAACTGTTAAGGTAAGTAAAGAACATGGCAGTCTTGAGTCATTTTTATAATATTTATTTTGAAAAAAGTAAATTTAAAAAACCTGATCCACACCTAGCTAATAAATCCTTAATGCTTCCATTATGTAGGTTGAAAGTATACTTTGAAGGATGGGATACATACATATATTTGTCTCAACACTTTCTACAAACAGAAGGGTTACTACTAGAGCGTCAAGGCTGTTAAAAACCATCTTTAAAGTAGATAAGAACATGAAATACTGTTGATCAAATAACATAGCTAGATAACAGGAAGCAAGGAAATTTTACTTACCCAAGTTTTACCATTAAGAAACCAAAATGTTGAGAAGAAAATCTTGATTTTGTTTAGTTGTGCTATAACTTGTTCTCAGAAAACTTAATTCTATAGATAATTATGGTTTGGGTGACTTGTGGGGAAACAATAAAGTCAATACCTTCTGAATTGAATTCTTTAGATTCTTGTTGGCTAACTATTTCTGACTTCTGTTCAAGTTCAAAGATCCTTCCAAGCAGCCCCCTGACATATGCTTCACGTTGCTGGTCATACAGTAGCCACTGTTGGTTTTTCTCAAGAGCCTTCATGAAAAGGAACAGAAGTACAACAAAAAAGCCTCTGTAATTTATCAGACTTTAAAAGTATTAGTCTAATTTCTTAAAAATGTCAAAAGTTATACAGTTTAACGATAAGCTGGAAATTGTAGTAATCTTCTCTGTACAACAAATAAAACCCATCTTCATTTGGAAAGATAAGTCAGGTTGTTGAGCATAAGTTAAAATTGCAGCAATATTAAAAACTGATTGGCTTACTTCTTGGAATGGGACAATGACTTTGAAACAAAGGCTTTCATGAGCCATGCCCAGATTATGAAGAATTAACTTCTCAATCTCAAATACAAAATAAAATATAACAGATCTTGAAAATCGAATAAACTAAAACCATATCATTGCAACTTAAAGTTTGTAAGAACAAGGACATGCACTTTATTTGATTGGATCATAGAATTATTCAGGCTGGAAGGGACCTCAGGAGGTTTCTAATCCAACCTCATGCTATCCCAGGCCCTGTCAGCTCCGAGGTCAGACAGGTTCCTTGCGGCTCCCATTTTCTCAGCAACCACTTTGTTCTGATGTTCCAAGCAAGGTAATTTACATTCTTATGCATCTTGATACAGATGATTCGCACTTGCAATTTTGTACAGGAAACTTACATCTTTCAGTTGTTTTTCAACTTCATAAAGATTAGTTGATGATCCAGTGCTGTTTGTTGTGACTTCCTGCAGGCAAAGAACAACCTTTACAATTTAGTGATCTTTAAAATTAGATAGTCGAAACAGTAAAGCTAGTCCTGTATAACTATTAATCTCACATAAATAGCACAAGAATATTTTAAAAATGGAAAAGATGCATACATATGCCTTTTGTGTTTAAAGATCGTTATAGTTGTTTGGTTGTTTATTTTGAAAGGATCTACGTTATCTAGAAAACCATTTCATAGATTTAAAACAGTCTCCTGCAAGATACAGGACAAAGATTTACATTTAATGTCTTCCATAACTCTGCAACTCATTGTTATATTAAAACATTTCCTAAGATGACTATCTTGTGTCTTCTGCTGAACTGCTATCTTGGAAGACCTGAAGAGTACAGGGGAGCTTCTGAAAAACAAAGATATTTAGGATATTATTTACATGAACAAAAAAGCTAAGTGTTCTATTTTCATATCCTCATACTAGTTTGAAAATAAGCCAGACCCATAGGAGTTGTTGGGCAAAGCTAGAGACCTTGACAACTTCATTGGGATAACAGGGGGGAATTATAAACACATGGAAAACCATACAAGCCTGTCTGGAACGATAAGGACATTCTGCTTGATTTTCTGAGACCTGATCCATGGTAGAGTGCTTAAAGTACAAGTTGGAGAGTTCTTTAGACCCATCTAGAACTAGAGAGTGGTTAAACAGTTACACTTCTTTCATGATCCAATATGTTTATTCACTGCATGATAGAAAGCTTTTTTGAAATTGTATAGATACAAGAGGGAGCTTTAAGGAGATAAAAATGTAGATTACTACCCAAATCCAAGCTACATTTTTCCAAATATTTCCTGGTATTTTTGGAACATGATTTAGAACAAGCTTTGTAACTGAAAAAATACAAGAGGACATGAATACAATTATTAAACTTTAGCACTGCCTAATAAAAATAGGATTTAGAGACACTACAGTTGCTCAGATTCCTATTTCTGTGAAAATTAGAACTCTGCCTCAGTGAAAATTTTCTCAAAAATGTGTCATAAAACTGTTGTTCCTGCTGCTCATATGCCACCTAGCAGTTTCAAGCAGCATTGCTAGACTTGTTTTCAAGTTTTCCAAGACATTCAGTCAAAGCATCAGTCACATCTTGTCCTCTATTGATAAATCAGTAAAAAAATTAAAAGAAAATTCTGGTTTTAAACCAAAAGATATTTTGGTAGTTCATTGACAAAAATATCATGGAAACCTGCTGAATTAACATACAATAAGTTCAAAGTCTCTTGAAACTGAAAATATGCACGTTACATTTAAAGTGGTATTTCCCAGGATACTGCATTATTAGAAGAGATACATATGTGTATTATCATTGAAAATTAGTAAATTAAGATACATATTTGGCTAAAGCTGAATTTCTAGAAATTACTCGACTTCCAGGTAGAGCATGGGGAACCAGCACCATCTGCAGGTCAAAAGCTGGAAAAGACTTACAGGCACCTTTTAGAAACGAACTTCCCTGTACCCCTTATTGAGATACTACTGCATTTTCCATGGAACATTAGAACAGGCAGGGGTGGAAAAACAACTGCAGAAAACTAAATGCACTTGTAAAAGCATGTACCTGGCAGCATACCTATCAACCACTTTAAATGAGAGAAGCAACTCATTCTTGTCCTATCTTCTGTCACATGAAGTATTTACCATGTGTGATGCCACGTGAAGTACAGGCAACTAGTTTTAACTGAGGAGCAAATGAGGATTCCTAAGAGTAGAGAGGGGAAGGATATTCTCATGACTAAAGCCAAATTAGGTGAGGAGCTTAGTTTGTCTTTATTAACGCCCCATATCTATTACTGCTGCCTTGTCAGTCTGTTTAATCACTGAGCATACAAACCCAAGAAGGGCATACCTGTTTAAGCAACAGTGAATCATTATATGTAGAACCACTAGTCATGCCACCTGCATGTGAGCATGAAAAAGAAGCCTTACAGTACAGCATTAGAGAATTCACTCCCCAGCTGCATTGCCTGAAGTTGTGTTCCCTGACTTATTCTTCATTTAGCATTTAATCTGGATACCATCTCTCTTCATACAAAAATATTTCAGCATGCAACGCAACTTGTAGGAAGATTAAAAATCCATCCTGTTTTATAACACACACTGGTCCTAAGTGGGCACAGATTCCAAGTTTAACCTGTAAACAGGTTAGACTTGGAATTTGCAATTACAATGTTTCTTCAGTGCTTACCTGGGATGCCTGAGAAGTACCGGCTCTGTTTTCAAGCTCAGAACATTTTGCAGTAACACTGGATAAATTACATTTTAACTGGTTCATTTCTTCCGATAGAGAACGAAGTAACTGTTCTCTCCTTTCTGCTTCCTTTGTTTTTTCCTCTAGTTGACTTTGTAATAAGGAGACTTCACTAGTCTTGTTTTTTGACCTAAGCTCGTCTTTCAGATTTTGGATTTCTTTGTCCTTCTCTCCAAGCAGGTGGTTGTAGTTTTCTTTTTCTTTTTCAAGGGAAAGTATTTTCTAAATGAAACAGAATTAAAAAGAGTGACACAAATGAATGTGTCAGTCTATGCAACAAATGCATTAGCAAGTTTACAACAGTTTGAAAAGATACTCTCTTTGAAAGGTTCTCCCTTAGCCTTTATTTAGCTGAGTGTATTACTTTTTACTCAAAATAGGCAATACTACAGTGATCATCTGAAATATTTCAAGTGATAGAAAAAACAGCCTGAAGTAGATAAAACAAGGAAAGAATGCAGGGAACCAAATTTCACAGAGTTGCTGGGTACTCAGTTTTGTATATGAATACAGATCACTGCAGTATATGAACCTTAAAACAGAAGCAGTACAAGAACTCTAAACCACTTCCGGTGAAGAGGTCAGTGATACACTTATTGTTGATTAGCATATTCATATTCAGTAGCTTTGGAGAAGTAGCAGAGCCTTCATTCAAACTAAGCGACTGTTAAGTGAAGTTACAAAAAAGTTACAATAAAGCATTCAGGAGAAGGATCCTGTTTGCCAAATTATCTGGCCTTTTAGTTTTAAAATGTGCTTTAGTAGATATTTTCAACAGGCACTCTCTTTTCAGCAGGCCTCCAGCATAGGTAATTGTTAGATAGCATTAGTACTGCATTTGAGATACCTTGGGGCTCTATGCAAACTTCTGTTATGATAGCATTTCATTTTCCTTGAGAAAGGTTGATGATGAAATCCTACATGTTGACATCAAGTCATTAGAAGAAAACAGAGAAACTGAAAGAAATTGCATTTTAGAGAGCCTCATTGAGGGTGTGGTTGACAACCACACCCTGCTCACTAGAATTAAAATACTGACACCAAATAGTACCTAGTATATCTAAGCATGCCTGTGATTTTCCACATGTAAACCAGGAATCCAATATTAAGTTATCAACACAGAGCAAGCAGGAAACTCCACCAGGCACAGCAAATACACAAAGGAATTCAGCCACAATAGCACATGAGCTGTCTAGCCATAGCTGGTACTTGGGTTTGCACTTTTCAGCTGACGTTGTAGCACAGACACATGAAAAGCCTTACTGTCAAAAGAATTAGCCTAGAAACATTATTGTGCATAGTCTCCGTTAGTTGTATCCTTTGAAAGAGTCCATTTAAAGTTTCCTAGTCCTTCTGGGAAGCCTGATAGTACGTGACTTGAAATTCTTTCTCTACAACCACAGGTTTACCTTGAATGGACTACAAGGCACGGAAATTGCAGTGTCTTAGTTGCTGCTCTTTGGTTGTAATAGAAGAATCATGTGGTGAATTGATTGTAGTTTTACTTACCTACAGCTGAGTGGGAGCTTGAGAATATAGTTTAAGCAAATACTTAGCACTTTTTAGCGTGTTTTTAGGCACCTGCAAACATAATGTTCGTTGCAGGAAATGCTCAAAGTAATTCTCTGGGACCAACTGTTCCGAACAGCTGAGACATGTGAGGACAGGTCTTCATAGACTAATTGGTACTCTGGCCTCAAGTCTTTGTATTTAACAGCCTTGTCAGATGATTGTAATTTATTAGCTCAGTCATCATTGAAAAATATTTGAGAACAAAAATGTCAAACTAAACCAACAGTGACATCAAAGTAAACATTTAAGAGGAGAGATTGGCATCTTGCTTCCAAAGTCGGACACACTCAGACTCACGATAACCGTGCACAACTGGGACATCACAAACGTCAGCTCGAGTACCAAGATCCACCTCACCTCTAGGAACCCGTTCCTTTCCGCGTCGGTCACTTTGCCTTTCCCTTTAACGGCTTCCTCCACTGGCTTTCTCAGGGCAGCGTTCTCCTGCTTATACTTCTCGAGATCACTCTCGCGTCTGGAGCTACCCGCCTTTAAGCCCCACTTGCCAGTAATGATATCTTTGGCGGTCTTGGAGTTCATCTTTAAGAGCCTACAAAAAGTAAAGGCGGCGTTACGGAAGAGCAGTCCCTACCGCCGGGCCGGACGTGGCTTCTCACACGGTTTCAGTGGAGCACGGGCCGCGCAGGGCTTCCCGGCTCTCGCTGCCGGCCCTCGGACCGGGCCGCGGGAGGCAAACGGGCCCGTGCGCGCCCTGGGACGCGGCGCTGTAGGGACCCTCTATCCGCCGGCGGCGGCAGCTGCTCCAGCCAGCCCCGGCCCAGCCCCGCTTCCGGGAGTTTGAATCCCGCGGCTCCAGCACCGTCACTTCCGCCCGGGCCGCCTCACTGTCGAAGCGAGGGCTACGGCGTCTCCGAGGGGTCAGACAAGGCGGGGGGAGGGGTTACAGAACTCTTCCGCGAAGACACTGGGCAGAGGGGGCTGGGCGAGCAGGCGTGGGCGGGACTGGAGGGGCACGAGCCGCTCGGCGTGGGGCGACCGTAACGGCTAGAGGGGCGCTGCCGAGTTCTCCGCGGAACGCCTGAAAGGAGGCTCCCTATTGGCTGGCGTTCGGCGGCCGCGTGACCTGTCTGGCCAATGCCATGGGGCCTTTCTTCTGCCCGCCTCGTTTTCCTGCCCCAGTGCACGTGCTGGCGAGTGGCCGTTGCGAGGCGAGGGCTGGTCTGGGGCGGCGGTTGCTTCCCCTGCGCGAGGCCGTAATTAATTTCCCCCCGAGCGGATTTCCGCTGTGTTGTTAAAGGGCGGCTGTAGAAGGAGGGGTGGTGGCAAGTGGGTGCTGCATCATGTCGGTTCCTGGTGGGTGTCTTGCCCACCCTGCAGGAGGCTATAGTCGATGTGCTGTTTGGTGGGGGAGAAGGCGGGTGGTAGTGGCTACTGGCTGGCTGGGGCAGCAACCCTGGCCTGCGGCTCTGACCAGGCACCAGCTGGGGTACTTGGCTAGGACTGGCCGAACAACCTGCTGTGATGCTTCAGCTAAGTCTTCTGGGTCCTCCCAGTGCTGGGCTTTATGTGTCTTTATCTTCATTGCTTCCTGAACGTGTTGGCTGTGGATTACCTTTTCTTCCCCCAGAAATCCGCTTCTTCAGCTACCCAAAATCTCATAATTTTAGAAGGGAAGCAAGGTCCATCTTGGCTTCAAAAGTAGTAAGCTAGAATAGTTCTCATGTGACCATATAAAAACTAGGCTAAACTTTGTACACATACAGCCCATTTTGTTGCATTTTGCTGGCTTTCCCTCTCATCTCTACTTAAAAACATTTTGCAGTGGTACTGTGCACCACTTTTGTTTTTTTATGTTTGGTCTGCAGCTGAGAAAAAACGCTGTAAAGCTGAACACTGGGTAGCTTATAGCAAAGACTTCTTTTTACTCAAGTTTCACCTGGTTTTATTTTAGTGCAATGTACTGCATGTATTTATTTTAAGACTAAATATTTATAGGCCCCAAACAATACAGAGAGTCTTCTCGTGGTTTTTGCACGTATTTCCTTAATTCTTCTTTATTTATGCAAATAGATGCTAATATTTTCTCAAGAGATTTGCTGAATTCAGCATGTTAAATGCAGACCCTGTAGTATTTGTTGTGTAAAACGTAGTTGTTCTAGAGCACAACTGTAGAGGGAGCACTTAAACCATTTTTTAAGACCGTATATTTGTGTTTACACACTAACAGGGAGGCAAACTAAAACCATTTACGAACAATTAAGTTCTGCAAATTAAGAGGGGAAAAATATAAGCTGTCGGGAAATGTAGTACCTTGGTATACCAAGAGGCAGATGTGATGTATCTTGAGGACTAGAGTTGTGCTTAATGTTCGTGTTGCTTATGCTTATTTTTGCCTCAGTTATTTACAAGAGACTTATCACACAGCTTAAGAATAAAAGCAACCAAAAAAAAAAAAATCTGCACTCGTTTTTACACTGTGTCCTTTCTTTAACTGGATTTCACTAACGAGAGCTCTTTTGTGCAGCAACACAGAACTTGGTGTCAATTTACAGATACTTCTTTTTTTTTCATAGCCTTCAGTAGCGAGTCTTGTCGTAGATCCACCCATAGACCTTCTTTACTGTAAACCAGCTATTCCCTGCCTCCTCTTCCTGCTAGCATTTCAGTCCAGAAGTTAAGGAGTTTGAAACTTAAGACTTCCTTGAATTTCTTTTGTAACAATCGGCATTTAGTCAAGACGGGAAACAATGCTTCGGGTGATTGTGGAATCTGCTACCAATATCCCTAAAACCAAGTTTGGGAAACCAGATCCTATTGTTTCTGTTATTTTTAAAGGTAAGGAAAACTATCATAAATGTACTCAGGGAAGAGGTTTTCTGAAGGATAGTGCTCTATGTAAGTATTTGAAAATCTGTTAAAACATGTTTTCCTGAAGTTACATCTGATGTAACTTTAGGGAAGACTTTTTAATTAGACAGGAGTTACCTGAATGAAGTTTGAACTGGGTGGAGTGCATCAGTCTTTTCTGGCCAGCAGTACTTCTGTTTCAGGATCTGCGTTTTACAAGCTTTGCTTTAAAAACCCAAATCTAACTGCATAGGTAAATCCACTTTTAATTCTAGTATTGAAGATTAGCTTGTTTTCCATCTGAAAAAATCATTCCTTTGTCTTGATTACTTGGCACAGCCACTGCTGTTATATTAATTTTTATTGTGACTGGTTTATTCTTGTTATTACCAGCATGTTGAAAAACAGTAGTACCCTTGCTGAAGGTGTTTGGTTTTGTTTTCTGTTGTTTGGGGTTTTTTGGGG
>JANZLQ010000100.1:24323022-24344460 GCA_026212715.1 Elanus axillaris
TGGGGGTTTTGGGGGGGGGGGGGTGGTTTGGGTTTTTTTTACAAACTGAATTGCACTTTAAAATTTTGCCTGTTGAGTATATTTAATTTAAAATAAAGATTTAAGAAGGAAACCCCATTTTACACTTTAATTGCTCATCAGATACATATGGGAGAAGGAGAGAACTGTGATAAAATTGGCATTTATATGTAAAATTATATTTTAAAGCATATTTTACCTGTTGCCAGCATTTCCTCACTTGGCTAGACTAAAGGAACTTTATTTCAATTATTGGTTTCTCTTTAAGGTGCAGAAACTTCCAAGCAATTTTGGATCATGTGATACGTTAAACCAAACTGTGACAAACAGTCATCTTAATTCCTGGTGACCTGGTTTCCTAACTGTGCACTGAAATGGAAATGGTTATTTCCTAAAGTATGAAAAATCATTGCAGAGGTTTGTCACCTTTAGAAACCAAATCTGAAATCACGATATTTTTCTGGAGTCTGGAAAAGGACAAGCTAGTGTACAGCCAGTATCTTAACTTCCAAAACATTAAGTTTGCGGATACTTTGTTTCAGCATCAGAAAGATGTGATATCATTCCATTTCCTTTCTTTTCCTCCTCTTTTACAAGTTTGGTTTTTTACCCCTCTGCATGTTAGGGCAAGTGGCTTTCCTGTCACAGTTTTGCCTTTCTGTGTTACCTCTGTTCCTACAGTTTCATACGCCAGGGTTGGTTTATGCCTTACATAATTTGTAAGTGGAGTACCTGGTTGCCAGGGGCAAGGGCATAGGGATCATATCTGAAATATGTTGAACTTCTGGCTGTTTATAGATGTTTTTTATATACAATCTGTTCCTCCTCACCCTGTTAGTGTGTAAAGATGGGAAGCCAGTCTTATTTTTGGGAAGGTGTATGTCAAAGGGCAGCAGTCTTTAACAGTAGCCCATACCCACTGTAGCTCCTGGGGGACATAAAAAACACAACTGGGAGTTTATTTTCCAAACTGGGAAAAACTCTGGCATTTGCAGGACTTCGGCCATACTCCTGCAGTGTATTTTCATGTTCTTGTTTGACTCTGGAGTATTCTTGGAATAGTCCTAGAGAACAGCACCCATTTGACAGAAAATTGCTGTGGAAGTTGACATTTCATTAAATGGTGTTCTGTTCATTAGCTTTCTCAAACTGTAATTTACATAGCCTTTACTGATGTCAGGTTCAGTGGGTTTAAGACTTCAGTGAAAACACACAGTATCTCTCAGGATTAGACCTTGACAGTTATGCTGGGAAGGAAAAGGCCGTGATCCTACAACTGTTAGTGTGTAAGTGACTCTGCAAACACTATATGTTAACACACATATGTTAGTATAGTTTAATCTATGTACAGAATAGACTTCATCAAATTTGTATAAGCTAGTTATAGACTATACAGTCAGTACAATTAATAGTGACATGTATTAGGTACATATTAAGAGGAAATCCACAGCTGTTTCTGTTGTGATCCCTTACTTAGAATAGAGGGGGTTTGTGCAAGCATTTGACTTTTTTTTTTCACATTTATGTTCAGTCCAGTGGGATGGAACTTTTATTTACTTTAGGAACAACTCACTGTTCAAAGAGAACTACACCCTGAAAGTAAACGAGTATTGCTGTCTGGAAGTGGGTGCTGTTACTGCAGAATTCTGAGTTCATCATCACTGTACGTGAGACAAATTATTAGTCAAATTAATATAAAAAACCATTGCCATTTGGTGAAGTGGCACTAAGTGGTAATGATTAAACTAGTACAAATCTTTTGCTATGTCAGATATACCAAACTGGAAAGGAATGTGTCACATTCTTGTCTTTGGGTGTAAAAAGTGACAAAATTGCTTATATGTGTGGTCAATACTAGGATATTTAGTGCTTTGAGCATTCCTTTTGACTGCCTCATTCAGCTTTATACATTAAAAACTGATGTGAAATGGCATTCAGTTTGATTGGCATTCAGTTTGAAATTTCTTCTTCTGTTTGTGCTTAATCTAAGAGCTTTCCAGCAGGCCTGCAGTAGTTCATAGCTATGTTAGTTTATATTTTGGTGAAATATATTCAGTGAAAGAAAAGAGTATTAGAGGGTAATTATTCACTAAATTTATATTTTCTGTTTTGCAGAGAATTAAATTACCCTAAGTTTAATTTCCTCGTCTTTTGGAGGTCTGCCTGTTTGATCCTGCAGTTGCTGCCACCATGCAATCTTAAATCTTCATTCACAAAAGTTTAATGGAAAACTTAACTGAAATGTGATTCTGTCTTGAATCTTAGAGTTAAGAGTGTTCTAAAAGATAACGTTTGCTTCTGCTATTCCTCACCTGCTGGAACTGATCAAAATGCTAGTTATAATGTAAAAATTTTAAGATGTAAGCATTGGTTGTTTTGCAGCACTGTAATTGTCTTTCTAAAGAAAGAATAGTTATTATTTAAGAGCTCATCTTGAATGCATTTTTTTTAACAGTGTAATCTCATTGACTGTCACCAAGTTCTTATTACATTCATTTCCAGTTGAGAATATTAAACAACATGTGGTAGTATAATGCCTCTGTCGAGATAAAGCAAATAATGATTTCTTCTGCAGTACCAAGGTTATTGTAGTTAGTTTTTAAAGAAACAAGTCTATAGGTGTCCTACCAGTATCCATTATCATTTCTTACTCTTATTTATTGGTAGGGCCAAACTAAAATTGATGACTGGCCCTATCTTATAGTTTATCCTGATGCGGTTTACAGTCTTGGCTACTGTAGATGGATTCATTACCAGTAAAGGAAAGCAGCCTGAGGACCTGAAACTTATGTGAGCTCCTGGAATAACTGGACAATCCATCTTACCCTGCTTGGTAAAGGTTTTTTTTTGGTGGGAAGAAGAAAGCTCTTTGCCAACAGTTTAAAAACCAAGCAAACAAAAAAACCCAGTGCATTAAAAGAATGATAAAAGGTGTAATAAAAAGAAAGTCAGTGAACTGAAGAAAATACATGCAAAATAAATGCTCGAGGAATTTGAATGCTACACTTAGACTGACTAAAATTACAGCTAACCCCCAATGTTTCCCAGTGTTTTTCATCCAACTTTCAGACAAATACATAACACAAAAAATTTTTTCTTAGTATAATCTAGAATATGGACATTGTTAGTGGAATCATAGATCTTGCTCTTGTTTTTATGAAAATGGGTAGTCCAGAGTGGAAAATTTTACTCCTTGTCAGGAAATGTTTTGACTGTTGTTCAAGCCAGGGCTTTCCTTACCTTACAGAGTTACATTTGAGCTAAGGCAGGGATCATAGGACTTTTATCCATTAGTTCCATCAGGATCAGGTCTGTGATTCATTATCTCCTTTACAAACAGCTGCAACTGTTCCTTTTTTCACCAGCACTGAGAACATTTTTCCCTGACTCTCCTATTTGTAGAGGGACTTGGAGTACCAGTGCCAAACCATAGATGTTCTGGGATATTCAGTTCTGAAAATGCTTTGTCTCCTGTTAGATAATATGAGGTTGAATTTCTTGTACTAGCATGTTAATTAGTTCTTTGTTCTGCAAAATGCAAGTCCACAGCATGGTATGTTATGAATGCTCTTTCCTTTGTGGTACAATGTGAGTCAATATCCTGTATAAATTGTAGACAATTTCTGTTACATAAATGTGAGTCAGTTCTCGCAATTTGCAGTATGGCCTGAATTTTTTTCTTTCAGTACATCTTACTCTGATACAATAAGAAGAGCTACCACAGTCTGCTGCTTGAATAATGGATATATGAACTTGCCTGTGTGGCCTATCTTTACTCTTGCTTCCCAGGCTTTTGCAGTGTTTTCCTGGCAAAATATAGCCATGACTTGCAAATAATTAAAATTTTATTACCTTTACTGTAGTCCTTAAATACAAGGAGAGCAGCTGAAACTTAGCCTTCTTGTGGTGGCTGAGCATTTTATAGATCAGCAGTTAGTTTACTGCCTGTACTTAAATATACTCACTTGTTACCACTATACAATTTCTGTTTAGACAGATGCGTGTTTGCCTGTGTTCTTTTGTGCTACTGAGTGTCATGTCAAGACTTGTTCTCCATCAGAGCTGTATTCATATAGTGCAACTAAAAAGTAAAGATAAAGCTGTGGCATGTTGCTTTCTTTGAACCTGTTTTAAGAACAGAATTTTGTTTCCTTTTTTAGTAGGTGAGGGGGGCCTGCAAAGAGCCTCTGCAACACTTGAGTTGTATTATTTCCCTCAGGAGAAGGAACTTGAATTCAAATGCCACACTATATATAATTTACACCACACCCCACACTCCCATGATTTGTAGGTTAACTAAATACAAATTTTACCATGAAATATGGATCATTTGTAATTTTTAGGCTACAGTAAATGTCAGTGAAATGGTCTGCATGACTTCTGGAAACCATTTTTTTTTTTCAGGAAGGACTGCAATTCCTCTTATATGCATGTGTATTTCTGCTAATATTTGCTCATTTAAAGCAGAAACTGCTGATACTGTAAGCATACCTTCTTAAGATTATTTTTTTTCCCAAGTGGTTTTACTTCAGAGATAAACACAAGCATTTTATAGCTCAGATATGGTAAATGTGTAACATTTTCTTTACTACTGAGTTCATCACTTTGAGGTTACTGTTTGGTTTGATGTCTCCAAGTCTTTTAGTCTGTCTTCTTGCATCATTACTGAAGTTGCAGTCAAAGGTAATAAAAGGTTGAGAAACCTAAACATTAATTTTGCTTTTTGGGAATACATCTAGCTATGGTTAAACAAAACAGAATAAAAAGCCTCAACTACTAAGATTGCCTGGGAGATATTTTGATTGTAAAATGTGCAGCTACTGGAAGAGGCAAAAAGAATTAGAACATTTGGTTTAAAGCTCACACTTTCTTTTGAAAAGTGAAAGGAAAAATTGTGATATTTGTGTAGTGCTTTAGCAAAAACAGATAATCACACTTTGTATTTGCAGATGAAAAAAAGAAGACAAAGAAAATTGACAGTGAACTTAATCCTGTTTGGAATGAGGTAATTTTTTTAAAAAATCAGTTCTTGGTCTTTTTTAAGACAAAATGCTTGTAAAATTGGTAAGTCAATTTCTACAGTTGTGAATATCAGTTAGAAATAGGAACTAGTGATATGTGTTCTTTCAAGGTGTTAGTAAATGCAGGTGAATGGATTCATCTTGCACCATGTGTTTCAATTCATTAAGTAATGTTTTTAGGTAAAAGTAGATGGATATCTGGTGAGTTTGTGGCCTAGTTTTGTTCCCTCTTACTTTGGACCAAATGATATTCAGCCATTGCTTAGCCACATGTATGGGAACATAATTGGATCCTTTATTACATACTAAGAGAAAGCCCTACAGAATTAGAATGAATCACGTACTGAAGTTCCTCATGGTTTATTTGCAGGACGGGCCCTATTTTGCATCTTCAGTAATGTTTTCCTTTGGGAAAATGTGTTCTTAGTAGTGCTTTTTCACAACCAGAAATGAAAGTTAAAGATTATTCTTATGTTTTGTAATTAGGTGTATAAAGAAAGGGAACCTACAAATATTTGTCTAAATTCAACAGCAGCTGACTTCAACAAGTATTGCAGGGGAATAGTATCAGATCTTATGAATGATAAGAAAATACTTATGTTAGTGTGAGAATGTAGAACTGCAAAAGAGATTATGGCTCAGTATTAAGCAATTTAGTTCTTTTTCTGTTGTTGTTACTAGTAACTAGCAAATCAAGAATGTGCTATGAGCATGTTCCGGGATTTTTAACTTTGCTTTTGCAAATGGAAGCTGATCTGGTCTGTCTCTCACTAAATGCAAAATTTATTTCTAAATAATTTTGTTGCATATACTACTCTGCTGTTAATTAATTTACACATGACTTATAATCATAATTTGGTTTTTCTCCATTTTTTTGTTCAGATTCTTGAATTTGACTTGAAAGGAATTGCTCTGGATAATTCATCTTCCCTGACAATTATTGTGAAGGATTTTGAAACAATTGGACAAAACAAGTATGTTCTCTTTTTTTCCCCACTATTAAGCACAACTTTCAATATAGAAGTCCAGGGAAAAAAATGGAACTGATAGTTGCTGTGGAGAAACAATGGATGCAATTAGATGGTTTCTGATGTTATACCTACTTGTAGCCTATAAACCGGTGGGTGTTCCATCCCTCACCAGTTGGATTGTTAGTCTGAAGCAAAGTCTCCCTGAAATCACCTGCAGGAAAAGGGTAAGGTCTTGGGCGGTGGCAAGCTAATTGGAAAGCTTTTCTTTTAGATAATCTACAGCAGGGATAGAGTGTATTGTTTTGTGTTAAAACATGCTTGTACTAAAAGCTCTGGCACAGTCTAGCAGTTCTTTCTTAACACACATGAGATAAAGCTTCATCAATGTGTTTAATCTTCAGTTGTCCCACAGTGGTTAAGATCTGCCTATCTCTGCTTAAATCATAGGATTTTTGCCTAAAAAGGTAAATATATACATTTGGACAAGTATCATTCAGAGATTTATTTTTTTTAATCTGTGCAGAAAAAAACAACAGCTTATGAAAAATGAGATGCCATTTCCCTACTTCTTTGTATAAAGTTTTAGATGTTAAACAAGGATCTATTTCTCTGTTTGCTGTATTCCCATGTTCCCTCTTTTCTGTCAATGCCAAGTAGTGTTGGCTGTTGCTATTTTGAAAGGGAGTATGATATCATCTTCTTTCCTTTCTTTTTTTGTGTGGCAAATTTGGATATTTTATGACACTGAGCTAGGCATACATTCATATTTATTGGTAGTAGTCCATTTCCATTCTTACCTTTTCTTTACTACTTTCAGCCTCCTCCCAATGTGTGAATTCAGGTTTTTACAATACTCTAGCAGCTCTGTCATAAAATCACTGTGAGTCAAGCCGATGCCCTCAGATCTCTCATTCTTGAGATTTCTGTAGGTCAGTAAAGCAGGAATATATTGCATGCCTCTGCCTTTAGGGAAATCCCAGAAATCACAGAACTTGATATAGGAAAGCTTGCCAGTAATCAGAATGTTATAATGGATTTTATAACATATCAGAAAATAAAAGAAGGTGCTTATCTGAAGCCCCTAAAATGTTTCACTCTGTACGTGGGCTCATAGCTAAGGTGGCATGTGTTGGGGTTTTTTTTCAAACTTTATTTGTAAGTATCATCAGGACTCATATTTGTAGTGCTTAACCCCCAGCTTGTGCAAATGCCTGTTTGTTTTGCTTGGGTTTATGCCTTGGAAGTTGTCCACCACTTACTTATTGTGCATACAATTTAAAAAATGAACAAGTAACATTCTTTGGGAAGTGACTTCCATGTATGGAGCTGTGCAAAAATATGTGTAGTCCATACCAAAGATAGAGCAAAACCTTCAAAGTAATGCTCTTTGAAAATAAATCCTCAATAACTGCCACATATTTGCAGCATGTGATGTGTTTGGAAGGGCTATTGGCGGAGTAATAGGATAAGGGGGTGAGAAGTGGGACACACATGAGTAGGCTTCCTGACTGTAACAAGGTAATAGGAAATGTCATCTTGGATTTCTTTTAAAGACACAAAGCACTGTAACAGCAGAAGAGATTTGGTATTAATAAACATTCACAGTTAGACAAAGGAGCATATGAAAGAGAGAGTGTGGAGTACATTTTTCTCACATATTAACATGCATATATGCATAACCTGTATTTCTGTAGAGTTACTGGTTCTATTGACTAATACTGAGTTTGAGAGAGATTTAGGACTGCCATATCCCAGTTTTGCCATTATTTCACAGCATCCTCATTTAATACTTAAGAAAAAGTCTGCAGTTAGATATATGTGTGCAGTGCTGCAGCATTGCAAAAAGATGCTTGGTGGAAGAGTATGCAAGTGACACTCAAAGGTGGAGTACTATGCCTACCTAACTACTGAGAGCTAGTATGTCAGTTTTAAAAATAAAAAAGGGGGTGTGGGGGGGTGGAATGGAGAGAGGGCTGGACAGTATTGTATTAATTTTTACATGTAAATTTGATGTGGTTAACTAAACTGAAGTCTTTCAGAGTTAAAGGCCCATTATTTCAGAAACCCAGTGTTTGCCATGTGCTTTTGACATTATTCATGAGTAGATGCATTAATCTGGGAGGTGTATCTGGTGTTTAAGCTAAGTGGGATTTGAGTCTAAATCAATAATCTTTCCTTTGGAGGTTTATGTTTCCATATACTTTACTTTAAAGTCTGGAATAAATTGGGATTTAGTTTTTGAGTGTAAAGGGTACATCTATGGGACTGTGTTGCCCGAGAAAGAGCACTCAGAAGAAACTACACTGTACCTTCGGCTTTTATTTTCTCTCTTCTGGAGCAAAATAAGCAATGGGGATTGCTATTGTTATTTTCAAGGTAGATACAACTTTTGCTCAAACGTTCTGCCACAGTTCTTTGCTGCGGTGTAGGCTAGAAGCAGAACAATGTGTTTCTCAACCCAACTCTCTCATTCTGGCTGCTCACTTAAAAAGATCCTAGCCAATACACACTCTGCTGCTCCACGCAGTGTTACTCCTGACTAGTTCTGGGCACCTGGTCTGTTGCTGCGCCTAAGAGGTGACTACAGAACCCATACTCCCCTCTAGAACAACACAGCAGAAGATTGCAATATAACCTATGATTTGTTACAGCTCCTAGAAACTTACATAACTGTTCATCTAGCCCATTCTTATACTGATGCAGGAGGAGGAGCACAGGGGATGTTACTCTGTTCTTACACTGTGCTAAAACACTTAACTCATTGCTTTGGCATTTACAAATCAAACCTGAAAGAACATTTGAATATTTTTCTGTTTCTTTTTTCCTGGAGATAGAATTTACTGTTTCATTTACAAGATCACTAAACTTTTGTAGATACATTAAATGAGTTCTCTTCATGGTAAAAAGACACAGTCATTGGAAAAGATAAATAAAGCAAACCACACTGACATGTATGCAGACAGACCATCATAGGAATAAACTAGAGAGGACTCTCATGATCCATGCTTAGCTAGATTTTCCAGCATAAAGATGTTTGAAAAGAGAACACATCTGTTTTCTATTATGTCTAATACTGTTATTGGAAAGATTTCAAACTCTCAGAATGCAAATTTTTATGCAGTTAAAAAACAAACAAAAAAAACCCCAGTTCAGTTGTCTCTGTGAAGTTAAGAAAAAAAAAATATTAACAGGAGGTTACAGTCACGTCTGAATGAAGTGATTTTCATTCTGATTGAAAGAGAGTTGGGATTATGTGTTTCCCCTTGTTCTTTGTGTAGTTAGTAACCTAGCGACACAGAGGAAAACCAGATTGGGCACACCCTTTTCTCAAGCAGAAAAATGCAGCCACAAATGAACAGTGCAGCAAATTGTTTAATCAAGTTTAAGTATTTTCCATAGTTAAATAATTTCTAGAGTGTTTGAATCCTCCTACAGCTGTACCCTTCTGTGTGGATTCTTTTCTGCGTCAGCGTGGCTGTGCATAGTTGCACATTTTCCATGCATGTTGTATGCAAGGTCAGCCTGGTTACGATTCAGTTTTGGGGTTTTCTGCCTTGTACAAAACAGTATCCATGCTTTGTTTCTTTTTTAGAGCTTTTTCTTGCAAAGAGTATTATCAAATAACTAAAGAAGATAAAAATTCAAAACACAGCACAAATAACAGAAGGTGGATGTTGGGTCTTGTTGCACAGGATCTATAATGGAACATATACACTGAGAAAGAAAAGTTAAGTGTAGCAATTATAACTGCAGTGTGGGATCAATTTCATCATTTGCTGATGAGAATAATCAATATAAACCTCTGTGAAAATAAACCCCTGCCAAAATAAACCCTTAAAAATAAGTTGAAAGAATTTAAATGCTTGACTCTCAGGGGATTAAAATCACTGGGCTTCCAGTAGAAGTAGCATGTAAGCAGCTGGAGGACATGATATGCTAAAGAATTTAGTATAAATTGCTAACTTCAAACAGAGGGGGAGTAATAAAATGGGTGTTACTGTGAGTTAGCATTTCCTGATCCAGGCATGGGTGTGAAGTTTCACTTCTCTTGATTATTTGGGCAGCTAACAGGAAGTACTAACCACAGCGCTAACGGATTAATTAGCTTTGGCACAAATGCAACACTGTGTTTAATAGTTGGTCATCAGTAGTTCATTGATTTCATGCTAATAAACTAAGTATTTCCCTTTGATTACAGGGGTGGAAAGTATCATAGGCCTAGTACTGATTTGAAGTGGTTTAAAATCCACTTCTAAATGCAGTCTTTGCATTTATCTTTGGTGTCTTATTCAGTGGTAGACCAGAATGTTTAAACTGCTTGTGGCAGGAAAATTGTTTTGCTTTACTTCTGCAAAGTTGGAAAAGTTTAAGAGACCTGGCTGACTGGGCACTATACACATATAAGTCTTAGGGTTAAGAAGCCAATACTAATTTGCTGTCTACTGCCAAAAGAGCTGATGAGCAAAATGTCAGAGGATGTATTGAGCTATTCCAAAAGCAGAAACTATCCCACTTGATGGTGTCAAGAGACTAGTGTGATCTGGAATTAAACAGGCAAGTGTTGTCTGCCTAGGGAAGAGGAAGAAAGCTGAAAGACCTCCAGCAAAGGGCAGTGTCCTTTGAGGATGAATAGGTAACAAAGTCTTCAGCTGTGGTGGAAGGAAAGGACTCCTTGTCACCTTGAAGGTCATGACTTCAGAGGGAGATGGCATGCAATCCTGCCTGAAGGTAGAAAGTCTTCAGAGGAACGCAGCAACTTCACAGTAGTCATGCAGAGAACTGGGGGTCTAGTTACATATCAGAAGCAAGTACAGTAGCAGGCCTTGCAGCAAAGCATTAAACAGCCACAAACCATTAATGGACGTGTTGTCACAACAGCTGCTGCTATCTGACTTAGCTGACTTGGTCTTACCCAACCTAGCCCAAAGATTAGAGATGTGAGAGAAGCATCTCAGGAAAAAGGCTTTCTCCAAGACCTGTACAAGTGACAAAGATGAGACTTAGTGATGACCTTGAGGCATTCCTTGTTACTTTTGAAAATATTAATTCAGCTGTTGAGTAGCTGTATGATCAAAACCAGACTGGACATGCTCCTGGGCAACCTGTTCTAGCTGACTCTGCTTGAGCAGAGGGGTTGGACTAGATGATCTTGAGTGGACCCTTCCAAACTCATCAGTTCTGTGGTTCTGCTAAGGGAGGGGTGAAACATCCCAAATCCAGTAAACAGGACCACTTTGGGGAAGGCAAAAGACTAACTACCTAAAGCTTAGAATTTGGCTAAAGCTTAGAAGTAGGCTAAGATAGTGTATAGGGTGAGTATTAGATATCTTACTCTTGCTAGAGTGGAAAAATACTGGACACTATTGTTGCCCAACCTGTTAAAGGAGGGGGAAACAAAGGACTTCGGGGGCAATTAGTAACAAACAAGTAGTCTATGTAACTGACTCCCTCTTCAGTCTTCTGAAGGTGGTCAGAATTCTAAAAACAATTACTATGTATTCAAATGCGTGCACAGTTATCATTTGCACAGGATAGATGAGGATGTAGAAATGGAAATTTACGCTGGAAAATTTCAAAAGCACTACTGTTGAACAGCTGTTCTTGAGTTAGTATCACCAGATAGGTGGGTGTGGTTGCTGAAACAGTCATCCAGATGATTGAGACTGCGTGACTTCTGAACTGAAATTCTGTTTTGAGTTAATGTAAGTCACTCCAGCTCATATCAAATCAAAATAGCAAGTCTACAAAATTTTTCTACAAATGTACATAGGAAAAGATTTTCTTTGCCTTTCTCCAGAATCAGATTTGGACTAGCTGGTTTTGGGTAGTCTTGTTGGGTTTTTCCCTTCTATGATACCCCAAACTATGTATGTTCTCTCTCTTATCTCAAATGGTGAGGAAGGTGTAGTCACGGTTGAAGGATTTGGGGAAAATAAGAATATTTGGAATTGAAAGGTTTTATTGATTCATTTTGCATTGAAGGAAAAAGAGTGAAGAGAAGTTGGTTTCTCTCAGTATGCAGCTGTGTAAATGAAGTTGTAGCAATAGTTTCCCATTTGCTTATATTATACTTGCTTTCAAAGCCATTACCACGTTAGAAGGCTATGTAATAAGGAGAAAAATGCATTAAGCTACCCAGTATTTTTCTCTCTTAACAGCTTTGGGATTTGCAATCATTATGGAATGAACTTTTTCTGCTTTTCTTTGACTGTTGAACAGTATCAGTGTCTGCCTGCATGACACCTGCTCTTTACATAGAGAAGTTTGGTCAAATATAGAGGGAGATGTTCTCTTTGGTGTGTATTGTCATACTTGCTTGACTTCTATATTACACCAATTATGGAATGCTGAAGCCACAGGTGAAAAAAATAAAGCCTCTTTCTGTTTAAGAGAGACCATATGCTGTTGTTTCCTGAGCTAGGTAGATGTTACTCTTTAGTGTCTAGATTTGCTACATCAAATCATAAGCAATGTCAAATCATACTACAGTTGGAGGGATAAATAAGACCACTGCATGTATACCTAATGTTCCAAATCTTGTCTTGTGGGTTGAATGCAATTTCGATTGCATAACAGGAGAAATTGCTTCTTGAAGTCCCTGAAGTTGAGAAATGTGTAAAGTCAGTGTTTCAGCTAACGCCCAGCTCTGTGCAACAATTTGTAAAAAGTGAAAATGTACTTACGGTTAATCTAATGCTCACTGAAATAACTAGGTGTATTTCAATAGTTTTTTTTAAGGACACTGGATCAAGACTACAATACTGAATACAGGTGTCCATTCAGTAAAGGGAGGAAAGGCAGGTGTTAGAAATGGCATCAGAGTTTCAGTTATGGTCATCTTACAGGTTAGAACAGCTTCATGCATTTCCTCTGCAGCATGGCCTGATCTTAAACTGCTTTTCACATCTAGCCCATCCCCTCTGTGTGACGAATATGTGAGGCATAGCTGGAATATTGCTGTGCTCTGGCAGTTTGGTGGGCAGAAGTGAAAGGTTTGAGTAGTGAGTCAAAACTATCAAAAAGACAACTGGAATTGGAGGAGTGAGATGAACTGGGAGAGTGGAGTTAACTGAAGAGGTGACAGCAGCAAAGTAATTCTAACAGGTCATTCAAACAGAAAGTGTCATTAATTTTTGTGTACAGCTAAACAAAAGTTGTAACATGTAATACCTGGAATGTATATTTGCAGGAAATAAATGTTTTATACTTACCTTTTCTAATGTAGTTTGCAAAAAGTAAATTATGTTCTCATGACATAGCACCTGAGAGTAGCTACATGTCAAAAAATGCCCTTGCATCCTTAGCTTCTCCATGAAAAAGCACCATAATGTATCAAAGGGACCTCACTTAAGTTCTATGCGTACAGATCTTTTTTCTGCTTTGGCAGCAAAGCTGGTATTTTGTTTGTAAAACATGTTCTTTGTAATATTTACAGGGTGAAATTATCTTAGGGTTTTTTCATTGGCAAAAATGTCAGTTATTCCAATAATCCACTTCAGTATAGGAGTGAACTCTTATTGCATACTATGGGAACGAAATACAGTGCCAGATATCATGAGATCAATGCCAGTCACACTGTCAGAAACTCTGCCTAAAAGAAGTTTCTCAGGTTAAAAATGCATGCAGTTTCCACTTTTTTGAAGAGGACAGGCAGGACAGATGCAGTCCTAAAGTAGGCAGAAGGAGCTCGGGAGAGTCTACCACATCATGTCAGATCCCCTGGATATCCTTTGGTAGGCCTCTCTAGAGCCATATCAAAACATTCTGAGAATTTAGAGGCAAGGACATGAATCTATTCCAAAATGTAGACTATGGGCAAGAAGATTAATTTTGTGAAGCCTCTAGTAAGCACATTGATTACATTTGTTCTATTTCATTACAGAGATCTGTGTATGTCTTTTTGTGTCTCTGTGTCATATCTAGCTTTTATACATTACTTCTCATATGAGAGTTTGAAAAGCTATATAGGGAAAGAAGGTATTACATCCTTTACCAATGAGAATTCAGTGTCTAAAACAAGTGACATGGCTGTTCAAAGTTATAGAGATTGTTTTCAAAAATACACATAAAATTTATTTAAATTTTGGGTTTTAACCTCTTTTAGGTTAAAGCTGTGTCTTCTATAAGGAACACCAGCACATTTAAGTGCAGTGAAACAGAAAATACAAATAAGCAGTACGCAATCATTAGATAGCATTTGCAATGATCTTTTGTTGTGTCTTGGGTTTTCCAGTCATGGCTGGAGTTATGTGGTCAACTAACAGACACTAGCAAAAGACAAAAGGAAACTTCTGTTTGATGTGTACTTGCATTCTAATAATGATTTTTACTTCATTTCAGATTCATTGGCAGTGCATCTGTAGCACTTAAGGATCTTGTAGGTAACCAAAGCAGATCTTTTCCCTTCAAACTCACACCTCTGCTAAATGAGAGGGGACAAGAAACTGGAGTGAGTGGCTTCCATTTCTTTATTTTACTGTGTTCTTGATCAAAATGCTCCAGCAACAGGGCTAATAGTGAAACAAAAATATTTTCAAGTTATTTTTACTTTATAAATTAAATGCTTGGAATTTTGTAGCAAAAGCTCCAGACAGAGGACATTTATAACAAGGTATAATTATGTCTATACCATCTGAGTTTGTTTAATATCTTTTAAGTTAGATCAGTTGTTTCCTGTGTATGTATTGTGTATCTGTATATAAATGTTATAAATACTACGGGCCACAGAGTATGCATGGAAATCAGCCTGATGTTGAAAAAGAGCTTTTTCCTAAGTACCAGATGGAGTTCCCATATGTACTTTTTTGCTGTCTTCTTTCTAATATCCACCTGGGTCATAGCACTGATTCTAGAAAGCACATAATCATGAACATGTTCACTGCCAGTTCAGTTCAGAAAGTTACACAAGAACTTGCTTAACTTGGTTTAGCATGTGTTTAAATTTAACAGTTTATTAGTTATTAATTAAGTAGTTTCTAGAACTTAGGACCTTACAGTGTTTGTGCAGTCTAGCTGTTAAGGAACTTCACAGTGCATTCTAGTACACTTACTGATATTACCCTTAAAGTCTCTTATTATCTCATCATCTCTAGTTTAATATCATGGTTAGTTGGTCACAGGGTTGGTCTTTTTTTGCTGACTCCTCATGTTACTGTGGCAACTAGGAATAATAATGGTTTGTTCAATAATCCAAAACCACAATGAAGGACAAAAAAGGCAATTCTATAATTAGAATGGAAAGTGACATAGTGTTTGTTCTAGGATGGAGTTATGAACAAGCAATTAGAAGAGCCAGATAGGAAATTTTACTTATGGTTCAGACTTGTTACGTTGTTGATCAGATAGTGTTATTTCTCACTGCCTTTGTTTTTCCATCTGCAAATTTAGGGTATCACCCAGTCTGCCATGAATATTGTGGAACTAAGTAAATTAACATTTGTAGAACATCTTATATACTTGTATTGTGACAGATTTTTCTAAATATGAACACAGTGATTCCATTTGTTAGATATTATTTTAGAGCCTATTCCATTAGCTGCAAACTGTGTAATCTTTATTGTTCATGTTCTAACACTGTTCATGTACGGTGTTAGAACAACTTACTCCTTTAAATCAACTGTTGTGAATATAATGTATGGTACATAAAAAACCTATGTATTTCTCTATAGGCAACAATTGATTTGGTAGTAGGATATGAGCCACCATCTGGACCTGCAAATCCAAATGATCCAGGAGGGACCAGTACACAAGAAGGTATTTCAGTCTTTTCTCAGAACATTATTGTTAAAAGATCATGGAGATATTTAAGGTAAGGCAAGAAGGTGATTCAACAGCATTGTTCATCAGAAAAAATGTAACCAGAAGCAAGCCTGTCAAGACTGCCAGATAGCGATTTTAAAGTAAAGAAGGATGATTCAGAACTACAGCTAGGAAGAAAATTGCCATTTCTTGACATAAAATGGTTTTTAACATCATTCTCTCCAGTGGAATCAGATTACAAAAGAATGATGTTGCTTAAAAGCTTTTAAAAATGGCTTTTGTTCAGGAAAGAAAGGTTTTTGAATGCTCAAAGACACAGCAATTACCTGCTGTAATGGTAGGGCTAACCAAAAAACAGGGAAGTCATATTTTTAGAAAAACATATTCTATTACTTTGAATGTCAGCGAGCTTTGTGAAAAGATTTTCTTAAATCATTAAACTTTTTTTTCCTGTAGAATAAGTAAGTTTTGAAAGACACTATTGTATCTTCTATTAGGCTTGATATTTGACTGGCCTATGAAAGACTGTGATCAGCAGGGAATATTCTTTGGTCTCTATATATCATATTAACTGGGCTTTTGCTGAGAGTGTTTTTGAGATTCTCTTGTTTTCCAGACTCTTAGAAGAACTGTGAAGTAGCAACAGGTTTTTGCATTTGACAGGCAAATAATTACCCTAATATCCAGGCTGTGTTTGTGCAGAAAGATGTAAATGTTATAAATGTTATGTGTTTGAGGAGAAATAAATCAGTTTGACCGTTATCTGCTGATAGATAATAATATAAGAGGGGAAAAATTGAAATGAGGAGTCTTCTGGGGGGAAATTCTGATTCCACTGACTTCACTCGGAGGTGTTCTTAGGGAGTGGAGGGTTAGGTAATGCAAACACAAAAGCCATGTGTTAAAGTACTACCCTTCAAAATAATTTTCTAGAAATGTGGACTTGAAGGCTAAAAATGCGAATTGACTTCTGTGAGATTATTTTGATAGCTTTTTAAAAATGTACTTGAACTGTAAGGCAATACAGGTAAAATGAAACATGACAGGTTTTTTTGCTAGTATCCAGCAACTGCATGAAAATTATTTCAGTGCAAGTTATCAAGCACACCTTAGTGAATTATTGTAAATACCTTTTCCTGTGAAGTGAAATCACCTCCCCAGCTGAGATTGCTACAGCTCAGTTTCAGAAATTAAAAATTAAGTGCTAAGTGTGTAATCAATCGGTTGCATGTATCCATCCAGGCAGATGGATTTTGAGACATGTTAGGAAGGTGGGATCTTCTAGTTACAAAATACATGGTATGCCAATCTCTGTGGTTTATAGTCTGTTAGAGGGATCACTGAGGACTTCATTATGCAAAGTGATCATCACCCTGTGTTGGCAAACTAATTCATAAAGTTAACAAACATTCTGTTATTGCTAACCATCAGAGACACAGCTTGTTCTTCCTGTAGATTTTACCATAGTCATCGCTCTTTAGTTAAGAAAAGAAGCTGGAAACACAAGGGAGTGACACACTTCTGTGGTCTAGATATTTGCGGATCCTGTTTTGCAATACTGGAATATCACTGTATGATCTAGTATTATAGTGTCATGTGGTTGTAGAACAGTCTTCCACAGAGTTATTGTGATATCAGAACTGTCAAAGAGGCTTACTAAGAAACTTTAACTTATTCCACAGTTTAATGCTGTGGTGGAGGATTCAGAGTTTAGTTTGGATGGCAGATCCTAAATGTCTTCAAGTTTTCGAGATTCTGAAGTAAAAACCAATGCTATGCTATAGCCTGGTCGTGCTGAAAACAAGAAACAGCTTGGGAAACAGCTTCAACTGGAATAAAATTAATCACTTCTGGTGTATTGTGAACTAGTTTGGTGACAATTACAGCTGGACTGTTTTTTGCTAAAATTTTAATCAGTTGGTTCACGAAAGTGTTTAGGAATTGTATTAGATATTCTGCAACCTCAAGACTGACAGATCTACACTTAGTTTGGTTAGCATATAAATTTGTTCTAAAGCAGGCTAAAATGACTAGCTTTCAAAAGGAGTTGTAAGCATGTGGTTAGCAAAAAAAAAATTGTTGAAATTAGATAATAATACAATTTTAGTGGAACTCTTGGATATCACACTCTTACTCCTATAACTTTAACATCAAGCTGTACTATTTGTTTATTAATTGCACTGGTTTTTTTACTGTAGGAGATGGAGAAGATGATGGAGGTTATGAGGATGGCTTGGATGGTCCAGTTGGTGGTATTGCACCAACAGTTCCCAGTGGCACAAAGGAAGCCCAGCTAGCTAAACGCATCACCAAAGGAAAGAAAACACGGAGAATCCTTTCTAACAAACCACAGGATTTCCAAGTAATAGATTTATTAAATGTTGCATGTTCTATTCTTATGCCTGGCATCACATTGTTCTTTTCACATAGCCTGAGCATAATTTAATGTCAGATTGTGCAAATCTAATGCACTGTAGAGACAATTAGCTTCTTCGTTTGAAAGCCTGTATTTCAAAAGTATTCTTCAAATTTGCCTGTTACAGTGATGTCCAATTTTGTAGAGTTCTGACTGAAATCTAGATGAACCTTATTTATTGTATAGTTGTACAGATTTCAAACTACAATAGCAGCTTTAAAAATAAGTAGTAAAAGCAAGTAAAAAATTTTTTACTGAAATAATTACCCCCAACTTGTCTTGTAAAATTCAAGTAAAATTATAAGTTTGAAAAGTCTTGTTGTTCCATAGCTGCCAGCAACTTCAGGAGTTGGCTAACTTTGGTGTAAGAAATTGTTGTCACCAGGATGATAAATAATACAGGGAATGTATTAATATAAATATTTGAATTATATTTTTTTTTCAGATTCGTGTTAGAGTCATTGAAGGTCGTCAGTTGCCTGGAAATAACATAAAACCAGTAGTCAAAGTTCATGTTTGTGGTCAGACACACCGAACAAGAATCAAAAGAGGGAACAACCCATATTTTGATGAAGTGAGTGGCTAAGAACGTTGTAGCTCTAATGTGGATGCTGTCACATGTAGAAAAATAGTTATTACAGCTTTCATTATCGTCAATGAATGAGAATTTGCTAATATTTAAGGGTAATTATGGCTAATACACATTTTGCAGTTCCCAGTCCCTTTCTTTTATGTATTCACATCAGTAAGCACATCTCTGTTGCTGGGAGTCTTAGTAAATAAAGCTATCTAGAAGGAAGTCAAACTTCAGCTGAGATGTATGGAACATGTTCTTTGATACAGTTGGCCATGTGATATAATAATGAATTTGAATAGTTGTGTGCAGGTTATAAAATCACAGAAAAATTAATTAGGAATCATTATAGACCTCTATGGTTTGTGCAGATGAGCTTTCAATACAATGTTTTGGGTCAATAAGACTGCCACACAGAATCTGGAAATGTCACTGCCTTGCTACTCATGATCTGTAAAAGCACAACTAGTTTCTTTGTCCAGAAGGGATCTGTACAACAAACACACTGAAATACAGCAGAGAATTCAAAACCATATAAGGGACACAAGAATGATCCCATGTCTGGAAGAATAATGTTGCAAAGTTTAAGCTTAACAGAGAGAATGCTGAGGGATAACTCTCATTACCTGGACATGTGTGGAAAATTGAGATTTTGGAACTGGGTGGTAAGCATGTTTAACACATACAGGCAAAAACAAAAAAAAAAAAAAGGAAGGTATAAAACTTTGAGACTTGAACTAAGCTGTAAGTAGCAGTCAAGATTTATGAAGCAGTGGTAAAAAAACAGGGGAAGAAGAAAGCCAGTTGCACCTTGTATTGAATCAATTCCTAGGCAGTCTCAGTATCCAGACTAGGCTAAAAATGCAATAGGAGGGACCATGTTTATGTACCCTTCCCTTTTGTTGGATAAAGTACTGACTGGACTATAGCTGGACTCAAAGACCAAACTTAGTGAGGCATATATTATTAATAAAACAAGTATCTTCATACTGTCAAACTATCAGATTTATTCCTATGGCCTTGAATTTCAAAGATGCAAATCATTACAGTCACTATCACCAGTAGCCCTAAACAAAGCTTTTTTGAGAGCTACAACAGAGATGGCTAGACCAGGATTGAATGTGCTGGAAAATGAACAACCTTTATAATTCCCGAAGTTGTTCCCCTGAGGAAAATGTGAGGTGCAGAGCAAGGGCAGTGCTGAAACTATGCAGCACAGCTATGCCTACTGCATTCATTCGAATTGAAGTTGTGACTGTCTTTTGTCTATTTTGTACTGTTTATTTACTAAATTTAGTTTTTTATTCTGCATAAATTATCATGTGTCCAGCAAGGAGGCAGAGTAAAAATACTGTAGCAGGTATGCTTCACAAGCCTCTTAAATTAATGTTTCTGCATTTTCTGTTCAGAGAATTATGCGTTTGTCACTTTGAGACAGGTTTTTTGTTTGTTTCTACCTTAACAGATATTTTTCTACAATGTCCACATGACTCCTTTAGAGTTGCTTGATGAAACAATTAGCATTCGGGTAAGGAAAAATGATGCATGTTCAAAAGGCTGCTGGATGCATATAGCATTGTCTGGCCATTTCACTGTGATGTTTAGGAACATTCCTGTTTCATGCTTGTCTGTCTTTTTAGGTGTATGATTCTTATTCTCTACGAGCAGACTCTCTAATGGGAGAATTTAAGGTGGGTATGAAACAACTTCCATATCTTGACTAAATTAAATAAAATGAGAGAAATTTTTTAAGTACTTGTTTTAAATGTTGAAATTTATACTACTTCAGCATGGGGCCAAAGAATTACCTGATGATGTCTTCTCATGCTAGAGACCATTTGCTCAAAGCACTAGTGAACAGTTTTCTTATTTCAGTAGAATATTATTGTTAAAGAAAATTGTATGGTTTATATACCAAGTTCTCTAACTTGCATCCAAGCGAAAAAAATACTTACCAAAAGGTAAGGTTTTTCCTCAAAAGGTGATTATTTGGTATGAGGTAGGGTTTGAAGAGATAATTTTATTAGATAGATGATAGGCAGAATAGTGATATGTATGGCAGCATAAAGATACACATTCTCAAGTGATGTGCAAAGGTATTCGTTTGATCAGAAGTTTAAGTAAAACATGGTGGAAAATTCTCTTTGTTAAAGTAATTTCTGTTGTTCTGATGATATTAGTGAGATTGTCTTTATTTGTATTTGTTATGGTCAATATTGGGAGGTAGATATCTGCCTGTTGAAGGTATTCCTAATGCTGGTCTCTAGACCAGCTTTTCACAAAAATATGCAAGTGTGGAAGAGTGCTCTTTTCTAAACGAAGCAGTTCCTGCCACAAAGCTGGTTGCTTTTGCTTCTCACTGCTTATTACCTATGTAATTTCTAGTGATTCAGACAGTGGTATATTGCTCTGTGGAGGATTGATCATTCACTAAGCAGGTGACAGCATGTCTTTCAGGTACTTTATGTTGCTACAGGCACACATTCCAGGAGAAAACCCCAAGGGTAATTCTCTCTAGAAAATCACCCTTTCAGACTTTATCTGCAAGGATTACTAGCCCCAATTGCAATGAGCAAACATAGTTACCTTCCTGAACATGTTTGAAATCTGATACAATTAATACAGTCATAGTATATGTGCAGTCTTGTCCAGATTTGACATGGGGGGTGCGGGGTGGGG
>JANZLQ010000100.1:24344560-24374952 GCA_026212715.1 Elanus axillaris
GGGTGGGGGGGTGGAGGAGGCAGGGAGAATTGCCTGTGATCTTAATAAAAGAAAAAGGAAATTATTAATGAAAAAAACAAACTTCATTTTTGGAACTAGAGTATGAGATGTTGAGCAGGAATTAGAAACAAAAGAGTTCTGAAAAGCCTGTCTGAATGTAAAATAATGGGGAAACCTAGGGAATTCAGGAAGCACTAAGCTAGCCCCATCTTCTGTCTCTGATAAATGAAAAAGCTGGGAATCTGAGGAAAGAAGAAAGTAGCTACAGCTATTAGTTCTAATAATCTTTTCTTGCATTTTCTTCTTGGCTGCTGTATCCATTCAAAATCCCTCATTTTTCAATGTAAGGCATTTTTTCTTTCTCCTCCCAAGAATATGCTATGTAAACTTTCCTTTGTGACAAGAGAACAATGTTGTAGTAGTCATGGAAGATTGAGGGGAGTTGCCCTAGCATTTTTCTGTTTTGGTATTTCTTCAGAGGTAATGCCTTTGATCTTTATTTCAGATTGACATTGGCTATGTTTATGACGAGCCTGGTAAGTAACAGTTACCTCAGAGCTTCTTTCCTAGCTTGAAACTTGAAACATTTAATTAAATTTCTAAAGAAAAAGAAGAAAGTTAAGGGAAAGTTATTTGAGATTTCTGCTTTAAGTATTAACTTAAAAAAAATCCAACAATATATAATTCTTTTCAGTGGTTTCAAGATGAAGTACAAGCACCAAAATTAGTTTTGGTATCAAAGACTTAAAACGTGAAAAATAATGCCAAAATATTTCATAATTATGTCCCTGAATTAGTATGCCACAACATTTAAACTCCACTAGATTTCTTGTTTTGAATGGCACTATTGAGACCTGTCTAGGACAGAATAAATTTTTAAAGTAATTAGCTTTAGGATAAACCATGCTTTTGGAGCAGTTGACTTTGATTTTATGATTTCTACTGTTTTGTAATGGTTATTACTGGGGATGGGTGGTGGTGTTTGTTTTATTTTAGGCCATACAGTCATGAGAAAATGGCTTTTGCTGAGTGATCCTGAAGATACAAATTCAGGAACTAAAGGCTATATGAAAGTCAGCATGTTTGTCCTGGGAACTGGAGATGAGCCACCAGTAAGTTTCATTTAAATGTTTTTCTGCCCCTCTTCACCCCATGGATATTTATTCATGTCCCCCTGAAATTTTTTTAATACTGTATAATTCACTCTGTGAGCAGTATTTAAAAGTAAGACAAGATTTACAAGTTGTTTCAAGGCCATCCAGTACTAAGTGCATAACTCAAAGCTTATTTTGTTATCCTGGCCAATTAAGCAACCTCTGGACCAGCTCTGGGTGTGTTGATCTACCATTTGTAGATACTTCATCACATCCTAGAAAAGGTAGAGTTGTATTAGCCTGGTGTTGCATGCAAGCTAATATCTAATTCTCCTTAGCATAGCTAATCAGGCTGAGCAACATACTGATACCAGTTCTAGGACTAAGTCAGGAATGTCTTCACTACTATGTAATGTAGATGAGCCCATAGAGAAACCTGAGTACCAGAAAGCTCCAAATATTTGGCAGGTGAAAATCAGATCTATCAGTAATCACAAGTTAGGCACAAGTAATTTGATGCATATGAAAGCAGTAGGTAGTTTTAACAATTCAATCCTTAACTGTCTGCTGTTCTGTCAAGGTAAAAACAGGCTCTCTTTTCTGTGTGGCATTTTTCTTATTTGACTGTTGTCTGTAGTTTAAGTTCTGCTGTTCTTCCTGACAGAGATTTTTGCATACTGCTACTCCTTAGTTAAACATAATATAGTCACCAGAACCATGAACATCTCCTTCTTGTTCCCTGTTAACTCTTCCTTTCTGCTATCTTCATGATTCTTGAAATCACAAGGATATATCTAGTTATTTGTGTGAAATCTGTTATTTCCTATTTGTTTTTAAAGGAGGAAGCAGTAAGTTCTGGTAAATTATATCAGAGTTGTATACATTTTCTAATTGCAATAAGATACCTTACCACAATATTCATCTTGAGAGGAGTATGAAAATTGCATTAAGTTGGCATTGTACAAGTGCCAAAATCATCATCATCATCTGATGATGATGATTTTAAAAGTGTGATTATAATGAGCTCCTGCAATTGAGTACTTTAGAGATAAAAATGTAAATAGTTTAGTTAGAATTAATTTTTGTGGTTTGATAATTTGATAAAATCTCATTATTTATAATGAAACTGACAATTGTCTTCTATCTGAAGACTATTGTGGGCACCGGTTTAACTAATCACCTTAATTCTGTACATTAGTCTGTCTTTGTTATGTACCAGATACTATGTACCACTGTATCTCCCAACAGGTTGAAAAAAGGGAAAGAGATAATGAAAGTGATGATGTGGAGAGCAATCTGTTATTACCTGCTGGAATTGCACTTCGATGGGTCACTTTCCTTCTCAAAATCTACAGAGCTGAGGACATTCCGCAAAGTACATAGCTTCTTACTACTTGTCCATCAGTCTATTTGATTACTATCAGAAATATTTGTGTTAGCTGTTCAGAAACATTCCTTGAACATAAAACATCTTGAATGTTCTCCATTGTTACTTGAGCCAATAATTCTGTGATGCTTAAGTAGTCCATTTCAAGTCCTTTGGTAATGCTCAGTCAGTCTACTTAATTCTTGTAATGCATAATTTAATGTGTTACCCGTTAGACTAGTAATGCTCATCTGTTGCTGAGTGGGCCACACAGCTTCTAGTAGTGGGAAAGGGTCATCTTCATTAGCCCTTCTCCAATTGCAGAAGTTACATGCAAGTACGTAACATTCAAGTACAGTTGATCTGCAGGTAAACTGGATGTTTTGTGCATGTCTAGCTCAAGTATACAGTATATGTGTCAACTTCCTGTTGGATCCCAATCCCTGCCCAATTTCAAGAGGTTTATCAGAAAGCTGGTTCCCTGCAACTATCTTTTCCAAGGCCGTTTAGATCCTAGAAGATAAGTAGTACTGCTGATGGCCCCCTGCACCTCCCTTTTTCCAGCAATCCATTAATTCTTCTTCAATTCTTCTCATAGCTGCAGCTATTTTGCAATGGGAGAAAGGCCACAGGACTGCTGAAATCAGTCAGCCTCTGCTGTGATGGCCAAGGCAGTCTGTATTGCTAGCAACCTGCTCCTGAGTGGCCATAGGAGATAAGTAACTAGGAAGTGGCTGTATCCCAGAAAGCTGCATGCAGTTTGTAGGCTATAAATTGGGCACCATAAACTTACATAAACAGCCTTGGAGGGCAGGGGAGCTTGTAAGCAGTTTGACCTTAATTTGTTTGGTGAGATTTTACTTGTGTCAACTGTATATTGCTGAGACAAAGCTATTTCTCTCATTATATGCCATATGTGTTTTCTGATAGAACATAGGTGGCTTTTTAATCCCTTCTTAGCATAATTTCTCACCTATATCTGTGACAACGAATGACAATGGCTATGAGTACATGCATAATGTTTTTCAAATACAACTATAGCTCTAAATTCAGAAGCACATCAACACTCCTTATGATATTTCAAAAATTTTATTCTTGAAATTGCTCCTAAGACTAAATTCTCCATTTTTATCAGCAACACTGCTCAGAATTTTGTTTATCAGGTTAAACTTCACCCTACCTAGATCTGTAAACTGGTTGATTTACGTGGGATTGCTATGGACAATTTATTATTTAGGCTGAAAAAATAAAATAAAATCATAATAAAAAAGCATAAACCTGAATTTCTTCTTTGACACCTCTCCAGTGGATGATGCTTTTGCACAGACAGTCAAGGAAATATTTGGAGGAGAAGCAGACAAGAAAAACCTGGTAGATCCATTTGTAGAAGTTTCTTTTGCCGGGAAAAAGGTAATATAGTAAATATCTGAATCTTTGCATTCTAATCATAGTCCTGAGAACAGATTTCATATGCCAATATAAATTTTTAAGTTTACTGAAATTATGGAAATAAAAAACATTAGCCCTAAAGTTCACTTCATAAAATGAAGACAATATACAAGGTACAGTAGAATGGGTGTAAAGCTGATGACTAATAAAAGGAATGCATGACTGCTAGGAATTGATGGATGCCAAATTGCTTGCTTACTGGTTGTTCCTGATTGCTTTTTGTAACTGGTGGTTTAGATTTTTCTGGACAGGTTAACAGCATTTGTACATTTTATTACTAATGTGTTCCTTAGAATACCAAATTTGAGATGAAGCACAATTGCACAACCTATATTCATTGCTAGCCAATCTTTTTTTCTTTGAGAAGAAAAACATCAGTCCTTTATTATGTTATATAGTCAGGTTGCCACACCCAGTAATGTAGTGGATCTTCAGTAGACATGACTAGCAAATAATATAGCCTCTCCCTTTAGCTACTCTAAAATCTGCATAAAGCAAGCTGGAATCGAGTCATTCCTTTGTCTCATTTCTCTGCTGTGATAAAAGACATCGGTACTAGTATGAAAGCACATTAAATTGTAGCTCGTGGAAATAAAAAGCTTCTTTCCTGTAGAGTAACACTAGTCTCAGGTTTAAACACTGTTTCAGAATTTTCTTTTCTCTCCAATAGTCATTAATGTTGCACATGCACATCAGTTTAGCAATATTTACCAATTGAAAAGGAATGGCTCATTGCAGCATAAACCACTTGGGATTCATCATTAACTACTACCCCTCATCTTACCAAACAGAATGTGATTTATCCTAAATCATAGCTAGTATACGCTTTTTTGTCTGTTGTATTTTGAATGTGCTGTATACTTGATTTCATTTTTTGCAGGCTTGCACACATATAATTGAGAAAAATGCTAATCCAGAGTGGAATCAAATTATTTATCTTCAAATCAAGGTCAGGTTTTTTTTCTTGTTTCTGTAGAAAACAATCATCCTTTTGGAACTCAGGGCATTAATGTTACAGAGGTGAAATAAGTAATGAGTTATTTTATTTTAATTGCTTATTTTCAGTTTCCCTCAATGTGTGAGAAAATAAAACTTGCAGTTGTTGACTGGTGAGTTATGACTTTTAATCAAAGTACGAGACAAATTATATTAAATTATATTAAGGGAAGAAAGGTAAAAAAGTAAATTCTATTAAGTGAAGAAAAGTCTGGTTCTATAGATGTCAGGTATTTTTACAGTTTATGAAAGTATTTAAGCAAGTGTTTAATTATCTTCCTTTATGGTTTCTTTACAAGAGACCTGATTAGTGTAACATGGGAGTATTGTTAATTTTGTGCAGTGAGCACTATCGCTATTCAGGTGATACTGTAAAAGTCAGGTGACTTCATGATACAGCCCAGTTTTTTAAGTAGCCATTATTATCTGTGTTAGTAATATTAAAGCATTCCAGCTGATATAAAATGTATGTACACCATCCTGAAGTGTATTTAGTCACTGGTAGCTTGCTTCTGTGTAGGATGACCAGCATTATATTTAAATAAAATCTTTCTTTTTTTCTTTTTGTAGGGATCGTCTTACAAAAAATGATGTAGTAGGAACAACATATTTAAGTCTCTCAAAAATTGCTTCTTCTGGAGGAGAAGTTGAAGGTAATTGATTGAGCAGTATGTAACTTACTATCTTCTCTTGTGTTGTGACAAATAGCAAAGATCAGTGTTCCAAGAAAGCACGTTTTCCTATAGTTCCTCAATTCTGTGGCAACAAGATTATCTGTTCCTGGAGTTTTCAAAACAACGCTCCTAGAAAACACACTGTGGGACTTTTCAAAGTAAAGTATTAAAATGTTGTTTAAACCATCATCATGGAAATAGCAGTAATTGATTAAAAATTCGGTGTTCTGTTTATATATATATATAAAAAGTTAATTAATTAATTACATTTGTGAGTGCTTTCCCAAATTCAGAAAACTATGTGATATCACAATCTGTCATGAGTAAGATATGCAAATTTACTAAGATACTTAATAAGACATTTAATTTAAAAACAATCCAGAGTCACTGTTTCAGAATCGCTACTTCTTTGGGCACTAGTAGACAAGGCTTCTTTTGCCACCTTATAAGCATGTCTGTTCTTTCTCTGGAAAGAGAACTTTAAAGCTAGGGAATGTTCCTGAGCAGTTAGCCTACAGGAGCTGTCTAGAACCACTTGCTCATTTCTGGTATACTACTAGCCTGCTTTCAGATGCTGGGGGAACTTGGATCAGTCTCTTTCAGCTTATCGATATTTTTAATTTTTTCCATTGTCTTACACTCCATTGCTTTAAATATTTTCTTCCTATGTCTCTCTCTTAGTTTGCCGTCCCTATTTTTTAATTCTCATGTCTCTGTCACGTAGCCTGTCGCTTTTAAAAATTTACTTTATACGTGTCTCTAGTTTTCACCCTATCCTTAGTTTGTAACTTTTTCTTGCCTTTCTTTAATGGCATCATCTAATTTTTTTTCCTTCTGTGTTGACTTTTATTATGTTGCTGTCCCTATTTCTTAAGTTTTTTCCTGTCTTCTGCTCTGTTGCTTTTAAATGTTCTGTCTACTTTTCTCTAGCTCACTGTCTTTGTGTTTTAATTTTTTTCCTCTCTGACCTGTACCACATAGCTTTTAAAGTTTCCTTTCTGTTTCTCGGTTTTAGTTCGCCATCTTTATATTTTAATTCTTTCCTGTCTGCCTAGAAATGGGCACTGCATCTCATTGCATGAGTGCTCCAGATTACTACTTAGTAACCTGTATTTTAGTAGCTTCAGTGAATGAAGATTTTAATTGCAGTGCTATGGTCGCAGACAATTAACTTACGTGCTTCAATCAGTATAGGTAACTGGATATGTAATTTCATAAAACCCAAAACATTAACTGCAAAAAACCCCAAATTTAGTTAGACAGGATATGAAGTTTCTAACTTGTCCCCATTGGACAATACCTTTGTAATAACACACTTCTTTACAATATTATAAGAAACATTTTTTGTGCCAAGATTTCAGGAAATATAAAAAACCCATAACTGTTACATTTATGTTCTAATATAATATTATGATTATTGGTTATTTCTTCGTGATCTATACCTATAATCTCCTTTTTATAACAAGAACTTTCATACAATTGAGCCAGCTCCATGGCAAGGATTCTATGATAATTTGCAAGAAAAAAAAATTATCTTTTTAATATAATAAACATACTGTGGTATATTAGTTGTCCATACAGAATTGTAAAGTTCTTGGCTAAACAGGCTTAACATTTATTTATCTGACTACACTAGGTTGAAGGACCTGGCTCAAAACCATTTCCTCCATTGCCACAATAAGAATCTAATTTACTATGTTTTTCTGTTGTGTTTATGAAATCTGTATGAAATGTACTTGTCTGAGACAGACCAGTTTGTCCTTAAGTTGGTAGCTATGTCAGGAGTTTAAAAACAAAATTAGTGGCTCCAATCCTGTAGTACTTGAGCCAAGTATTTATTTTATTGAATGGAACTGTATTTTCAGTCACTAACTTCAAGCTTATAACCCGGTCCTCTTAGAAGTACTGCTGTTGAAGTAAGACTTTGTGCAAACATTCTTTTCATATATTCTACACAAAACCAGAGGCAAAAGAAAGGGTTACAGAAAAAGGCAATGGGCAATCAAAGACAGAAGGGCTGGGCTGTTGGGGAAAATTCAGTTCTGTAGAGATCAACTTGTACTATCCACATAAGTGTGTAATTTTAACCGCCGCTGAGTCACAGCTCATTTACACTTCAAACCCAGCCACTTAGTAACTGAGAAAATCTTATTTGTATTCTCTGTCTACTGAGGTACTGACACTGGAATAGCCATTTCTGTGTAAAATCATAGATTATCTTCCCTTGAGGTCAACGCCATGCCTGAAGCCTGTTCTGGTTTCTAAAAGACTGGGAAACTGAACTAGTCTACACTCTTCAGTAAACGAAGATATCCTAATAGGCCCTGAAATGTAGTGGTTTTCTTAAATGTTCTTAAGATTTGTAAGTAATATTAAAATTTTATTTTGTGGGGAAGAGAGCTATACAAAGCTAGAAGAGAAGCATCAAAACAATATATTTTGTCAGCTACATGCCTTTTTTTTTTTCCCTTTGGAATTTATACAGGAAGAGTAATACCTTCATATTTTAATCAGGAAGCAAAATTCTAGCCCACATGAACTGTTTTTTCTCAGGCTTTCAACTTTATTTTAACAGCAGATTGCTTTGTGATGTATTTGTTTTTAAAATGCTGTTGTCACTTGTTATGTAACTTCTTCTCTTTTCATAATAGAATTTTCATCTTCGGGAACAGGGGCTTCATCTTATGAAGGTTTATATATTCATCTGTTACTGATTTTGCTTTCCATTGCCCAAACTGAGAAGTATTACCTAAGAAAATCCATCACCTTAAAAAATGTTGTTTAATAATTACTTGTCTAAAAGACTTCACCATTATGATTAAAGAGTATCAAACATAACTAACTGTATAAAGCAGTTTTGGCACTGGAACTTGTTTGACAATATTTCTGTTTGGCTGGTGATTCAAGCTGTGTTTTAGAGTTGCGCATGCAGTTGCTTCGGTTATAAAGTGCTTAGTCTAACAACGGCTTGCAATTTTTAATTTAGCTATGAAATCACAACTATCTTTTCAGCTGGAGAGCCCTGCAGAAGTAAATAACTGCCTAAAACAATTAGTGGCTGTTTTGCTTGTGCTTAGCTAGTTATATAAATTAAGTCTGAAAAATGAAATCTGATTCTGTTAAAACCTGGAGAGATGGCTTTTTACATAACTGTCTAGGTTGACTTCCAGTTTTGAAAGACTTTGTGGTAAATACTTATATAATGAGAAATAAATACAGTTGGAGTGCAGTTGAAAGGCAAACATTCATCCACACAAACACTTCATTTACTATCTTTGTTTCTTAAAGTAATATTAAGTCAAAGGCTGAAATAATTTTTCAGAATAGCTTTCTGTAATACATGATATCAGCCTTCTAAATGTAAACAATTGTATTTAAAAAGTAAACAAATACAAAATATTCTTTTTATTCCAAGTGGGGGGTGTGTGTTTGATTTTGTTGTTGTAAAATTTATATTCTGTTTAATTTATTAGCATCAGTAAGTAGTGGATGTATTAATTTAACACAGATCTGTACCTTAAATCTAGTCATATTGAGATCTGATGTGCGCTGTTCAGTGTTACAATTTTTAAAAAATTGGACGGTATTCCAACAAGAGTCTGAATTCTTCTTCATTCAAATTTTTATCTGTTTCTGATTCAGATGTAAGGATGTGAAAGTATCCAAATGCAAAATAGAGAACTGCAAATCTTTATTTTGTATTTTGCAGATTTTATGTGACTTTGTGTTGACAGGAAATCATATCAAGACATAACATTCATTTTTATTATTCATTTGTGTCACTCAGTAGTCACACTGGCAAAGTCATACAAGGCATAACCCTTTATTTTCACTTTCTTATCTCAGCCATGCTTTCCTGTGATAAATCTGTGCTGCAGATCACTCCAAGTGATACCAATTGCAAGGTTTAGAACCCAATTCTCCTCTTTTTTTGTACCAGGGTCATTTGTTCAAAGACAAAAGCTAGGGTACAAGAAGGAAGAGAATATAGAATCTTCCTGTTCACTCAAAACTATGCAGTATTTTTCTGCATGTGTGTTGCTTATCTTGTTCTAATTCTCTTTGCACTACTCATCAAATTTATCAATCAATAGCCTTAGCATGTGTTTGATTGCTACTGAATGTACACTTAACTCCCTTAAGTATAGATTTTATTTGGCTCTAAAAAGAGCTTTTTAGAATCTCATTCATCTAATTTGTAAGGCATGAATGCAACCCCAAAAGACAACAGTAGTAATACAACTAAGTCTTCTCTCTATATATTTTTTGCTAAAACCAGAACACTGTTCAAAATACAAAGTTATAACAGTAAGCGTTAGCAATGGAAATACCTTTTCAAGTTCTTAGATATCTTAAATATCTGAAAATAAAAAATAGCTTTGGTGTGCAGTTTACTAGCTTAGCTATTAAAACTGACAAAAATATCTAAATCCTTATTAATTTTTTTGTAGCTAGATGAAGACATTGGGAAATTTTTTTGTTAGTCATGGAATAAGAATAGTATACAAATTAAGAGTTTATTGTCATTGTAATTAATGGAGTTTGCAGACTTTCAGTCTTTTATGAATTTCAGCTTACTAAAAAGGGAGTTTGTGAGAAACAATGCGCTGTAACAGTTATGATTAGAGTTTGCAGTAGTCTGTGTTCCACCCTGAAGCATAACCACAGAAAAATTATACTAAAAATTAGAACAGTAGGATTAGCTGTGGTAAACAGTAGGGTTTTTTCTGCTACAGCATGCAACTTCTTTGTAGCTGTTCAGTTAGAACGATGGCCAATCATTTAAATGATTGCAAGTGTTGTTTTACTCAGTTTCATTTATTTCTAGAAAATAATGTTTTCTGTGAACAAAAGAGTGTATTATTCTTCCACATAAACAAAAACCTGATATTTGGGGTGGGGCAGAAGTTCTGTTTATTCTGTGGGGTTTTTTCTGCATGAAGTAATATCTAGTAAGTATTGTACAATGAAGAAGGTGGTTAAGAACAAGCACAGTCACTAGTATAATTACTTTAAATTCATATAGTATAACCAGAGAATAAACTGTTCTTACTTTACTAATAACTAATACTGAACTAATATCTAACATTTGTTCTACTGGGTTTGATAGTAACGTTAATCGTTTTTGTGGCTCTGAATGATAATTAACAAAGATATAATGGTAATATTTTCTATTAGTAAACACTGGAGAAACTGAAGTTGGTTTTTTACCAACATTTGGGCCTTGTTACCTAAACTTTTACGGAAGTCCGAGAGAATACACTGGATTTCCAGACCCATATGACGAATTAAACTTTGGAAAGGTCAGTTTCTTTATTCATTGTTTTTAATAAAAGGATTAACCGCAGTTGTTTTTAGTCAAGGAACTAATTCATTTTAATGTTGGGGTTTTTTTTATTATTTCACATTACATTCTTTTGGTGTTTCTTTTTAAATAATATTTTATATTTATGATTGATGAGGAAGTATGATAGTATTTTCCATTCTTATCTGTTTTCATTTTAAAGTTGTTTTTCAAGGAGCAGCAGTGTTTTTTATTATTTTCACTATCTACACCTCTGCATGCATTTGTATTTCTTATTTCCTTGTTTTCATAAATATATATTTTTTACTTCTAGCATTAATTAAAGCTAACTGCTTTATTTCATTTGTTCAAATAAATATATCCATGCCTCTGTAGAAGTTTTGAGAACACTTTAGTGAAGCCACAAGCATGTGCAGCTAAAGAAAGAGTACGCTTATGCTTCCTTAGGAGATATATGTAAAATTGGATTCAATGTGTGATTATGTTACAGGGAGAAGGAGTTGCTTATAGAGGGAGAATTCTGGTTGAACTATCTACAATACTTGAAAGCAAACCTGTTAATAAAAAGTTAGAGACAATTCCTAATGATGACTTACTGGTTGTTGAGGTAAATACTTGTTTTATTGTCAATGTAGTTAATGGGGATGTGTATTGGCTGGTTATTTTTGGAGAATGATCTAACTTACTAAAATTAAAACAATTGAGTTGAATCTCAGAATTAAGAGAGGGTGATTATTGGTAATGTGGCTACAAAAATTTCATACCCTTGTAGCATGAACTGTTAATTTGAAACATTTTAATAATCTCAAATACAGTAACTTATTATATACATTATATGTACTATTATTATTATTATATCTTTTGGTTGTTTCTCAGAAAGTAGTAAAAGTATTAAAATTATTATTTCTATTATGAAATTGCTCATTTTCTATAATTGCGAATCCTGTTTTACAAGTATTGAAATACAAATAAAAATGTTCTTGTTGTAGAAATACCAGCGCAGACGAAAGTTCTGCATGGCTGCTGTGTTTCATTCTGCTACCATGCTGCAAGACGCTGGTGAGCCTATCCAGTTTGAAGTTAGCATTGGTAATTATGGCAACAAGTTTGATACCACCTGTAAACCTTTGGCATCAACAACTCAGTACAGTCGTGCTGTTTTTGATGGTAAGAATGCTGCTGGTATGCAGATAAAATAATGTAAAATGCGCTTTCTGAGGTGCTATTTTATAGCTTTAGAATGACAGCTTTAACTGCACTAAAAACTTACTGAAAATATTACAGAAAAGAATGTGTGGCTCTTCACAGCTTTTATGATTGAATTATATTTATGTAATACATGCTGCAAAGCCTACTGAGGTTATTAAAGAAATTTTCACAGAATTCAGTGAAATCTTTTGACTTTGTACTAGATGTGCACAGGAAGATTGGCAAGAAAAATATCACATTATTTTACAGATATGTAAAAACTAGGGATTAAATAGGGAAAAAACTCTTTGAACATTCTGATTTAGAATAAAATAAAAACTTGTTTTTAAACCAGGTGTCTAGCAGCCTAGAAGAAAACAACCTGTCTAGATCACAGGAAATTATATTTTGGCTATGACTTTTTTTATTAACTGCAAACAGTAGGAGTTCTTTTTTTTTCTGTGTGTTAAATGAAGTTATCAGGTTTACTCTGGAAAATAATTATTTGAATGTTTTCTTTCAGAGGTATACTTATATTAATGTGCAATCTACATCAGTAAGTTATGGGAAATAATAATGAACATGTTAACAGATAATTTATTGAAAAAAATCCATTGGATTTTGAAACAATTTGAAGTAAAAGTTTACAATCCAACAGATACTACAGTGGCTGAAAAATACAAATCCTTTGATAAGTTTGGACTAGCTTGTGTGTTCTTATGAATTGTAGTACATAAATGAAATAAATATAGCAGCTTGTGCAGTGTACAGGATGTAATCCTGCCATGAATTCTAACTCTAACACACAAATGTTTCACATCAGGTAATTATTATTACTACTTGCCATGGGCAAACACAAAGCCAGTTGTAACGCTGACTTCCTTTTGGGAGGACATAAGCCATAGATTAGACTCTGTGAATGTAATCCTAAACATGGCTGAAAGACTGGTAAGACACTTAAGATCTTTCTTTTGCTGATATGCTTTTCATTTTTACTTTTTTCATTTAGAGATGTAATAAAAAAGTGACATTTTGAGCAGATTATGGAACAGTTTTCTGACACTTTCCCTCCTGTTTTCCTATTCAAAATTAAACATAGCTCTGTATAACAAATGGCACTGCTAATCATAGGTCTGTTCTATGGCAAGGCCCAACACACCCTAGGAGGGAAGAGTCCTCAGTGTTGGTTAGGGGCATGTTAAGTCTGTAGTACTGTTATTTGTTTTGGAAGTTAGATGCAATATCATGTATTGTTAAATACAGTGAGAAAGAACATAGGAATGGTCCTGTTAAATATGAATCAAGTTTGAACATCTGAATCTTTTTTTGATTTGGGCTTTATACATACAAATAAATAAGATTAAAGTCTTGACACTCATGTTGACCGTAAACCACAATGGAAGTTTATAAATGCATATCCTTTTCTTTTAAATTTCTTAGCAATCCAACTTAGCCACCTTAAAATCAGGAATGCAGGCTAAAATTTCTGAAAACCAATTAGCTGAGATGTGGTTGAAGCTGATTGATGAACTTACAGAAGATATAAGGTAATCTCTTATGTTATCATTCTAGGCCTGCCTAGAATCTTTGCAATTGCCTTTACTAAGTCACAAAACAAATCTAAGGACCATAAAACTGATTACCCCTATGAACTGTCCTGAGAACTGGAATTCCAGAAGTCTTTGAAAGTAATAAAACAGCATGGATATTGCCAGTGAAGTCATCCATCTAGTTTTGTATTTCTCCTTTATCTTAGTGACTGACAGGAATAAAACAGCATCTCTTGAAAAAAATCTAAGGTTCTGAAAATGTGAAATTGTGGATCTCTGCTGCCTTTCTACCATCTTGCCTTCTTTAGAATTCCTCAGGTACCTTTTGTTTACCCATGTTTCAGTGTTATTTCTGAAACTGAAAAGGGAAGAAATTATGTGATTTACTGGTAAGCCTAGAATAAAAATTTTAAAAGCTATTTAGAGCTTAAGGGCCATAAAGATTACATTTTTGAATAAGCCTTTAGTCAACATGTCTGTATGTATGGGAGTGTTCAGAGAAGGCAGTAAGAGTCAGCACGTAGGGGTTTGAAGGAGAATAAATTCTAAATAGAGAGGAAGGAATTGTATGAGAAATAGACATTAATAGAAGGAGATATTGAGGTGGGGAGAGACGCTTGAAAAACATTGAACAAGTGGGTGAGGAAACAGCACAGGAAAAGGAAAGGGAAAATGAAAGAACAGTTATTATCCATTAGAGGAAATAACAGAGAACATGGAACTAGTTAACAAATTAATGAAGCTGTAGAGCCAATGTAAAACTGAACAGAGGAAAAAGCAAACATTGGAGATGAGTATATACTAGCAAAGAATTATATGATAGAAAGCTTATGTCAAAATATAAATGAGTAACTTCATAGAATACCTCCTATGACCTGCAAAAAAAGCAGAGAGAAAGAACTGACGTAGTTTAGGAAAGCAAAATGTGAAGGCCAAACTATTGCCACATGGAGCCATCTAGTGATATAGGAACTTCAGGTTTTATATCAATTATGTCAACCCATCTTCCTGATGCACATCTGCACTGTTACTAATTCAGCCCATTATTTTATAAAGTATCTTATCAATCAACAGGTGTGGAGCAATAGCTCCTAGATGTATCAACCAAATGAGCTTCCTGTTGTTCATAGGATACAGTGCTTCTTATGGGGTTTTTTTTCAGCAAACTCATGAAACCTGTGTCAAAGACACAGTTCCCTGTGTTGAATTAATGGAACAATTTTTCTCACCATACTAAAGTTTAAATGAGTTAGGAGTTTGAGAGAGTTTTCAGTGCACTATTTAAATCTAAAATGAGGTGGCTTTCTGGAAGTTCTGATCTGGTACAATTGATTCATGTGTAAGTACTTGCACCCAGGGCTGGCAGCACTTGCATTCAGATTAGTAGAACTAACTGTAGTGGAAGGCACAATAGTCACTATCAAGGTTTTGCAGAATCAAAGCCCTTAAAAGTGCATGGCTTGTCATTAAAAATAGGTCAGAGAAGAGTCAGTCTTTTCAAACTTGGCAGTGTCTTTGGAAATTTTAATTTTTTTTTAAAGTATCATATTAAAGACCTGTTAATGAACTCTGTTGAAGGGGTATGTTCATTGGTCTTTGAAAAGCTGCCTTTTCCTCAAACCTCCTCCAACTCAAAAAAGCTCATTTTTCCTGGGCTTTAGTGACTCTATAGAATTTCTTGGTCCCATTGAATAGTTAGTTACTCTGCCCTCTGGTGACTGAAGTTCTGTGTCATGGATTTCTTTTAGAGTTCTTCAGTGTTTTCATGCCAGTTTAGATAACTCTAGTTATAGACACAAGGCATATTTGTATATTGAGTTTCTCAGAATTTACAGTTTCCAGTGAAGGAAAGGAACCTAATCTTCGTCTGAAGGCACTGATTTCACCTTTGAGATGTACATTCTGAGAAAATAATTTTCTAATTTAAATATATATGGAAATTGATTTTGCTTGGTTTGGTTAGCAGCAATTACATTAAAGCATACACCTCGAGCTATTCCACATTGATGCTTATTATGTAAGGACAGCATTTCCCTTGCTTACTGTAAACACTTTGTCAGGTGGAAATCTCCGCAGAAATAGATGTTACAGTGCTATTCTTGTGGGTTTCAATCACAGGAAATAATAGCAGTCAATCTGTTGCCACTGTATGCATGTCCACATTTAGTGTGTGGCTAAACAAAATCCACTTAGATTATTAACCACAATAAATATTCTCTTTTCAGTAAACCATTTCCTCTCATAGAAGGCAAATCTAATATTACAGTCCTTGACACTCAAATAGAAAAACTGCGCCTCAAGTCTCTCAAACAGATTGGAGAAGCAGCAGCAAGGATGAGAAATGAAGCTACTGATGTGAAAGCCACTCTGACGGAAATTGAGGATTGGTTGGATAAATTACTGCAACTGAGTGAAGAGGTTAGTACTACACAATACCAGTGATTCAGTTAGTTTAGAAATAGCTGTCTAACACAAACGGGTGTACTGTTCACTGCTAATCAAGCAATATCTGCTCTCCTTAGAATAGTAATTTTAGATGCTGTGAAAGTAATCATGTTCCCCTCTGTAATTAGGGTTTACTTAAATATAATGTTCTAGTGTGCTAGCTGTCTCCACTGAGAACATGTGTTGGAAAATAACCGCTCTGTGATTTGTAGAATAGACAGTATTCTGTTTAAAGTGACATTATTTTGTCCTTTCCTTTCTTCCAGAATTGCAAGTCACATTGCTGTTTCAGGGACTGCAGGATATATGTTGTACTTGCACAGCTTGTTAGCCATAGTAATCAACTTCTAACAGAGTTAAATCTGTTTGTTTCTGTATTTTTTTAATTTTCAGCAGCATCTTAAGTTTTCATCTCAGTTGTCTCATAATTGGTTTTCACGACATTGTAGAAATGTTTTATTTTTAATTTGTCACTCCTGCTCTGCAAAGTTACTGATATATATAAAAAAAAGAGCAGTTAATTTGGCAGACTTGCAGCTAGCGTACAAAGGTGTGCACAAAGCTGGGAAAAGATAGTAGGATGTTTCTGTCTTCTACTAAAAGTCTTATGATGCTCTACCCTTAACATGGAAGCATGACAAACACTTATAATATGTAGCAGGTCAATCCAAAGCATTGGCATTTGGGATCAGTCACTATAGTCACCATAGAGGAATTAAGATACAAAATGTCTCTAGAAAAATTTGCAAAAGATACAGAACTGTTTTTTTAAATAAAGCTTATTTGCTTTCCAACAGTCTCAGTGGTATTTTTAATGATTGTTTCAGAACTATATATTGCATTACTTGCAAGGTAAGACAATTTCCTCTATTTATCATAAATTCATGTTAATTATTCATTCTAAGTAATAAATCATTTGACATAAACCCTTATTTATGTTTCTGTTGTCCAAGCATTAGATTAGTTTAACGTTATATTAATTACCATTCTTAACTTTCTTTTCCCCACAAATAATCCACAGCCACAAAACAGTATGCCTGATGTAATCATATGGATGATCCAAGGGGAGAAAAGACTGGCTTATGCTCGTGTTCCTGCACACCAAGTGTTGTATTCCACCACAAGCCCCGAATCATCTGGTAAATATTGTGGAAAGACCCAAACAATCTTCTTAAAGGTACTTTTTTTCTTTTTCCCCTTAAAAAATAATTAACTCCCTAAACTGTGATGCCTTCTGACATGAGCATGAAACACGCAAATGAACTATGAACAATGAGGTGTCAAAATTCATGACAGATTAAAAGCCACTGCCTATAGTTTCTTCAAAATATCACAGAAATTGTAATGTAAAGTTCATCACAAGTCAGTTAGAACCAGCATCAGCCCCTAACTGACGCTTTTCTGAAAGAGGTCAAAATTATGACAGGACTTTTAATGTGTTACTGGGTGTGGTGTTTTGGGGTTGGACATGAATGGGGACTTTCAGAGGGAATAATTAGTGTAAGTCAGGGAAGTTTCAAAAACCCATTCAAAGTTTTGGAAGTTCCCTAGTATGTCTCTCTGCATTGAGTCTTACTCTTGCATTGAAGTTTATATATTGTCTTTAATTAGAATAAACTTAACCCAAAAAAAGGCAATCTGACTGTATAACAATAGCATTTACAGAGTTTGTCAATGTACTAGTAGTTATATTGATTAATGTTTCAATGCAGACAAGCCTATATCTTCATGTTCTTATGCAAGCCCCCTTATTATGCATGTTATGATGCATTGCTTCTACATTTAGTGAACCATTTTGACTAACCTCTACATTTCCAGAGTCTCCTAACAAGAAACACTAACATCAACACTGAAGTTTTAAGTTATTGTCATAATTAAAAAGCCATTGCTGGATGAAACTTGGGAGAGAACATAGAGGAACAGGGATGATACTTCTGTTACTGTGTTTGTTTTTTATACACCCTAGGCAGGTACCATCTAAAGAATGTTTCTTTTCTGAAGTATTTATTACTGGCTTTTGAGGAAATGCAGTACAGGAAGAGATCAATAAATCATGTATTATTACTCATATCTCTATGTTATTGTATATATTTTACTGAAAGCTACGATACCTACATAACAGAAGAAAGAATAACTTTTTCTCTTCATGTGCCAGTACCCACAGGACAAGACAAAAGGTGTGAAAATGCCTGTGGAGTTGCGAATTAACATTTGGCTTGGGCTCAGTGCAGTTGAAAAGAAGTTTAATAGCTTTGCAGAGGGAACGTTCAGTGTTTTTGCAGAAATGGTATGTCCATCATTGCTTGGTTTCTTTCAACTTGGATGTGAGTGTTAGGAATTCAATGATATTGGAGCTCTCTTGAATTTTTTTTTTTGCATGCCAGGCAGAAAGGGAGAATAGTATTTATTACACTGAAACAAGTAGACCCCATTCAAGGCAATTAATGATCAAGTCCATTGTGCCTACCAGATGAACTTCAGCAGACCAGATTCTGAACTGGTTAATCATGTAAAAATCTGGTTAACTCCAGTGATTTCAAAGACATTTAATTTAGATTTTTATCAGTGTAATTAAGATTGGGATCTAGACCATTATGTTTTGGCATGTGAATAACCCTTTTATTTTAATTTCTTCCTCACCTCTACAAATGATACTTGGATACAAGTGGTTTTGCTTAATAATGGTTCTTTTTAAGCAGTAGAAAATTTACTGTTTCAGAAAAACTGGTCAAAACCAGTAGATTTTTCTGACAAAAGGCTATAATATGATAACATTTCAATGGTAAGAGTTAACAAATTTGGAATAAAAATTCTTGAAATAGTCCCACGGCATATAATAGAAATTTTGAATGATAATGGTAAGCAGCAGGTGTCTTATATATGCCCCATCACTTAATGGTGCATATAATCCAATATCAGTATAATAGCTAATGAAACCAGACATTTTTACAGAGACTTGTGTCACCATTGCACCTCTATTTAAATATTTAATAGTGCTGTAGTAAGTCACTGTCCTGGTTTCAGCTGGGATAGTGTTAATTGTCTTCCTAGCAGCTGGTACAGCACTATGGTTTGAGTTCAGTATGAGAAGAATTTTGATAATGCTGGTGTTTTCAGTTGTTGCTAAGTAATGTTTGGTCTAAAGTCAAGGATCTTTCAGGTTCTCATGCCCAGCCAGTGAGAAAGCTGGAGGGCCACAAGAAGCTGGCACAGGACACAGCCAGGGCAGCTGATCCAAACTGGCCAACAGGGTATTCCATGCCATGGGATGTCACATCTAGTATATAAACTGTGGGGAGTGGGGGCAGGGGATCGCTGCCCGGGGACTACTGGGTGTCGATCTACAGGTGGTGAGCAATTGCACCGTGCATCGTTTGTACATTCCAATCCTTTTATTATTAATGCTGTTATTTTATTAGTGTTATCATTATCATTATTAGTTTCTTCTTTTCTATTCTATTAAACCGTTCTTATCTCAACCCACGAGTTTTACTTCTTTTCCCAATTTTCTCCCCCATCCCACTAGGGTGGGGGGTAGTGAGTGAGCGGCTGCATGATGTTCAGTTGCTGGCTGGGGTTAAACCACGACAGTCACTTAAAATAGTCAATAGATGTTCAAAGCCATTATTTAAGTATAGAATTTAAGAGGCTATTGAATAGCTTATTTTTTGTTCTTGATACAGCAATCCAACAATTTTACAGGAATAAGAGCAGAAAACTTAAGACCATCATAAACTACGAATAATCCCATTAGCATAGAGGGAAATATACTATATAAACTGGGCTGACATTGGAATCGTGCCCCTAGTAGCTTTCATAAGACTATAATTCAGTTTTACATGATACAAAATAAAAGATTATAAATCGGAGGAGATTTGAGATAGAAAAGATGAAAGGGAACAGAAGAAACTTGTTTGAATAATGTAGTGGAATTTTATTTAACAAAGCTTTATTTTGGAGGAAGTTTGACTGTGTTTATAGAGAGGCATTAAATTGAGAAGATAGTTTAGGTTAGCAGTGGAATCATTGTTTATCAGGCAGCAAAGAAGAAAACAAAAGAAAGAAATTAATTATAATATTGCAGAGTAATGTGGGAAGGGGGTACTTAACTTCAGAGAAAGGAATCATTTAGTAGAATGTTTCAGCTGTAACAGTTACATAAATATCTTTTTTTTTTTCCTCCTAAAACTTTTTATTATTCCTAACGCACTCATTTTTTTCTTTCTTCTCAAACAGTATGAAAATCAAGCTCTTCTTTTTGGAAAGTGGGGTACCTCAGGTCTTGTTGGTCGCCACAAGTTTTCCGATGTCACAGGAAAAATCAAACTGAAAAGAGAGTACTTTCTGCCCCCAAAGGGCTGGGAGTGGGAAGGAGAATGGATGGTTGATCCTGAAAGAAGGTCAGCTTTTTTTTTTTATTTTATGCAGGCAGAAATAAAAGAGTTTAATCTCAGGGTGTAGAGTAAAAGCTCCTCTCTGTTTTCTTGGTTAAGCAAGAGATTTTAAGCTGAACTTTCTAGGACAGCAAAAGCCAGCCAATAGTCAAAGCTAGTTAACGACACTAAAATTAACATTACTGTTTTTAAAAAGGTAAAATAAAGCATACAACAGAAAGAATGCACCCATTTCCTAGGAACCAGCTTACAGTTTAGAAGTCCCCATGTGATGACAGGCATATTACTTATATTTTGTGTGTCTCGGTGCCTCAACTTTAAAAAAGGGATAATAATAGTTTTCCTTTCCTAGAAATATACTGTGAGGATCACTTGTTTCTATGTAAGGTTCTCAGATTCTGCTGTGATGGTTTCAGACAAGACCCTGAGATAACTAGGTCTTCCATAGCTATAAACTTAACCCTGACATCCACTATAAAGCTGCAGTTCATGTTGTACCAACACCATTACAAAATTTGCATAGTCATTCGCATACATTGGATGGGGTTTTTGTGTTGTGTTTATTTCACTAAATGTTGAGACGTTCCATTGCCCTCGTTAAACAACTGTCACGGGTTATTTCTCAAACCGACTCAGGGCAGTGGTTGTCTTCAGAGCCTAAGGTTGTGGTGTATGACAATCCCTCCCTCCCCTGGCGGACTAAATTCATGAGGTGTCAAATCTTCCCCCAGCTCTAGTAGGTTCAGTCTTGCTCCGTCAGAGGTTTTCAACTTCTGAGTTGTGCCAGTTCAGCTATTTTGTGTTGCTACACTTTAAACCAGACTGGGTAAATTACTTGTTTCATAAACAAAAGCCAGCGTGAGAAAGAGATTATTTTCTTTTTTCTTAAAATAAAAGATTCAGCCCATTTTAAATTCTTGTATTCTGATGGCCAAAAAAAGCACAGGACTCTTGCTGTAGAAAAACTCTGCAGGAAGTATATGTGCTATTATTTGATCGATTTTAAAATTGTGTCAGTTTATAGGTATGAATGGATGGATTTACTTTCATATTCAATGAATAGTTTTTATTTCAATGAATAATCTGACATGAAGAAAAGCAATAACGTATATGGTGATACTTTCTCAGATAACGAAAATAAACCCTACTGTTAAAATCCATAACCATGTTTATGCCTTGTATCTTCTTTTATTTGAACATAATCTGCATGGCTTTATTTGACCAGCAGATGGCATTTTAGAACATACTTTAGTGATTTCTGAATCACAGTTAATCACAAACGGAAATCAAGGCTATTTTGTCTGATTTAATGTTCTCATTTCTTTTACTTGCAAGTTAGAAAACTATTAGCCAACTGATTGCTTGCCTTGTCAATAGCATAAAGTGGAACAAAATTAAGTACATCATTGCCAAATTTTAGTGCATAGCTAGATATACAAAAATTAAAGATGCATATAACTGTCATGTGCAGTCTGGGTTTTCCTACACTTAAATAAATGTTTTTTCGTTTTCCAAGAGGAAGTGCTAAAAGCAGATCCCAAATAACACAGCAGTTAGTTACAACACTGCTGCTAGTCACTCATTCTTATGAGTAATGTTCCTCCTATTGCTTACTACTGGAGTTGCTTCAGTTTTAGGAAGACATTCTAGGGAAGTAAGTAGCCCCTCATATAGATAAGGGCTACACTGTACTTCATTAATAAACAGAACTTCACAAAAATGGACAATCCAGAATTCCAGTACATTCTGTACATTGTTTCTATATATTCTGTGTAGCTAACTAAAATATGTTTGGTTTCTTATTGTATTTGCTTTGGACTTGCAGTTTGTTGACTGAAGCTGATGCTGGTCATACTGAGTTTACTGATGAAGTATATGAAAATGAGAGTCGCTATCCTGGAGGGGAATGGAAAGCAGCGGAAGATAGCTACACAGATGTGGTGAGACATATTTTTCACTGGATAAGTAAAGGTTTAAGAGAAGGAGTTCTAGGATTTGCTACATAGCTACATTTGCTATGTATTTCATCTGTTAATGCATGGAACTGTTATGTTTTCCCTACATAAAAGAATGGAGAAAAAGCTCCACCGCCACGTGAGTTCACGTGTCCTCTTGGATGGATGTGGGAAGATGATGCTTGGAAAGCTGATTTAAATCGAGCAGTGGATGAGCATGGTAAGATTCACTGTTTATCTGTTGATTATTAGGACAATCTGTTATAGTCTATACTGAGGATGATGCATGTCAACACTGTAGCATTTGTAGCAATGCCCTGAGCATGACAGCGGTTGCCCTGTGGAAAAATGTCAAGGAAATATTTGGATAACAGTTGCTTAAGGAATCAGATAAAATGACATTGAGAAAGTGTTCACTGTTTGCACCTGTTTCTATTTCTATTTTAATCACAATTCCATCAAACTCACTGTACTTATTGAGCCTTTTCTTGGATCAAAAGGGACCAGTATTTTCAACAGTATATGTAATAAATGCATTTAGAAGTGCCAACTAGAGAGAGAATCACACAATCTAAGCAGCCGTATATTGGTCTTAGCAGCAGCAGATGAAAATTTTGAGCCAAAAACTTTGACAAAATAAAAAAACTGAAGGCTAATGCAAATAACAGTCTATTAACATAAAAGGTTCCAGTTGGAAAAACTGTATATATCAACATTGTGCTTGGAAACAGAACCCATCCTTGTTTGAAATAAGTTCCAAAATGTTTTTCTAAAGTCCACTGTTAATGCAATCCAATGGTTAGGCTTGGGCTTGTAAGGTGTGGATTAGTAGCAGTAATTGGGTTTTTATAGAGAAGTCAGAAGCTTAACTTGAGAAGTGAAGCCTCTGGAATTGCATCAAGAATATATGGCAAAGCCAGGTTTGGATCTACCTCGTAACTTAACTGGGAGCCTTTAGCCAGGGGACAAGTCAGCAAGCAATGTTAAGAGATGAACCAGGAGGTCTGGGGACCAAAGGAAGTTAGGAACTTGTTTGTGTTGGTTGCACAGCATACAAGTGTGTGAAGGATTTCTATATTGTTGGGAGCAGAATAACTACACTGAATTTGTGTGGGAAGGAAGCCATGTAAGACTGATCAGGATGAAATCTTAACAGTATGCAACTGATTATTAGGCAATTCTGAAATTAAAGACTTCAAAGCCTTTCTGTGAAGAATCTGATGCTGCTAGACAAGAGTTTTTCAGATTAGATGTACTACTAACCTGATCAGGTTAGAACATCCTAAGTGCGTAGAGCCACCATTTTTCCTGGAGTTGCTTTGACTTTCATATGCTTGTTATTTAAACTAAATTAAAACTGTTACCAGCTTAGAAAGTTGTGATATAAGCAACCTCATAAAATCATAATTCAGATTCTACAGCAATAGAAAAAAAGCAGCAAATCTCTCATAGCATTTACAGGACATTAATGGTTTGAAAACAAAATGAATAATAAAAGAAATAAAATATATAATAAATATTTTATTTTACATAATAAAATAAATTTGTTCTAAACCAGCTGAAAACTCTTAAATAGTTAATGCTTTTAAACAATATTATAATATAAAAATATTATTATATTAAATAAATAGCTATTTGAGTAGAAAAAATATTTTCTCTTAAAGAGTACTGTTATCTGTCTTAACTGGAACCTCTTGTAGGAGTCTGCAGCAACTTTTTAATATGAGATCAATCTAAATATAAGTCTGAGTCCTAGATACCTGACAAATTAATTATTATATGTAGAGCCAAAATACAGTAACAGGTTTACCAATTCTTAAAGTTTTATGATCAGAGTTCAAATAGTTGGTGTTCCTTTTAAATTCCACCTGCTGAACTTGCAAGGGTATACAGGACATTGCACTCAGTTAAAATTAAGGATGATTTTTCCCTGTGGTGAAGTATAAAAATGTGGTATCAATACACCTAACATTTGAAAAAAGAAGAATGCAAAGAAAACAACTTAAAATGTATTGTATGTGGTTTAACATAGAGATTTTTTTATTGTCATATATATTATAACATAGCATCATAATAAAATGTCATCAGTTGCCCCCTAGATATTAGGCATTTAGAGTTTGCACTATCAAATAGTCTTGTGTGACTAAAGCTTCATCCTCTACAATAACTCTATTTCCCATGCTTTTCTTCTTTGTATCTTGCTTGTGTTTCTGGAAATATACCAACTAATCAACTCTGTTTTAGGATGGGAATATGGAATTACTATTCCTCCAGACACTAAACCAAAGTCATGGGTTCCTGCAGAGAAAATGTACCACACACATCGACGACGAAGACTGGTGCGGAAACGTAAGAGGGATCCAGCTCAAGCAGTAACAGCAGGAAGGGTAAGCAGAAGAGAGATGTAGTCAGACTTGCACATTTTAACAGTTTGAGTTTCTTTTTTTAAAAAAAAATCCGCATGAGCTTACTCATTTCCTGAATAAAGAAAAAATTTAATACCAAACAAAAAAAAAAAATCTAAAACCCTGTGTGTTTTCATTATATTCCTTTTCTTTGTCTTTTTGTAAATAGATGTTTCCAGCTTTGGTTTATGAGGGGATTATTACGCCTGCCAGAGCAAGTGCCAGTTTTTTTCATTACATTACTGTGGATAACAAGGATGTATGTCTTCCAGGGAATATCATCGTATGAAGATCAAGAAGGATGGGAATACGCTTCCTTGATTGGCTGGAAATTTCACTGGAAACAACGCAGTTCTGATACTTTCCGTCGAAGACGATGGAGACGAAAAATGGCTCCCTCAGAGACACATGGTGCAGCAGCTATCTTTAAACTTGAAGGTGCTTTGGTAAGGGACAGAGTATCAAAAAAGTCTTTGAAAGTTCAATCTGTTAATTTACACTAAATAACAAATTAAGTGTAACAGCTATTTTAGTCCCTGAATTGTTAAATTGATAAATAACTGAGGAACTAATACAGTTTATATTGTTTAAAGTCTGAAAGGAACCATTAAAGTTGAGTAGAGACTCTTGCATAATGTGCTTATTACTTTATTTTTCAAATTATTTTTATTATTACATTATGTGAGATTTAAAGCAAAAGGCCAAATTACTAGATGAACCTTCTGTAAGTAAAATGAAAAGATAGCTCAAGCTTTTCATGCATGTAATCTAGAATTATTAACATCAGCACAAGAAACAACAGACACTGAAATAGCTGCCCCTGGTTAATATGTATAAACATATTAATATGGATAAACAACCAAACACAAGAAAGGATAGCGAAGTGTTGGAGAAGCCAGAATGTCATACATCACAAATAGATCACCAGAATGTAATTATTCCTCAAGTTTTCAGGTTAAACAGCTTCATAGATAAGCTTGATTTACCAAAATACAAATCAGAGCAAATACTCTGAGAAGGCTGCTTTGTTTTTCTAAAATAATGATTCCAAGTCTGACTGCATAGCATTAATGAAAGTTTGTGCTTTTTTCTTGGTTTGTTTCTCATTTTTTGCACCAAATGTTGACCTATGATTCATTGATAGCATTTTCTTAACTTAATTTGGTTCTACACAGTTTAAAATTTCCTGTTTCAGTTTCTCTTCTGACTATACTTCATGGGCTATGGCTAGGATAAAGCCTTAGAGCAGCTCTCTGCAACAGCACAGTGCAGAAGACCTGCAACCTCTAATTCAGTAAGAGCTGATAGGTAGCTAGCGTTATCTCCAGAAATACGATGTTCTGGAAAGTAAGATGAAATGACTGGATCTGATTTCTGCACAGGTTCAATGGCAATAAGAAATGACCTTCAGACATGTGTAAACACCTTTTAAAGTACATTTACTCAGGAAAGTAAATTTCTCCTTGTCCTGCAGAAGAGACCAAAACCCATATATTCACACACAGAGTCCTTCTATGTTTGTAAATGCATAGTAATTTTTTTTCTATATATAACTTTAGGGAGCAGACACTAGTGTCGATGATGGAGAAGGGAAGAGTTCAGACAAAACCAAGGAGTCAGCTACAAAGGTGTTTGGTGCCAATACACCACTTGTTTCTTGCTACTTTGACAGTAGGTTCTTTAACAATTCCTTTCTTATAAATCATGTCTGTTTCTCCCTGGTCTCAAACAGAATTGTAATTCTTTGTGGTTTACATCTAGGTTTATATACCTTCTGTTATAATTACTATCTGATCCTTGATTGGGCCCTATTTAGGCTACTGAAAGAAAAATTAGTTAAGTCATTTTGATATTTCAGTCCACTGTCATGCAGGCATTTTTTAAAACTGTATGGGACAGGAATTCTAAAGCTAACTATTGCAGCACCTGAATGTCAGGCTGTCTTAACTAATGCATTTTTAGCATTAGGGTCCCTCCATAACAATGCAGGGAGCTAAGCCAGCAGAGAAGATGTACGTAAAGTTAATTTTCTGCTGGTTTAGCTCACTTAAAGCAGCTCAATGCAAGGTCAGACAAATGCCTGACCTAGAGGAAGCAGTAGAACTGTGTAGTTGAGTTGGCAAAGTGAACAAAACTGACTTTGCCCCTGGATTGGCTTTAAATGCCTTGGAATCACTGTAATGGGATTCACAAAAGCAGGGACACTGAGATGGGAGCCACTAGTGTTAGTTAACAGGAATAGAGGCCAATCCCTTCCACTCGTAAGACTTAAAATCCTTTTTTGAGGATGTCTGACCAGAACACTTGGCTTTATTTGGACTCTGCAGAACTTGATCTCCCTGCTGGGAATAGGTGCTTAAATCGTCGATCTTGTCCCTCAGCTTCTGAAAAAGATTATTGTGGTTTCTTTTAAATAATGACCACAATAGGAGGAAAATAGCACCTTTTCCTGCCAGAGTCCCAGAGGTTTCAGCTCATTAAGGCTATGAGTGGCTCACATTTTTCCAAGGACTGAAAGGGTTAAAGCTGACATCTTTTAAAGAAAAGCTGTAGTAACTTAGCCACATGCTGTCCTGGGTTTGGGATGCTCACACATCTTCCTTTTGAGCTATTCCACTTTGCCAGCAGTGATTTATTTTTATTTATTTATTTTTTAATCTTTTAGCCAAAGAGACATCGTTGTAATTGGTATAATTTTCTAGAGCTAACAGCTAAAAATGTGAAACTCCCAGGTCCCCCCAACCGCCATAGTGAATATTTAAGCACAGGAATGCCCAGTTTTTTCTTCTCTTTGGAGGAGCTAGATTATCGCACCATTTCAAACAGGAATTTTCGAATAGGAGGATTTTTAGATGAACACATGGTAAAAAAGCCCAAATAGCATTAGGGTTTTTTTTTTTTCATTTCTGCTTTAAGTTGCATTGGAACAAATATTCTCAGGTGCCAACTTGTTGGTATTGGTACACTTGTCACTAGAAAAGAAAAGTAGAGATGTTACTACAGTGTTTGTGCTTGAGTTAAAATGCGTAAGGCATTTTTATAAACTCCAAGTATCTTCATTACAGAAAAGAAGCCTGTATAATGTAGTTGAACTATGTGTTTATTTGATACAGGAGCATACACTTACCACCTCCGCTGTTACGTCTACCAGGCGAGAAATCTCTTGGCTTTAGACAAAGACAGTTTTTCAGGTATGGAAAAATCCTGCTAATGGTGCAGAAAACCCACAACCCACTTCTGCAATGAACTACTAACTTGATTTGGCTATAGAGTATCTTAAATCCTTAAGGTTTGTGTGTAGTAGGTCCCAACTACTGAAACTGCACCATAAAGGAATTCTCAGTTTCATTACATGTGATCCAGATTTGGTTAGTACTGCCCCAGAAGCTGCCAAAAAAGATGTGCTCTGAATGTGCAGCACCTGCTGCTGCCAATGAAATCTCAGTGAGAGAATGGGAATTCAAATAAGGTCTGAATTTCCCATGACCAATCCCTTCCCTATGCCTTAGCATGTCCTTCTAACTAAAACCTACATAACAGTTCCTAAGCTGTCCTGCAGAAAGCTTGCACAAAAGCAAAGATGAAGAAAGCTGGATGGCTGTTATGTCACCAACTGTCTCTCAGTGTTCAGTATTTTATATTAATTCATTACTGAGATGAACTTGTAGAAAACTACACTGTGCCTTACTAATAAGCATGGCTTTTGTTCGTTTACGCAAGTATACCTGTTGCCCTTTTATTTCTAGCTTTTAGGTATTCCAACAGTGTTGTATCCATTTGGCATTTTGGTAGTCAGGCTAATTCAATACTCAGGTTATCAAGTATTTAATTTTCACTAATTAGAATTAAAATTCCACTGGGAAGTCAGAGAGCAAATTGAAATTAGATTCTGTAAGAATATGACTTTACACTTCCATTTAAATAAGTTCAGCCAAAGACAAAGATGAAATGGACACCTTAGAATTTTCCTTCGCCGTCAACCTCCATTTGCATCCTTCTTTTTCCTCCCTGTTTTAATTGACATGTAAGTGTAATGCATTTGTTAATTTGTTACAGCAGATACAAAGCTAGAGATAATTTAGTGCTGTTTTCTGAAATGTACAGATGCCTGTATGTATTTGGTCTTCAATATGCAGCATGCACTTACTTAAAAACAATACAAAGGAACAAGAGTAAATGCCTCTAATTTGCCTACGTAGAATTCAAGATAGGTACATCAGCTGCAGTCAGACATAAAACTAGCACATCTACATTTTATTTTCCTCTAAAACTGGTTTGAAGAGTTAGCCAAATCTTGTAAAATTCTGATCAAGTACCTAGCCAGAAGCTGTTGAAACTGGCCTAAAGATAACCTTTAAAATAGCCTTTAGTCCTTAGTAATTTCAGTTTGTACAGGAAATGTTAATGATCATCATCAGATACCTTCTACAGATCTCCTGATGATTTAAAGACCTGCCAATCACTAGGCCTAGACCACTTTAATCATTCAGCTGTTTCACAAGAAGAGGTTGCTATAAATAAGCATGTTTGAAACCAAAGTTTGGTCTGAGCAATACAGCCTGGGAGAATTTGTGTTCAGCAACTAGTCAGAACTAGAATTATTTCTTTATATTATTTATGAGGTTGTACAGTTGTATATTAATGGAGACCAAAAAAAAAGCTTCTATGGCCAATATTTAAGAGGAGATAAGCATAGCTAGTGTTTCATTTAAGTTTTCAGGTTCTCTTTCTGTTTTGCAAGATGTTTTATCATTTTCATTTATTACTCTGTTAATCAAGACTTGTATAACAAGCTATTTAATAATCAAATGGAATTTGCTCGATATGTGTATGTGTGGGCTTTTGTTTTACATAGAATGGCTTATAGAACTGGTAATGATAAAAGAAAATAACATGCTATATTTGATAAAAATTGTGCTTGTGTGCCTTATGGCTTGATGGGGTTGTTTGTCTGTAACTCTGTGCTTTTAATCTTTGTATGGTATTTCAGATCCGTATGCTCATGTTTCTTTCCTCCATCAAAGCAAAACAACTGAGGTCATTCATTCAACACTAAATCCTACATGGGACCAAACTCTCATATTTAATGAAATTGACATCTATGGGGACCCACAGACAGTAGCCCAAAACCCACCTAACGTTGTTATTGAACTCTTTGACAGTGACCAAGTGGTAGGTGAATGCTTTTTACTCTGATTGTTTTATTATTTATTTAAATTAATTGAGAATAACATTAATGGCTCTGGTTGCTATTTTTGGTTGCAGGGTAAAGATGAATTCCTTGGAAGAAGTGTTTGTTCCCTCATGGTCAAGTTAAACTCAGAAGAAGACATCACACCAAAACTGATCTGGTATCCTGTAACAAATAATGGCAAAGCTAGTGGAGACATTCTTTTTGCTGCAGAACTTATTTTGAGAGACAAGGTATATATTTTTTCTCTATAATTTTTGTGTGTATATATAATATATTACATATCCTTTTAACAGTGAGTCATGTTACCCATTTGCCATTAGTTAGAATTGATTTTGATTCTAATATGAATATGGAATTATGAGAAATATTTTAGTAGA
>JANZLQ010000100.1:24375052-24397355 GCA_026212715.1 Elanus axillaris
GTTTATAACTTAAAAGAATACATAGGATGTCAGAATCTAAGATTAATGGGAACGGGGAGAGTTGCATGAAGTAACTTGTAGTTACTTGCCAAGAACAAGAGCTGTGGACCATACTGCACAGAATCACCTGGAGAGGGTCAAGTAGTGGACAACTGAGGAAGACTATGAAAGACCACCAGAGACCTTTAATGTGCTTGCGTGAAGGACATTTGCATATGTTAATAGTTTTCCGGAAAACTAATGGATATGTATGACATTTCTCAGAAATTTAATGAATACGTATAGCAGGTGTGTATTTAACCTGCATAGTCAGACTGGCCAGGTGCACACGCTAGGTGGAGTGATCCCCCGTGTGCCCAGCGCTGCAATAAAGGAGTGCCTGCTTCTTAAATTCTCATTGCTGTTAAGGAGTTTTATTCTGGATTTCGGTAACAATAATGTGAAGAATTGTCTTAATATTTGCAAAGTATTTCATTTAAAGAAGATGAGAGAAATGATCACTCACGTTTGTGTCTTAATAGGGTGGGACCAACCTTCCAATTCTTCCATCACAAAGAGCACCAAAGCTTTACATGGTACCTCAAGGGATCAGACCAGTAGTTCAACTGACTGCTGTTGAGGTATGGTTTATTCTCAAGCTAACTGCATACAAGTACAGTCATCTCATTCTCTAAATAGTACGTTTGTGTATTTGCTTCAAGAAAAAAAAATATTTTAAATTTTTTAAAGTGTTTTTGAGTTTCATTTTTTCCATTAACTTTCCTAGAACAACAACCTTGAAATATTTTGCCAGTCATGTTTCATTATTGAAAAGACTTAATTTCTTCTTTCCTACTTCTTGAGTATCATATTAACCATATTGATATCTCTCCCACTTTTGCTTATATTGGATTTTATTTTACAGATTCTGGCTTGGGGGTTGCGGAACATGAAAAATTACCAACTGGCACCTGTTATGTCTCCAAGTCTCATTGTTGAATGTGGGGGTGAAATGGTGGAATCTGTGGTGATCAGAAACCTCAAAAAGACACCAAATTTTCCATCTTCTGTCCTCTTCATGAAAGTTGTATGTTGCAAAAAACTATATACCAGCTATCTATAGCAAAATCAGTTATCCCATACTTTTAAAGGTCAAGGATTTGTTATGCAAGAATGAACACAAAAACTTGCACATCCTTTTTTGACTTAACATAAGCAATTTACTGAGCCTGAAAATTCTAATAAAGATCATGTAAGCATATCTGTACAGTCATTGATAAATTATACAATTTTATATGCACAATCCACTGCAGTGTATGTATATATATATATATATATACACACACACACACATATGTATTTATTTGAAAAGGCATCAGTTTACCTGTAGGTGTGTGACTATTTTCCTGCTGCTAGGATGGGAGCTGTGCAAGAGTCAAAAAAATTCAAGAGTTGAGGCAATTAAAATTATTCTTACTGACTTTCATTGAATCATTATAAAAGGTCAGAAATTTTCATTCACCATATAGCCATAGAACATAGTAGTTCAATACTAAATAAGTTAAGTAACAGCTGTAATTTAGAGGGGGGAAAATCTTTATTCTTAATTTTCCTTCTGTTTGCATTATAAACAAACTCTAACCTTTCATTTTTAGCTTTTGCCAAAAGAGGAGTTATACAGTCCATCTCTTGTTATTAAAGTAATAGACCACAGACCATTTGGACGGAAGCCCATCGTGGGACAGTGTACTATTGATTTACTGGAAAGCTTTCGCTGTGACCCCTACACTACTAAAGAAGACATTGCACCACAACTGAAAGGTAGACAGCTGGAAAGTGAAAAGTTCTACTTTCTTAGGAGACGCTAGAATAACCTATCTTCAGTGTTTACTCTACATACTGTACTGATGAATAGTCATCTTGTGTTGTGTACTTATTTGGACATAACATGATCTGAAAGAAAAATCTAATCACAGTATTAATTAGTGCAAAGGCAAGTCCACTTTCAGACTTAGTGTTCTGGTTCCCTGAAGTTCCTCTTTAGTATCAACTTGGAATTTAACTACCTGCAGATAACCCCTGCACTAAGTACCAAAGTAATGATCCAGTATTCTATCAAGATTGCTCTGAATACAATGCTGACATTTTTTTCTCTATATTTTTTCCAAGTTTTACTCTTTTCTGAAATATATAGAATTTAAAAATGTTTGTGTATCCTGCACAAAAATATATTGTGTATTTTTAGCAAAAATGGCAACTAATTGCTTTCTTCAGATGATCAAACATACAGCCAATTAAATATTTTACATCTTCTGTAACTGTTTGGATTTCAAATCTGATGAAAATGTTTAGTAAGATATTTTTGCTATACCATATTGCCTTAATAAAATCTTTGGCTTACAGTTAGTCTACTATCTGCTGCACCTCGCCAGGATGCGGTAATTGAAATGGAAGACACACAGCCACTGCTAGCAGCTCAGGTAATCTTTGAAATTTGATGCTTTACTTTCTTCTTCAGATCCGTGATTTCTGAGAAACTATCTAGACAGCAAAATTGTCAGAAACACATGCAACCTCTGGAAAGCCAGATGGAATAAAGTTACTCTGTGACAGGAAAGCAAAGGAAATATGTTAATAATTTTAACCTCTGTTTGCCTATAGTAAACATCAAACTATAGCTTTTTGTGCATGGTAAAGCTTACGAATGAATTCACATGTTCAATAGCTACTGAAAGCATATGATAGAACATTACCCAGTTGTCCACTGGTGGTGGTTACGGCAGCCTGATCTTGCACAGACTGAGTAGTTCTAAATAAGGGAGCTAGAAGTAGGTGCATACTTTGGTGGGTACAGAATCAAAGCCATGGTAACACAGACATTTAGCCATTCATTTTATCACAGTCGTGGCTTTGCCTCTCCTACCATGAAGTCATCCAAAACTGATACCACTGAAACAATTTTTTCTGCACTAACACTTCTTTTCTCTCCTTTTCTCTTGTGCTTGACCACCACAATACAATTTTACTTTCCAGGTAAAAAATAATTCAGCTTGCAGAATTTTACTCTTGAGTTGAAACATGAATGAAGACAAAGTCCAGACAGTACCTTTTTCAAGGAAAAATTTGCAATTATTTTAGGACTGTAAAATGTTCCCCTTACCTAGAATGTGTTTTCATAAACATTTCTGATGACCTGTTATTTTAAAAGAAGCACGAAAGTTATGCCCTTTAATATAGTAATTTTGCAGACTCTTAACCCAAAACTTTGATTTTTCAAAAATGCAGAATTTTTTATTTCATTACAGAGGTCCCAAAGTAAATACTACTGAATTTAAACTTTCTAATTCTCACTGCTATTTGAGTATGTTATTGACAGCATTGTTCCTCCTTCATTTCTTCTTCTGTACGTTAATGTCATGATATTCATACTCTAATTTAAGTATCTCATAGGCCATGTTCTTGTATTTACTTTCATCATCCATGTAAATTGTCTTTAATTTAGAACAGTCTCGTAACTTTTATATGAATTAGGCCTTCCATTCTAATATAAATGCTTTATAGCTGGTAGACAGAATTTTTATTTCCTTTAAAAATTTTAAGGAAAGAGATTAAAAAAATAAAACTTATCATTTTGAACTCACTGGCAAAACTGATTGAATTTTTGTGGTTGATTTCAACTATAAGAGGGAAAATTTTAAATGCTACATAAGGTGAAACACAATTTCTTTTAGAGTTTGACATCACCCAAGCCAAATGTAAAACTAGATACAGTGATAGCATCTATATGAGAGAGGAAAGACTATTCAAAACAATTCAAATTGAAATAAGTACCACTGTGCAAAATGTGATATGCAGACAAAACCCCAAGGGTGCAAAATGCCAAAATTTCATCAATTACATTCCAATTTCCAGTGTTTAAGCAGTATGTCAACAGCACTCAGCAAAATGGCTTCTCCAACAACAGTGCATGTATGTATGTACCAAGCTAATGCATGGAGATGACCAGAATGGGGTTGGATGAGGAAAAATGTTAATGTGATGTGGTCATGAGGCTGTACTTCCCTTATTCCATACAGAGATTTTGGAGGAGATGATGCTCATGAGTCTAGTATGATTAGTTACAAATATTAAGGTATCCTTCTTCTGAAATCCTCACTATGTGCGCACAATATGTATGAACTGTAAAATTTTTTTGTGTGTGTCAGCTTATTTGGAATCTATGTATTAAAAGCATCAAAATCAACAGTCATTATTTAACTACACTATTAATATTTAAACTTTGTTTTAAAGTCTACTTTCTGGAGAATAAAATATATCTACAATAAATAAAATTCTAACTCTTAACTCTAGGGATCCACTGTATCTCTTGGGTTTTTTTCCATAATTTCAAGAAGTTAAAAAAGCTAATAGTTCAGTGTTAGTGTCTTGAAAACTTCATGTATAACAATCTACAGTGAAGTCACTGGGTACATTAAATAAAGGACCATAACTGTTACATGATCTTTACCATGTGAGTATTTCACTCCAAAATCTCATATTTATCATACAGCATTTTATTCTTTGTTTTTGCATTCTGTGAGCACACCCTGCTTACCAGTTTTAGTAACAATAATATCCAAATATCGAAGACTCGTTATTTGGTTTGGGAATTTTAAAGGTCTTAAGGTTTTGATTATTTTTTTTTTACCTCTTCCTTGCAAAGCTACCAAGTGCATTATTTGAAGAGACATTTGAAGGTATATCAAGGGGAAAAAAAACCCAAACTCACAAACCTGAATTTAAACTCTTCCAACATTATGCTTTGATGAAAGATTTAGAGTTCTACACAGTATATTTTGTGAAAAAGTTTTAAATTGGGAGTTTAAATTATTATTGCATAATTATGCAAGCTACCCTTCATGTTGTCAGCATTACAAATCAGTGTTTAAACAAAGTAAAATTTAAGTATGCAAAGTATTCAAAATTACCTCATGAATTCTGCCTGTAAGTTTTGCAAATCACTAGTGATACGGTTTCTAAGAATATATCACTCCAATTGCCTTTAGAAAATCTGACAGTCCCATGGAAATGTGAAAAAATTATGCTGTATTTCTGATTTGAAGTTAGACAAACTACTAAAATACAGTAGATCTGAACGTCCCAGCAAGATAATTACTTACAGCATTGAAATGGGAGTAAATAAGTATGATATACCAGAGTGATGTCCTGACCTATTGATGCATTTGGCTTGTATTCATAAAATGTTTTGCATATTTCTTCCGCTTTGCACAAAAATTTATGGAATATGCCTTTAAATTAGAACACAAGATATGATATATAAACACTAGCAAAAATCACACTTGCTAATCATGGCTTCCAAATGGGATGCATGATGGACTATCTCTTAATGGACTATTGGGTCATAATTAATGGTATCTGTGATTTAACAAGTGAAGCATTCTGGATTGTTACTACACTTATGCAGATAAATCTATAGACACATATATTGGTTGTTACTGAACTTGATAATTCTTCATGTTATTTTCCAGACTCCTGAAAATCCACAGCCTGTAAACAATTCAAAAAGAATTGTAGAAGGAAAAGGGAAAAGGCTATTGAGCATTAGCAAATTGTTTTACAAAGGAGTAAATATTTGAGAAGGGCAAAAAATCACTTGAATTTTATGTATGTGAAATTTTTTTGGAAAAGAATCTCTGGAATAGATTCAGTTTTGTTAGTGCTCTTAAAAACCTTTTTTCGTCTGAAATGAATCAGACCCGGTGTTCTCTGCAACCACAGATGAAAGCAGGGAATGATGCTACTGTGAAATCAATAAAGAGAATCCAGAGTGTAACACTGCAATAAGAAACCCCAAATTTCTCTTAGTTTTGCTTTGTAACATGAAGAACAAAGCACAGGGTGATAATGTCTTACAGTCCTGAAAGCTTGCTTTTTAAAACTTTTATATATATGCTCCAGTTTAATAGCTAGAATATACTGACAGCAGCAGCAAAAAAAAAAATAAATTAAACATGTGGTATCTGAATATTCTTGAAAAGTATTTATAAATTATTGGTGTTAGTAACTTACTATACATACATACTATGTACAAACCCCTAAACTTTTAAAGCCTATTTAACTGTATAAAATTCTACAAATCATACCCTTATCATTGTTTTTATTTTGTTCTTTTTTTTATTAATTGATCCTCATGAGCAGCTTACAGAAAAGGTAATGTATACTACTTTTAAAATCTACACATTGCTTTCTTGTAAATGAGATCTCCAATTGAAAATCAGTATATCACTAATGCCTCCTAAATTAGCCTTTTAAGCATGTGGATGAGAACAGTAATCTCTGAAAATGTTTGACATAAAACCTACAATCAACTTGTAAAATGGTAAATTTAGGAAAAATATGCAAGACTAAAATAATAACCCCTAGATATTAAAAAAACCAAACAGCCTGACATCTAATAATCTGTATATTTTAAGACTCTCTTTAAATCCAAACAATTTTAAAGATTTTTTCAAATTTACACAGTGAATGAATACTATTCATTCTTTTCATTCACACTGAATGACTAGTATTCATTACCAATTGAAGTACGTTTTCAGGGGCAAATAATTATATTATGTAATCCCTATGGATAAATACAGAAAATAGTACTTTGTTGAACAAAGTGATTATCAGACTTAAATAAAAATATTAAAAACCCCACAGAAATACTATCTTAGTGGAATGAATAGATTGCTAGTATCTAGGGTTTCATGAGGCTCACTGAAGTATTATTTTTAAGAGGGCAAGACCCACTGCTGTTTCTTTTCAACTGCTTTTGGTGAACATTAAGGTAGAACTCCGAACTGCAAGATTCTGTCATGAGACAGACAATCTCCCCAGGTTTTAATGGAATGATATATGGTTAGAGCAGTTACAGGTCTCTCCTAGTGTTATTACATGGCAGTAGTTTTGGAATAAATGGGAATGGTGAAAGCAAACTATTTATCCCTCAGGAAAAAGTTTTCAACATGTTCACTGTAGTTTTTACAGTCATGCAATTCCTGTAATGAAAATACCATGTATGATGGTGTTTTTCCTTAACAGCTGGAATAATGACTGCACCAGTTAAGCATACATTCACTTCCTCTGACTTAAGTAATCTAGATCTTAGGCGGCTAGGCTCTGCTGCACTGCCAGAAGATGGAGGAGAGAAATATACACACCTCCAGAAATCAGTCCTTTGAGATAGGTATCTAGATACCAGTAATTAATTGCTTGCTTAGAGATGGCTGGCTGTTGACTATCAATGCAGCTGGATTATAGACTAGATACCTAAACCTAGGTAAGAGAAATTCTTTTTAGCCTTAATATTTACATTCTAATTCTCTTTCAGATAAACATTTAGTAGTATTAAACTGATAATAAGTTTTAGAGTATACTATCTTTTAGTATGCTTAATTGTTCATTGTTTCTGCTGTACATATCTCCCAATAAAAGACTTTATTTGCTTTTCTTTAAGGAGGAAGAAATTGTTGATTGGTGGAGTAAATTTTACGCTTCAGTAGGAGAACATGAAAAATGTGGACAGTATATTAAAAAAGGATATGACACTTTAAAGGTATTGCTCAGGATAAAATAAATTAACATAGCTTAATGTTTATAGGCCCTAAAACTTGGTCAGAGATGTGCCCTTTGTTTTTTTAAATGCTCTTCAAAATTTAACTGTGCATGATTTCCTGTAAAGGTCCATTACTACTAATTCACGTGGTGAAATGAAGGTTTTAAGAAGGTATCTTTGTTTCTTTTCTACTTAACTACATTTATTAAGAGATGTATTAAGAGTTTAATCTTCAGTCAAATGGAATTTTACCCTTGACTTCTTTGGGTACCAGGCAGATCCTAAATAAACATACACATTGAGAAAGTATGAACACAGAGGATCAATACTTTTACTGTCTGTTGGTTAAAAGTTGAAGCCAGACCACCTTCATTTCTCATCTAACATACATAACAAAGTAAAGATAAGCTTGTGAAATGCTATTTACGCTGTTTTTAACAAGGCCTAAATGGAGCTTGATAACATGTTCTCCAAACATTGCATTTGCTTCCAGTTCGATTAAAAATAAAAATAGTTCCAAATGCTTTGGTTCCTTAAGATATTTCATCAAACATACAATATGATTTGCAATGCCACAATGGTGGAGCTGATATGTATGATAATTTCTAAACTGCACTTTTTTCATTTTCCATTCTTATTTTCTTGTTTTAAGGTGTACGACTGTGAATTGGAAAAAGTACCTGAATTTAATAGCTTAACAGACTTCTGTGATACATTTAAACTATACAGAGGCAAATCTGAGGATGGTGATGATCCGTCAGTGGTTGGGGAATTCAAGGTAAATTTGAAATAATGGGCAACAACCAAATACTAGATGCAGTCTTTTTTATGTAAATGGTTATCATTTAAGTAAGTCTACATGCAAACATTTCAGCTTAAATATGGATGCATGCATTAAAAGGGCAACATATGGTCCTAACTACTTAGGTACAGGCCCTTCTTTTTCAAGGAAGGAACAGCTACACATTGCTCACACTGAATGTGATGCATGTTAATTTAAAAGAAATGTAATCCCTGCAAATGTGATCTTCCCTGGTACCTGTGGAACAGATAACCTCTTGAATAGGGCTTAAGTTTCACCTGCAGATGTTTTGAGTGAAGTACGTTTTTAGAATTAATTTGGAAAAGGTACTTTGTACCATTTCTGTGACTCTATGACTTTTAAAAATTAAAATAATGTTAACATTAAAAAAAAAACCAAACCAAAAAAAACCCCATTCAATTATGCTTTTGGAGAGGGAAACAACTATGAAGTATGTTTTATGTATTGTCAGCTGGAGCAAACTGAGTAATTGTGTTGAAATCAAAACAGCTGTATTGATTTAAATTGGCTAAGGATATAACCTTGCCTTTGTAGTAAGTCTTATCCAAAACCCACTAAGGTAAACCAAAAGACTTCTAAGTGACTGTAGATCAGGCTATAATTTTGCTATTCCTATATAAAACAGTGTGTATGTGTAGGATAAATAAGAAAAAACAAACCCAGCAGAGTCACTCTTCTACATTTATCTTGACTGTTTATATTATTTTTTAGGGATCCTTTAAAATCTATGCATTGCCTGATGATCCCACTATTCCACCTCCTCCTCGCCAGTTCCGTGAGCTACCAGACAGTGGGCCTCAGGAGTGTATTGTGCGAATTTATATTGTTCAAGCTTTGCAGCTTCAACCCCAGGATAATAATGGGCTGGTGAGACTTTTTGCTTTTGGAATATCTGTGAGATAACTCTGCTGTAGTGTATTTTAAATAAAGTTAGTCTTGATAACTATTTCTTAACAATATTTTTTCTTCTTTTAAATAGTGTGATCCTTATATAAAAATATCCCTAAGTAAAAAAGTAATTGAAGACAGAGATAATTATGTGCCTAATACTCTCAACCCAATTTTTGGCAGGTAACAAACTTTTTCGTATTTTCTATTTATTATATTTTAGAATATTTTCCTATTTTTTAAGATAAACTATTATTTGAAATATTCAGTGCTCTATTCATAGTTATATACTGACAGTTAACTGTGAGTAAAATTGCATAAGGCATTTCCCTTTGAAATCATTGGACAACACAGGTGTTTGGCTAGTCTTTAGATTTTCTGTATCACATGGGTAAATTGCACTAAGTCAGACAATGCAAATATCTTAAAACTGCCCTGTCTTATGCACACAAGAATAACATTATGCTTATATAATATGGAAAAAGTTTTAACTCTGAAAACTACTTGGATGACATGATGAATCATCAGCTTAACATGTATTCCCAGTACACTAGTCTTACGTTCAAAAGTTAACAATATCTTTGAAATATATGAATAGAAAAATACTAATTAGGAATGGAGAAGTTACATCATCTTTATAGTTACTAATGAAATTCTGGGTCTGTTTTGGTGTCCAGCATTAGAAAAGGACTTTGATAAATTAGAAAGTTAGGAGAGGAGAACTAGAAGGATCATAAACACTTTGGAAAGCATACTTTGCAGTGATGTGCTACAGGATTTCAATTGTTCAGATTATGCAAACAAATAGACAGCAAAAAGACTTGATTACAGGTAAAAGTACCTTCAAAATACCAAGTTTACCAGAATGATTCTGGAAGTCAAAGTTTAAAAGTTAGACTAGAAATAAAACACACCCCAAAAAAAGATGCAGAGAATAATTAACCATGGAATATTTTACCTCAAGGTTAATGGATTCAGCAGCAGTAGAAACCATGAGGCTACTTATCTGGAAAGTAAATTCAGAGAATTAATTTGAAGAAAAATCTACAGTCTGTTTTGTGTAGGACAACTAGATGACAGAATAATCCCTTCTAGTCACAGAAGCTAAACATTTGGACCATATCTTTTAAGGCTCCAACTATGTTTGTATTGTGGTAAAAAAATGAAAAATTTCTAATCATACAGAAACTATGGATTGAACAACCATCCTTTTTACAGAGTGGCTGGCAGAACCACACTAGTTTCTGTCTCAGTCCCAATTCAAGCTGCTGCACAGAACACATCTGAGTAATACACTGTGCAAAAAGGAAGGATATATTATCCATAGGATTACGAACGGAATTATTAGTAAGCACAAATAGAAATTGGAGCATGAGTGGTAACAACTGCTAGATTTATCAGCATTGAAAGCATCCCTTTAGTATCTTGTAAAGGTTATTGATCAAAAATAAAGTAAAAAATGGGTTTTTAAGTTCAAAAATAAAAAGTATTGCTCGAAAGAGAAATAGCATTAACTGGATGTTTTTATGTTTAGAATGTATGAACTCAGCTGCTTCTTGCCTCAAGAAAAGGATCTGAAAATTTCAGTCTATGACTATGACACATTGACACATGATGAAAAAGTGGGTGAAACTATAATTGATCTCGAGAACAGATTCCTTTCTCGGTATGGATCTCACTGTGGCATCCCACAGCAGTATTGCATGTAAGTCATTTTGTCTATTGAAAAATTTTATCTGTAAGATCTAGTACCCAGTCTCTAAAAAAACTGGGCCCCCTCCATCTTAATTATATGGTTAAACAATGCTATGGCTTCTCATGGGTGTTTGTTGTGCTCACTCTATCATCTGAATCCCAAGTTAAGCTGCAAAGTCCTCGGAAGAGCCTTGACTGAAAACCATGATGTCAAACATTTTAATAGTCTCTTTATATGGTAACGTGTTATTTCTATCCAGAGAGCACACACTTAATAGAATTTTTCTGACCTAACTCGTGGAAATAAATATGAAAGCATCTGTTAGTATAAATTGATATGTAAAGAAAAAAGTACTCTGTCTTGGAAGATAATTCAGCTGCTACAAAAAAATTATGTCACTGTATCAAAGTCAAGTGGCCTCAATCTAGGCAGTTACAGTGCTTCCCTTTCTGAATTAGTTTAATAAATATATGTTGTATGACAGGTAAATGCCCTGAATGCTGAATAATTTTAGGATGTGTTTCTGTTGCGTTCCTAAAAGTTCAGGTGTGAATACCTGGCGTGACCAACTAAAACCAACACAATTATTGCAAAATGTAGCCAGGTTTAAAGGCTATGCTCCTCCTGTCCTCTCTGAGAATGGCAGAAAGATTAACTACGGGGGACGAGACTATACTTTGGAGGAAGCTGGTGAGCTTGTTAATATATTTTATATTTCTGTCTTAAATTCATATTGATACAAGTATAAAACAACTCAGTTATTTATGGAAAATTAGGAAAAAAATCTTTGATTTTTTTAATGTTGAGCACAGTTTTCTGCTAAATTTTAAATATCTGGTTTTAAATTTTTTAAAAAGTTCAAATGCAAATTCTAGTTCATGAGCCCCTGTACTTTTTCCATTTCTTTTATTTCAGATGCTAACAAAATTTTGCATCAGCATCTTGGTCCCGGTGAAGAACGGCTAGCCCTTCATATTCTCAGAACCCAGGGTTTGGTACCTGAACATGTGGAGACAAGGACCTTATATAGCACTTTCCAGCCCAACATCTCCCAGGTGCTATGAATGGGTTTACTTCTGGTTTCTTGAATGCAGAAATGGAGCATTCCTGCATTTATATCAACAAGAGTGGTATCACTCAGGGGCAAGAGGGCTACAAATTAATATTACTTGACTGAGAAACTAAAGCAGATTAGTCTAAAAAAGTAACAAAATGCAGTTATGTTTTGCCATTAAGGCCCCCAAATGACACCTTAAACACTGACAGAGTGGAAATCGGGAAAGATTTATTTATTACTTTGTTACTGAAATAAACTGGAATATGTGTTTAATACCTTGCCAACAATAAAGGAGACAGCCTGGCTCAAGAGCTTCCTCTCTAAATTCAACAAAGACCAAACCTGTCATTTCTCTACAAGGTCCAGAGATGCTAGTTTAAACACAAAGTCTTATATTGGACCTCTCTGTTAAGAGAGGAACAACAGCTAACATTTGTTCTCTAGCATTTACTAACTCACCAGTGGGGTTTTTTTAAAGAAAGTTTCTGCAGCAAAAGAAAACTCAGCTGCAAAATAAAGGGGCTTGCATTTGAAATAGAATATAAAATCTGCAGTGGTTGCCTACTTCAGAGTCTACTTAAGGGGACAGATCATCTGCACTAGGTAGGCCATCAGATGCAAACTATCAGCTACATTTATGACACTGTACTTAATACCACCTCTGAGAGAACAGAAATATGGACTTAGAGAATAAGAACTATTTAGGCACCTAACTTGCGCTGAATTCAGTAAGAATTAACATCCCTACCATCTTCTGAATTCTTGGCATTGTTAATTTGAAGCTTATAGGAATTGGGCTTGCTCCTATCTGAAGTCTGTAGAAGTTCTGACATTAATAACAAGTGATCTATGCTCTGTGGCTAAAATTAGTACTAATCATGTCAATAAGCAGTTCCATGGAATTACCATGACAAATCTGTATGCAACAAACAACCCCTCATCCATTTTCCCCACTGCTTCAGGGAAAGCTCCAGATGTGGGTTGATGTTTTCCCCAAAAGTCTAGGACCACCAGGCCCTCCCTTCAACATCGCTCCCCGAAAAGCCAAGAAGTGAGTATCCATATATATGATGCATTATCTGGCAGCCCTGACAAAGGTAATACAATTCTCTTTCCCCAAACATCTTCTCTCTTAGGTATGTCTTGCGCGTGATTGTCTGGAACACCAAAGATGTCCTTCTGGATGAAAAGAGCATCACAGGGGAAGAAATGAGTGACATTTACGTGAAGGGGTAGGAGCACCTTGTCATGTAACACTTACAAATGAATGATGTTCAGAATGTCATGAGAAGGCCTAGACCATGGGTTCCAAAGATGATTTGGTTCAGCCAAGTCACACACACTACAGCCTCTGAAATAGTGCTAACCTCAGAGAACTACAGAAGTATTATGAGACAAAGCATGACCAGTTAATGTGCAGTGAAAGATCCTAGAACTTCATCTCTTGAGATGGCAAGCACCTGAAAAGGTAGTGAGTTAGCTTTGGTGCTGCATAACCTGGATTCTTACTTTTTACATTTCCTAGTCTTAATGTAAAAAATTCAATAGAAATCAGAGAAATTTACTACTGGGCTATTGATCCAATTTCTTCTAAAAAAGAAATAAAAAAGCCCTGCCAGCAACTCACCACTGATACAGTACTGGTCTTAGCAGATCAGAAATTCAGTTCAGGTGTATGTATTTACAATGCCAAATTGGAACCAAACTGAGAAAGGGTGTGAAACACTCTCCAGCCCTCTGTGAGCAACTCTTACAGCTTGCTTGCAACCACTTCATGACATGGTTACAGTACAAACAAGCACCAGTGTAGTCCCACTGCAAACACCAGACACATCTCTCTATTTTCAGATGGATGCCTGGTAATGAAGAAAATAAGCAGAAAACCGATGTTCACTACCGATCATTGGATGGTGAAGGGAACTTTAACTGGAGATTTGTTTTTCCTTTTGACTATCTCCCAGCAGAGCAACTATGTGTAGTTTCCAAAAAGGTAAGTATTTCTAATTATTTCAATTCTTAGAATACAGATTGTAATTAGTCTGATCATTTTGTACCTACCTACTGAAGGAGACAGTCTTGGCTCAGTTCTGCATACTTCCTCAAACTGCTATTGCAAACAGATTGAATTTTGCCTTTGAGCCAGGAACAACACACTGGCAACTACAGGATTCTCCTCTTAGCCAGCACAAGATTAGATCCTTGATACTTCCACCAACCCCAGAATTCAAAAGTACTAACAGACCAGAGATTTGAATTTTCATAAGTAAGTTTAAAAAGGTGCTTGGGTTTTGCTTTTTAAAATTTTAGGAACATTTTTGGAGTCTTGACAAGACAGAATTCAGAATCCCACCCAAACTCATCATTCAAATATGGGATAATGACAAGTTCTCCTTGGATGACTATCTGGGTAAGACTTCTAAGAAAAGAATTATTGTTGTCTCAAAGTAAGAGATAAAAATGAACAATTTTAAATTATTGCATAAGGATTGTGTTTACAAAGTGAGCCACTGAGCATGCAAATACAATCCTGCTTTCCCACACAGTACAGAGTTACTTATGCTCATGAGTGAATGAGTGAGTATTCACTCAGTAAAGGCCTACTTGCAGGTAAACCAAGATACTTTTCATTCAGGTAAGCCCAATCACAAAGTGCATGAAATTATAATGTGCATGAAAAAACTTACTTTGCTTCTTTCTTTAAGTAAAATTACTTAAAACAAGCGTATTTAAATTCTAAGTAAGAGTATTTACATAAGGCTCTAATTTAGGTTAAGCACCATTATTAATTGTACTTCACACCATTATTAATCCCTACTTTTTGTAGAGATATTGCTCTGCAGAAGATTCTCTGCCCTGTATTAAGACAGCTCCAAAGTCTTTAGCTTATATGGAAACCATATAGGCCCCAAATCTGAAAACAAATTATTTATAACCATCATTAAAGTTAGCTAAATCATGTATTTAACTATCAGAAACTACATTTGTATTACATTGCTGTATTTGGTTATCTTCTGTTTAGATGTGTGGGGAGAAAAAACCTCTATTAAAAATCAAGTGATGATGCATTAAAAAATGGGGAGTAGAGCTTGCTAACTCCAGTTTATCAACACCAGCAAGACAGGGTTAAACACAGCCTGATGTGTCCCACTTTTCTGCCTCACAACTCCTTAGACAAACAAGAATGTAATCTGTATGTTGATTGTTTTTCCTGTATAACATGTTTAGTGATACAAAAGGTTGATGATGTTGAACCACTATGCTGTATGGTTGGTTGTGTTATGCTGTGGTTTTTTTTACCCATCTCCTAGGCTTTGTGGAACTTGATTTACATAAAACAATCATTCCAGCAAAAGTTCCAGAGAAGTGCAATATAGACATGATTCCAGAATACAAGGCAGACAGTTCTCAGAAGGCTCCCAGGACCGCTTCTCTCTTTGAACAGAAATCCATGAAAGGATGGTGGCCATGTTATGTTGAAAAGGATGGCTCTCGTATTTTAGCGGTATGATTATTACCTCATTAAAAAGTACTTAAAACATGCTCATCTTGCCTTTCAAATCATAAAGAAAGACTGTAAAGAGTCCCCTGCTCAGCTGTTAGCTTTCAGTGGATAGACAGAGGAGGAATAAATAGAATATCCCATGCACAAGTTTAGGAATTTTGCTCCATCAACAATTTTTTGTTTTAAAGTATGAGTTTAATACTTTAATTTATTTTGGTTTTAACTCTGTTTAACTTGAAGGAATCTGGTGCCAGGTTGAGTCATGTTATCTCACCAAAGCAGCCAATAGAGTTATTGTGTGAATGCATTTATCACGTTATTGCTTAGGAGAAACACGAGACATCCTAAATGCATTAAAGACTAAACAAAAAAGTTTAAACCCAAAGCATTTTTGTACACAGCAAATAGAATTTATATACTGAGAACCCAGACTAGTTTTGTGATTATGAGGGCAATCAGAAGACCTAAAGCATTTTAATCTGTCCTATGAAGAATATAAATGCATATTTATAGCTTGCTAGAATACTAAGCCTTTCAAGTGTGTCTGCATCTTCTTTCTAATATTTTTCCCTTTAAATTTTATTACTGGAATTTAATAAATGAAGAAAAATATTCAGAAAAAAATTAATCAGCCACAGCAGTATAAAAAATGACATGCTTAGTCATTTGGTAAAGATGCAGTCCTTGGGTTGTTCTTGAAAGAAAAGAACTGTTTTTGTTTTGCTCCTGAAAGAACTGGGGTTTTTTTTTGCTATATCAGAAAAAAAGCAATGTATAGATTAAAAACAGAACTACAAATTAATTAGCAGAACCATTTTATGTACTATGATATTTTTTTCTATTTGTCATTCTCTGATACTGTGTTGTGACACTGTCATAGTGCAGAAATAAGTGTATTTTGAGAAGGAAATGGAAAACAGACAGATGCACAAAATGAGCTGATCCCAAACTCAACCAAGTACTATTAGAGCTGTTTCAATAAGATGCTTGTCTCATGCCACGTGTTTTCTGAAGGGTAAAGTTGAAATGACATTGGAAGTTGTCAATGAAAAAGAAGCTGAGGAAAGGCCAGCTGGTAAAGGAAGAGATGAACCCAACATGAACCCCAAACTAGATCTACCAAAGTAAGATATTTTTCTCTCGCTAGCTTGAGAAATAGATAGTATCTAGCTACTATGATGTTCTTGACAAAATCTGCATGCGCTGAAGGATCTATTAGATATCAATTATCCTTTGCAAAACTTCATTTATAAAAGCCAGTCTTTTTCCTTCTGTAAGCATTAGGATAAAATGCAAGGTGATTTCAGTATTAATGGCACACATTTACTGAAACTGCCATCTTACATTACAAAACTATCTGTCTTGTCTTCAACCTCCAAACCAGACTGTTTTAATGTGTTATACTCTCATGCTTAAGTATTCCTGGTTTCATAGTATGAGTAATATTTGTTTCTTTCAAAATGCAGCCGACCAGATACTTCCTTCCTTTGGTTTACAAATCCCTGCAAGACAATGAAATTTATTGTGTGGCGCAGGTTTAAGTGGCTTTTTATAGGCCTTATCATCTTGCTGATTTTACTCTTGTTTGTAGCAGTACTCCTCTATTCATTGCCGGTAAGAATTTAAGTGTTACTGTTCTTCAGCTGTGGTATGAAGCTAGCTTGTATGTAAATCATCAAGAGCAGTGTATCATCCTTACTCAGACAAGAGATTCTATCAACTCAGTTTTAGCAGGGAGATAGGGATTATATCCTTATAGCTATAAACAATTTCAACTGTTTTTTATTGAGAAAATTAAAATTTATGTTCAAACTAACCTATTAACTAACAATGGAGCAAATGAGTGCCTTAGTGTTAATAATGCACACAAAAATAGTTAATAATAGATGGTCTAGAGTCTGGATTTCAGTCTCCTTTAATCTGAAATCTCTCACTCATTTTTACTGTATTTTAACTGAAATTGCCATACCCTGAATACATTCTGATCTATTTTAATACCTTAAATGTCTTTTACAAAACTACAGTTAAGTATTTTGTGTACATCTTTTTACCTCTATTGTTTCTTCCTTCCTCCCCCAACAGAACTATTTGTCAATGAAGATCGTGAAACCAATTTAAAGAAGAGTTTTTTACTTCATCTTTTTAAATAGTAATGAGGTTTCGCCTCAGGCTGTGGACCAAATTCAGCAAGGCTCTCTGTCTTTATCTGCTAGTATTTGGAACTGTAAAATAGATAAGTAAGAAGTTAACCAAGGTTAGCCAAGGTTCAAGAGGTCATGACAGGTGTTTTTAAAAAACAAAGGATAAACTCCCTCATGTTTCATGTACATTTTTTTACTTCAGTAGTATCTACACATGGTAAAGTTCTGACTTCCTTGTTTTTAAACTAGATTTCTCATAAAATTCACTCAGGAGGCTGTCTGCTATTGCTGTCTGTTTTTTAATGTATACTTCCTTTTGAGAATACTTTCTATTGGGCACACTTTGAAACTTTGCATTTTAACTTAATGGAAAACAAGCACTACTTATGATTACGTATACAAAAGAAACCTCACAGTGCAATCAAAGAAGGGTCAAACATTGGTTCTAGAAAAGTTGTCAGCATCATGCTGCTTAAAATTCTTACTTACTGCACTGTAGACTTGATAATGCTATATATGTATCTTGACAACAACTGCATGCACATAGAAATAAATAATACACTGTTTACTTAGTATAATTTACAAATGTTTAAATAAACTTATCCACAAGTAAGATGCAAGTTTCCAGTTTTCTTCATCTATTGCAAAACTACAATGCATTAGGTATTGTATAGTATCTGTCGGAGGTAATGCCACAAATCTGGAGTTCAGGGTATTTTACTGTTATCTTTACAGTAAAGAATAAGGAAACACTTCTGCACAAAGTTCTAATGAATTTCTTCATTAATCAGGAAATTAATAAAGAAATTAAATTTGTTGAATAGTTCCACTATAGTCCTTGTATTTAGAGATGATCTTGCAGATTCAACCCTTGTTTGAAATCTGATATGCACATGCTCAGTCTCCTGTCCCTAGGCACAGTAAAATATAACCTGCACTAAAAATCAGGTTATAGTCTGGGATTCCAGCTCACTTTTATGGAGGGCCAAAGCAGAAGCATCTCTCTGAACATTCTCTGATGCTTTAAATGTAAGAAATCTGCAGCAGAACCTGAAATCAGCATTTTATGATTGTCACACTCTTGACTGGATAAAGGCTTCAGCCGTCTTTAAAAAGATGGCAAAAAGGACTACAAGGATGAATTAGTCTTGAAAAATCTCTGTCATTGTATTTACTGGCATACTTAATGCTTTCTTATAACACAGCACTGTAAAATAAGCATGCACTTGTCAGGCAAAATAAGTAAATTATATAGACTTAATTCTGTTGAACAAGCTAGAGTAAAAGTACTATGTAAAATAATTTCCAGAATATGAAGTCCCATTGGCTAGAGTGGAGCAACCAGCAGTCGTCCCATCAAAAAGATTACAGCACCCTTATTTTTTTGGTTGTTAAGAAATTCTCAAGCATCTTGACCTATGAATGAGAGCTCAGAGCTGGAACTAATCACCAGCCAGATGGATTGTCCCTTCACTAATGATGAAATAGCACTACAGAAATAACTGGCAATTTGTGTGAGCTAAAGTTTGATCATCCACTATTAAAATCTGTCTCAATCAATGCCATAAATTTGACAGATGGTAAAAATCACAGAAGCCTTATTTTCACTGTATGACAAGAAAGTGTGTTGGTTGTAAGGGTTGTAATTAGAAAGCATTTAACTTGAAAGAGCATTCCCCAGAAAACAATTATGAAATGGAGTAGAGATCTGAGCAAGCCTGTTCACCTAGCATTTGAAGAGGGGCAGGTACCACCCTTCTGCTTTGAGTTCACCCTCTTCCAGATGCCCTTTTGTCCAAGCTGGCATGGGCTTGACAGTTTCACTACAATTAGGCAATGCTATTAAAAATGTAAGTGAAAAGTCTGAGAAGCCATTCTGTCTCCCAGCCTGCCCCAGCAACAAACAAAAGAAAATACACGTTCACAAGAAAGCAAATTTGATCATTAATATTTACATACAATACTGGTCAAATCTGCAGTCCCTGGTGTAGCTGCTGTGCCTGACTCCAACATACAATAGCTTTTTTTTTTTTTGCCTAGTTCAAACAGCAAAGATTTAGGCCTGTGGAGGGAACAACTTTGTGCTACTCTTTTTCTGCACTGACTGCTGGGATGTTCATTTTGGCCAGGACAGCTCTGCACTGCTCCACTTGCCAGCAACTGAGGTAAACTTCCTTTGAGGACAGAGAAAAAAGGGCAGAATGTAGATGTGCCCAATATCACTCATCCTTATAACAGGAAATTACTTAACCCCAGGAATTCCTCCTCATATGAGTTTGCTCTGCCTAAACCGATAAGCTGACAAATATTTTGGCCTATGAGCTGATGGGGCCACTTCAGCTGCACTACTGTCACTAAGTTCCCAGTACACAGACTGTGCTTCACAGAAAAGATTATCTGGGTCTAACATGAATTCTCTATTCTGGGAAAAGAATATGTTTGTTTGATGAGGCTACCTCCTCTGCACCTGCATGTCATTCAAACATGAGATACTAGCTGCTGAAACAGCCAGGGAAAGGCTGAAGCCAAACAGAAAGTGCTTTTAATACAAAGAATGGCTAAATAACAGCAGTATGTCACTTGCCAGCAGTCCTTCTGCCTCTGACCTCATCTAATTTCAAACAACAGCAGCTGCACTCTTTGAGACACTCAGGTATCCAAGCAGCATGTGACTTCCTATTGGTTGCTTGCTGTAGTCACCCCAAACCCTGACCTCTGGAATGGCCTGTAGGGAGGTTAACAGCTACTGTCATTTACTCTAAAACTAGACAGATCGTACAAGAAAGATTCATCAGGCAACTCAACAAGAAACATTTGCACCTAAACCAGCTCACTAAAATAAAGAGGCAGTAAACTTAACACTGATAAGCTGCTCTTGCATTTCTTTGAACAGCCACAAGATGACATCCCAAGTCTCATGTGTTCACAAAGTCCTTCCAATACTTCTGTTTTATTTCTATCCTAAATATATCTCACATATGGAGATGAGCAAGATGTATTCAATAGTTAACACAGTCCCATCAAAGTCCATTGCTTCTAAGTGTATTTGGAAAGCATGGCTGTAAGTGCCTTTGGCACCTGCTTGTTACATACAAACAGAAAGTGACTCCACGCCAGGTCCCCACTGCCTTCAGTGCTGTTGCGTAAGTACGATTTCCACTCCATGCCACTAGATGCCGAAGTATCTAGTTAGCAACTTCAAAGCAGTGCCAAAGAGTGAGATGGCAGCATCTTCTGTCAATGCTAGCTCAGCTAGTAAATACCACTAAGCTTTTTACACAGTACTGTCCATTGCTCAGTTGTGTGTGTCATGTACACAGACAGGCTGTCATGTATACAGACAGGGACCTGAATTAGAAAAACAATTCTCTAAAGAAAGAAAACTAGAAAGCTTTTCAAAAATTCACATGCAGCAAAGAAACAGGAATACAATGTATTCTGTTGAGTCTGACTGTGCTCTGACCACAAAGCTACTCACTGAAAACGTTTGTCTCCTTTGTAACCTTGGTTGTGGCTAAGAGCTGTAATCCATTGACAAGTGCAAGATGAGGAACACAGTAGAGAAAAAAATACTTCCCTGAAGCCACCAAAAACCTCTGAATGCATTATAACTGCTTATGAAAGACTCCAGGGCAGTTCTGTTCCTCTCCCAGACCTACAAGATGTCAGGACTAGCAGCAAAAAACACTAGGGCAGTCAGAACACATCAGGAGGTACACAGACACTCTGAATGGAGCAGTGGGACCGCCAGCCACCTCAAAGGGATCCACAAGTGCCAGCACAGAGGAGAGAGAGGCGCTCGCTGAATTCCTTTAGGGGAGCTACCCAGAGATGGTCAGTGCGAGGCAATCAGCCTACAGCATGTCTTACACAAGCCTAAGTGCGTGCCTTACACCTCACTGCTCGGGGATGCAGCAGGGTGCCAGCATCCACGTGGGATCTGCAGACCAAACCACCTCCCCTCAATTCCCTTCTGCAACAGTGCTGCTACCACAACAGCAGTGCTGGAGTGTTCCCACCAACGCTGACTGCATCTGTAATGGCATGCTCAGCCAGGCAGCAGGTTTTGGTTTAAACCTTTCAGGCAGAGAAGTGAACTGAACCTGCATGTCCAGTCTGCTGTGTAATTCCTGTCACTGTTAAGCAATTACGGTAAAACAACAGAAGACGTGATCACCACTACCTTCTAAAAGAAAGTGCAAGCATTCAGTACTGCAGCCAGTTGTACTCTCATATTGCCCACTGCCTCCAGCCCAGGCCTTTAGATGTACTGAAACTTTTGGTCATGGTGAAGGTTAGGTGCTAAGCTGCTCAGCTGTAAGAAGATACCCATACTTCCAGGAAGGAAGAGATGCAGAACTAGGAGTGACTGGAGAGTTTTATATAAGCCTTAAGTGCAACTGCTTTTAGGCAGTAATGGAACAGTTACAGATTTGCACCTCAGCACCTGAACTCCATCAGTACCTCTTTACACAGTTCTCTCCTCTGTTGGGTCTGCCACTGAGAGCAGCACAATATGAAACAGCAATTAGGAAAACTAGTAAAAAGTTAGAGGCATCATCAAAGAGGGAACAATGAATAAACCAGAATATGTGTATTGGGTTTCTGTGGCAAGGTTTT
>JANZLQ010000100.1:24407076-24434622 GCA_026212715.1 Elanus axillaris
GCTTTTGGGGGAACTTTCAGTTCTGGTTGGAATTTTTTTTTTTTTTTTTTTTTTTTTTCAAAGGCTGATGATTTTTAGGATCTGCCGGGAGAAACAAAATGTTTCAGAGGTTAGACCTTTGTCAGGTCACTTCAGGATTAAAAGTCCAAAGAGAAATGCCAAAACCCAAACAAATAATAAATAAAAAAAACCCACAACACCAAAATAAAGAAATTGGTCTCAAACACTACCAAGGCAGCATCTAAGTCTTTTCACATATTCAGCCTCACATGACCCAAAACCCCCTAACACGATCTGGGGAGGAGGGGAGAGTAGTCCATATGCAACTACAGTAGTGGGCCTCTGTATAAACCAGAGATGCCTGAGTGTCTGGAAAAAAAACCTATATATACACACACACATTACAGTTCTCACTTATCCGATCAAGTTTTACTATAAGATACTACATCTGACCTGGTCACCACACATATCAAAGCTATTTTCACCAGACTCTCTTACCCTGTCTGCCAAAGGCACCCACCTGTGGGTTTCCTGCTTCTTTGAACATAGACTTGGCCTTTTGAGCACTGAAATTCATTAACCTTAGCAAAGCTGAGAGAACTGCAGCTGAACACAATTTCTCTGGAGGTCCTTCATTACAGCAAGATTTAATGCAATTCTATTCTTAATTCCAGAAGTGCACTAAAGAAACCTGGACTTACAGATGATGATGCTAAATGATGTTGAATTTCAAATGTCTCTAAATAACCAATTTGTGAACTAACTGTTCACATTTTCTCCCTTCTCAGCTTTTGAGGATATGTGTTTCAGATTGAATAAAATTTTGATGATGCTCATTGATTAAATCTTTTGGATTAATTTTTAGCATGGGTGGTTTTGTTTTCTGTTGAGTTGGGTTTTTTGGTCTTGGTGGGGGGTGTTTTTTTTTTTTTTAAACAAGAGGACTTTATTTTTCTTTTTTTTTTTTTAAAGCCAGGTTTTCTTCAAACAAACCTCCTCCAGTTGGAGGGGACAATAAGATTGGGATCCAATGGAAAAACTGTTGAGGCAAATTTAGGGGGAAGACAGAATAAACCTATTCAAAAATGTATTAAAATAACAAATTTTATTTTTATGTGAGAAGACATTATCTATTCTCACTCTTTCTTCCTTCCTAACACAGCCATTTTTAGACAGCCAACTGACTTAGCTATGCTATCTTTCCCTAGAATATCACCTTAGCTGGAGAAGAGCCAGCATCATCACTTGATGTCTCAGGAAAGTGATTGAGGCTTACACTATGATTTCTGTCAAGGACCAACAACAAAGCAAAACTTGCATGTTTAGGTAGTTGAAAACCTGCAGCTCTGAGCTTTGGGCCAGAAGTCTGGACTCATACCAAATTTGTCCTACTGCTGGTAAAGTAGAATAGCTGATAAGAAGATTTTAAATCAAAGAAGAGATTTAAAAAGGGTATTTTAAAGGACTTCTGAGTTCCAAACCCTTTTGCATGCAATTTCCACTCACACTGCTCCCTCCACTGCATAGTCTTGCTTTTTTTCATACAGAAAACGAGTGATTAAAATAAAATTTTAAAAAATCCAAACCAAATAAAATCAAAATGCAGCATGAGTGCAATAGCAGAAAACTATGCCAAAGCTTTTGGATTTAAGCCAGTTCACAGATCTTGAACTTAGAGCTGAAATACAACTTTCCCAGCCTATGGGAACCTCTTTGGTTCATTTAGTAATTGTTCTGAAAGTATTAATGTTCACTTCATTAACAGTGATAATTTACAGAATCGTATGATTTTTATGAAGTGGGGATAATGAAAAAAAAGTTTCTTTTTTGACAATCCATTCAGTGAGAGTATGAAATAAACCGTGAGTAGAATACTGCAGTGGCTGTTAGCTTTGGGTCCAGCTATCATTATTTCTTCATGTACTGCATTATTTCCTTAAATTAGATTAGCTATAGAGACAAATGGCAGCTAAAATAACAAGAACAGAGTGACTTATTTTATGTTCTCCTCTGCAAATAATCTTCCCTGTTAAGATATTTGAATTGCAAAAACTAGCGTCTGCATGCTTCTTTAGCTTCTGTGTAACCTCAGAGGAGACAGAAGTCCGCTGCACTTTCATTCTTAGGGACAGCAGCATCCTGATACTGGGAGTAACTGGCTGTGTTTGTGTCTGGGAATACACATGTGCAGGTCACACCATTATTGTTCTTGCAACCAAGTGAAAGATGTCCCAGGCTGCAATATCCTGGGGCTAGCAAGCATGGAGTAGACCAGGAATAAGGACAGCAGCTTTCATTCTTGCTTTAGACATATCTTTCATGACCACAAAGGAGATACCCGGTAGCTCTGGCATAGCAATATCACTAGCAGACTAACCAGCATTTTTATCAAGAACCTAAGTGCTAGAGAGAGATTCCCCCAAAGGCCTGGGACAACCAAACAGTTTGAATACAAACTAATTATGTTTTACAGCTGAAAGAAATGTTTGTACACAAATGTGAAAACAGAAGAAAGGAAATGGAAAAACTCATAAAAGTTGCATGATAGATTAAGAAGGGGTTACACAAGAGACAAACAGGCACCTGTGTGCAATTAAAGAAAATACCCAGTAGCTACAAAAAGCAGCTAGAAAATAGAGTAGCTACATAAAGCAGCAGAATGGGCAAAAGAAAATAATAAAAAAGGGCAAGCAGAAATAAATATGTCCTTCCTTCCTTTGTATCCCATGTGTTTAACTTGTAAGATCTTTAGGCACAGTGCTACCTCCTTATGTGTTTCTAACATCTATAGCACAAACTTTCAGACGCTACAGAAATAAATACTTCAAGAGTATCACAGTGTAGCAGATGGTGCAGTATCAGAACAAAGGCAGCACTGAAAAGCTAATACATTTAAGGTATCTTATATTTTGGGTTTGGTCATGAAGGGGTGATTTTGTTCTGACTTTGAAAAAGAATATAATCTACATTACTACATGATCAGCATCCGCATCAGGCAACAGAAGACCTCCCTCTCAGATGTTTAGACCCCTCTATGTTTTCCTGAGTCAATCCAATATGACCACAGGGAAATAGAAAAGAATGGTCATCAATGACATCAAACAGCATACTTCACTGCTAGCTTTGAAAGCAGCTATTTAAATTCTGTATAGGCTTTATCCTCATATTAGGTTTTGGTACGGATTTTTTTTTTCTTTTTTACTACTAATGAATGGCTGTGGATTTTTTTTTTTTTTGCATTTACCAGTTTTAAAGTCTCAAAGTACAAAGAATACTGTCCCTCACATTTTAAACCAGTTTCTTGTCTGCATGAGCCATATCTAAATAGCATCTTCCAAACACAGATGATCTTTGTCATTCCTTTAGAAGTCCATTCTAGGCTATGTTAAGATAACCAGTTTTGGTTATTTTTTAAGAATAAGGGGAAAAATAAGTCTACTTTGTTCCTTGTACTTTTCAGTTTCGCATAATTTGCTTTTTAAGCTGCAGACATTTTGTGTGTTTCTAAAACATACCAGAGCCAGAGTCATAAGTCAATAGCTGCATTAAAATGTCATGCTGATTAAATAATGCCAAAAGAGCTGGCCTAAAATGAAATAGGCAGGAAATTAGAAGTTACATCTGACACTTCATCTTTAACTCAAACCACTGAAAAAAGGTTAAAATGACAAAGATTCATCTATGAAATTCATGTGAGAGACTGAAGAGTGAGACAGAATGTGGTAGACTGTCTGCAAGTTGTGCCATCACACAGTCACCTAAATAGTTTACCGTCAACCTGGGCAGACAGGAGAACATACAGGACAACCCAGGATGCTGTAAGCAATGGAAAAAGGGGTTCTGCAAGTGGAACTACTCCCAGCAGGCACTCCCTTTGGCTTTGGAGCATTCTGAACCCTACACTCAGCTACAACAGGCATGATAATATTCCTGATCACTTCGATCATTAAACATTTCAGGGCATTTATAGCAGTAAAAATATAGATTCCACTGGACAATTCTATTCCTTCTTCTACTCTCCTTATAGCTCCACAGAATGCACATCCTTCGTTCCTTTTCTTGGAAATAGCATGGCTCCATTTTAGGAGCAGATGAAGTGATTTCCAATTAACTTCTAAATCTCTTCCAACTGAAAAACATTATCCTAATCCATCTCTTCAGTAATTTCTCGGTCTGATGTATTTCAATATTGTTGAAAGGCACCTCCAAAAAACGCTAAGATTCAGCTGTTCTTAGAGAAGCAAATATAATAAACAGAAAATACAAGAAGATTCACAGACCTGCTCTGTCTAGAACAGCCTAAGAGAGATTCTCAGATTAGCTGGAGCTCTCTGAAACACGACCAAGTCACCCTTGGATTCAGTGAACTAGAGATTTGGAAAGCAGTGACAACCAATGAGCTTGTGCTCAATGAATATCAAAAAGGCCTGGTAATTATCCGATCACACCAGTACAAAGAGAGATGCTCACTTATCAGAAGCATCTAAGCAATCTGTGTCCTATCTTAACAGTAAGATTGCTTAGACACTTCTAGCTGAGCAGATATCCAAAAAAGAAACCAGTCTCCCAAATGGAAAGTTGATACACTTTGCTGACTCATTTCATAGTCAGGTGACAAGAGGATGTAATAAACCACAAGAGATTGCCTTGAACCGTAAAAGCTTCATTAAGTGGAAGTGCTGCCCTAAAACAGTTAATGGACCATGAAGAAATATCCAAAAGGTTGTGGGTGAGCTCAGCTTTCTCCTTAAGTGGAAGACAGAGATCACTAAGTCTTCATCTGCCTTTGCTCTTTTTCTTCTGTAGAAGTTCCTCATCCAGGAGTCAAGAAGATTACAGACACATGGATGGCATTAAGCAGCTGCAGTGGATCCAATGGACACATTTCTGTGGAGATGAACAAGGAGGCATGGGGCTGAAATTGAGAGCATCCATAGCTCTTTTTACATTGGTGGCCAGAGGATCTTGATCGTTGCTGGGTATGGTCAGCACTGAACAGTGTCCCCTCTAGCAGGGCAAAGAATCATGGTGTGATGCTGCCAAGACCCACAGAACTCAGCATACCTGGGAAGCAGGTAAGTGCCATTCTGGGCCAGAAACACATCTACCCTGAAAGCAGAGCATTTGGAGTTACCTTCACCAAAAATTAACTAAGACAACTTGAACAGTTAACAGAATTTGCCCCAGGTTTTGTGGGGTCTTTTTCTTTCCAGCAGGCATTTACATAGACTGGAGACTGATGATAAAACACCAGCAAACAATAGTAGGACCAAAATCTTCATGATTTCTCTACATGAGAGAGAGTTCAGCAGAATGTTTTCTCCCCCAGGCAGCTGAGAAGCAGCGAAATTGTGCTAGATATACTCCACCTGCACTGAACATGAGATAGCACAGCATGAACACACACCTTCCACACGAGAGCAAAAAACTGGTCACTCTCAGGAGCAACTACACTTGCAGTGTAAATGTACTTGCAGACTATCACTTCAAAAAGAACACAGTTGGGTCCAAATATCAGACATGATATATAGGATCCTGTATTACACTCAAGGTAAGACATACTTAGCTAATGACCATAATACCACTTACTAATAATTAAAAAGATGAAATCTAAAATATTATCACTCTTACAGAAATATGCAATGAATAATCAGCAGCACTGTGACCAGACAGGAAACAAAACCAGAAAGTCTGTCTTGAAAGCAGAGAAGTCAGAAGTTCAAAAGCAAAGAAGAAAGGCCTGTAAGAGTAAAGACCTGTAACACAAGAAAGAAGAGAGTGCACAACTGTAAGGAGTGAGAGTCCAGCAGCTAAATGAAAACAGGCCAAGTAAAGAGGAACTAAAAACAGGATACATGCAATGTGTGAAAGAGATTCATCCCTACGAGTCCAGACAAAAGAGCAGTTAAGTTTTACAATAGACAGCTATGGTCTTGTTAAGCATGACTCCATGTCATATAGTATAGTCACAGCTAAGCAGCTGCTTAGTCTCCCTCCCTCCTTTCCTCTTTCTTCTCTGCTTAGACTATGGCCAAGTTTGCACCAGTAGGGCAACAGCTTAAGAAAAAAAGAGTTTTAAAAAAAAAAAGAAAAAAAGTCTAGTTTAGTAGGATTCTGACCTCTTCAATGTGTGGCTTCAGGTAAGGCTCCTTGATCCTCTGGCAAGCAGGCATGAGTAATCTAATGGAGTCGCAGGGTGATGGGATCAAACCAAACAGTGGAATTGGTAAAACTAATGTGAAAGGTAGGTGGTGTCCTCCTGGCTTTTTTACAGGAAAGACAGGGGATAGACCTGGACAAAGCTGACACTGAATTCTACTGAGTAGGAAGACACTGCCTGCAGTGCACACATTATGAGTGAAGAAAATACAACAAATTTAAGAAAATATTTCTGAGAAAGCTAACGTTTTAGCTTTTCAATTACCTTCCCTCAGAATACTTCAACAGAAGCTCTTTTTGCTTTCCTAACATTCAAAGATTAGACAGTTTAAACAAACCTCATCTTGGGTAAAAACACCTATCAAAAACTGTGGGTAAAGGAAATCATCAAATTTTACGCAGATTAATAATGAGAGTCAAACACCACAACTGCTTCAGTGGGTGAATAAGGCATAAGGAAAACTATCTACCAATGGAAGATAGTATCAGCTTATCTCAAAACAGTATTATACACCTCCAGCCAGCAGATTTCTAAGCACAGGAGAACAGCTTTTCCTTCCCTGCCCCCCCCAGCAATTTCTTAAGACACTTCCATAACACATTTTAAAAGCTCAAAGATGCATGCCCATTACCGAGTTTTTAACATCCCCACAAGAAAGGTCAGAAGGCAAAAAAATTGTCTGAATATAGTTATAATATGAGGAAGAATTCCAGTTTACTGAACAAGTATAATTAATATTGATATTATTTGATGCATATTGTATTTCACACTGACACAAAGTTTTTTGCCCCAAATCTGTGTAAGTAAATGTATCATGGCAAATACACACACATTCATAAAGAACATCCAAATTGTTCTTGATCATGAAATCTTAGGGACTCTGTATAGCACTCCAGTAAACAGTAAAAGATCTTATCTCTAAGTCTCGTTATATGGGTCATGAATAATATTAGAAAGGATTGCTGTGTCTCAAAATTGGACAACAACAAACAAGGGAGCTACAGAAGAGGGATAACAAACACAATGGACCAAGAGAGAGAAACATACATCCAAGGCACTATGTCACTGCCCTACTTCATTTATAAAAGAGTTGGCTAGTAATGAGCATTAATTTAGTTTACATTTTTTAATGGTATGACATTATTCTAGACGTACATCTTCAGTCAAAACAGAGTAGTGGCACACTAGCTTACTTTTGTTAGTTTTACATCCAATATAATTCCAAAATTAGCTAAAAAGCAAAACCATTTAGGAAAGACATGCAACTCAAAGAGGACACACACAAGGAAAATCTGTATTAATCACATGATTTACCCAAAAAGAAGTGTAAAATCAACATAAACAGGTCCATTTTAATCTTGACTCTCTGTAAATGTTTAATGTGAAAAATGTGATAATTAACGTTTCTATACTCTTATGCTTAAGGAGTCATTACAATCAGCCTTTGTTTGCTACAGAGTTGGCAGCACAGACCTGCTGCATTTGAGAAGGGAATGTTTTAGGGTCATTTAACATTATATCATTCTTGGTGATCCAAGAGCTGCTATAATTCTGCCAAAGAGTATAGAGGGTTTCCCAGTCAAGTTTCATCCTGATTTTGATTATTGTTTATCTCTAGTCCACGTCTGAATAGTTGTAGTAAAATAGAGGAAGTTTTACTCCTGAATTTGAGGTCAGCTTGTAATGAACCATGGTTTCAATCACATGAACAGCTGCTTCTTTTATAAGCAAAAAGGGTTCACTTACAGTTCAGGGTAACACAGTAATAATTTAAGGAACAAGGAAGCTTCTATTCATTTCTTTATTTTTTATATGTTTTTGAAACATTTTGACATCTGAGTGCCTATAGTGGACTTGTCTGAATAGAACGTAATATTGACACTATTCTTTTTTACAAAAAAAATGAACAAAGTGAATTTTAAAACCAGAAATACAGTAGACCTATCAATCATCATATAAAAGCCTTTTTCATTGAGAACTTCATTTTTCATAGCAAGAAAAACTATTCTTGAACTTCTAAAACTTTGTAACTCAAGTTAAAAGGGACATGGTAAATCAGGTATGCTTTCTGAAAACAGGACCAAAATGGAAATGACAACAAACAAAAGGGAGAAAACATCCAAAAAACCAAGACATTACTAAAGTCAGTGGGACATAAAATTTCATACAATTAAGTAAGACCTCAACAGAAATAAAAGGGACTGGGTTCTCCCCCTTCCCCCCCATCTAATTTGCAAATAATGTTCTAGATGAGTAGGAGTAATTCTATGAATTACAGAACTAACTAAATAAAAGATTAACAAGGAACTTTACATTTGTTCTCTTTTGCTCATTTGTCTAGCTAAGACTTACAAGTACTTTCAAAAGTTGAATGGTTTTAAGAAGTGAATTTAAACAGCTTTCTGGCATTTGTCATCCCAAACATATTATGGCTTCCGATTTTTGCCAAAATCCAGGTTGATGCTCTTTCATTAATCACCCTGTTTGCTTTTGGCAGTGCATAAGTCACTGGACTGGAAGCCAAGAGACCTACACTGTATACCTGGCACAGCCATTAACTTGTCATATGATCCTAGGTAAATCTCTGTGGGCCAGATTTACTCACAGTGATTCTTAATCATCCAAGTAATCCCCATGGCAGCTCTCTGAAGCTCATTCTCAAATAATTTCACATTTTAGCATTGACCATCCTGTATTAAGGGCTCTGCAGTCAGTCCCAAAACTTCTGTGAGCTCTAGTTTCACTATCTGCACATGGAGAAGATATCTTAAAAGGCTTCCTGAGATGGGTAAGATTGCCATTTTTTTCACTTTATGTTCCCATAAAGATCTTACACACTTTGGTGCATGTATTAGGGTTTCTCCCTTGAGCAGGAGACAAACTGATTTGTTGCTTATGATCAGGGGCTAAGCATGAAGCTGGAGGTTTTCACTTTTTTTTCCGCAGGAATAAAGGAATATCCATTTCCCACTGCACAGCCTTCCTTGAAGATAGTAAGATGGTATTACAGATATTCATTAACTGGAATACAGTAGTAACTCAAATTTTAAGCCTAAAATTTAGACAGATTTCTGAACTCTGCCTTTATCTGTTTTTTCCTTCTTTGATGCTTTCAAATACTCAGCTGTTTCTGAGAAAGGAAAAAAAAAAAAAGCATCTTTGATCATGAGCATAATGCAATTCAGGAATAAACATGAATCCAGAAGTATCACAAAAGCAAAGAGAATTTTTAATGAGATTCCTCCATAAACTTACAGAGATCTCACCTCAAATCAGTGCCACTCACTGGATCAAAGCAATCTGAGCTGTGCTGAAACTGCTGCAGGGTCAACACAGACTGGGCATGGAAACATATCCACTGTCATTGCTGTGAGACTCTCAACACCTGTCTGTTTTCTTCTTCTCACTAAGGCAGGATTTTTCTGTTCCCTGGGCTCTGCCAGTGCCTAAGACACTCCCACTCTCATAACATACTGTCAACACTTACTTTTGCCTTCAGTCTGTTCACACCAAATCATGCACAGGGATCCTCTGCATCCCAGTAGCGTTTGTGTTGTTAGGATGAAGTCCCAAAGGGAAGTGCAACATTGATTATAGGAAACACTGATTATAGGATGGCAATTAACAAGGGGCAAGGAATAGAAACATAATTGACAACAGAAGTGTATCTGGCATTCAGATCCACTCCAGAAGTCACTGATGACCAGGATGAGGCTGCTGGCCATCAGCCAGTACCACTTGATGCTTCAGAAGTCCAGAACTGAGAATGCATTTGAGATGTTAAGTATTACTGTGTAATATTTAAGCATACCAGAGACATCCCTATAGCAACACAGAAAACACACTGCCGTCCAGACACAGGATTAAGCCATTGCCTCCACTCACAGTTGTCCTGAAGACAACTTTACTGGTTCTCCTTCCTAACCTTTACAGGAGACTTTACCCTCTCTGCTCCTGCACTGTGACTTCAATTCAGCTTGGACTTCTCCAAGCTATTCCACACCTGTGCAACTCTGTTCAGTGGACCTACTACTTATTTACAGTAACTGAAAAGATGAAGAGAACCTGGTGCTTTTACTTTACCCGACTCATTTCATTACTCGGCCATATGCACACATTTTTCCAGTTATTTTACTGATACAGCAAGTGTCTTGATTTCCACCAGTCCTTTTAAACAAGATTTTACTTGCCAATACCAGCACACCCACTCACATCAGGCTCTCCCATTTACAGGCATTCATTTAAATGTATTCAATTGCTTTGCAATGCACTTGAATTTCTGTTTACTTCTTTCCTTAGCAAGTAGCCATCATCAAGTACAAGTGTTGCTAGCCGTGACTTCACAGATTACTAAAGATTCACTAAAATTTAGTGGTGTTGGGGTTGGTTTCTTTGTAATGTAATTTAGTGTGGTGATAGCAAGGCCAATCCAAATCCAAGTGTCTGAGAGTTTTATTTTACCTAGGAGGCAAAGCTATGGCAACTTCCAACTCACGTGAAGAAAGACTGTCACAAGGAACTTTAAAACCTAAACCCAATTCTAAGTGGGCCAATGTCCTGAATTGAGAGGCAAATGGTTTCTTTACCTTTTGCAAAATACTCAGCTGTTCATAGGAGAACTAGCTGATGGAGAGAGAATCCCAGGAGGAAAGGAATGAGGATATTTAACATATGAAAGGGTACATGACTATCAGGCTACGCCTTTAGTCCTCTCCCATGGTTGAGTTGTTACTTGTCTGATAACTCAAACAGGCTCTTGGCACCTTTCTGAAGTGGCTGAGGTAGGGATGAGCTAATTCAGCATTTTATGTGACCTAATTCAGAAAATATGCAGCTATTCCACTACAGCATACACTGTTCTGCAAAGTTATTTTCTTCATGCCTATGTATCTCTAAAGCTTTGGAATACGTGGAAACTTACATTTCTGAAACCTGCTGCTCTCCACATGTCCTCCTTCCTTCCTAACACTTGCTGTAATTCACCTCTTTACCAGATGAAAAAGTAACTTATTGGTCAGGGTACACTAACCTCAGATTACTTGTTGGATTGGTCATTTTTAAAATGTTGCAGAAGAATGGCAGAACACACTTCCTACCATAAATTCAATGGCACAACACACTACAAAGAATAAATACCACCATGAAAGCAATCTCTCCAGGCCTCCTAGCAACAATTCTTGCCAATTCTTGGAGCACACACTTGTGGCCACTGGATTAATGCAAGTTCCATATTTGAAACCTTTTTTATTTCTTCATTTTTGATGGAGAAAAAGCCTTATGGAATCTTGATGTTTCTAACTTGCACTGTTGCTTCTTTTCATGCCCAGTTAGGTCTGTTTCCATTTTCTTCTTCCTAGTCTCTCATTTTTTCTATATTTGATGCTTCCTAAAGTAAGGATGACTGCCTGAAGCAGAAGCATGACCAGCAAAGCAATGCTGTTTATATAATGCCCATTAATGATTGTACTATGCACTACAAATTTTCTTTCCTTTCTTGATATATGAAATTAAAATATCTTGGCAAGGCATATACTCCACCCCACATGTCTGTATGTGTCCTTTTATTTAAAATTTAGCTTTGGGATTCTTGTTTTGAACTTGAGCAATATTGGCTTGCATACATTTACCCTGCTCAAACTACAAGGCATACAAATAATCTTTAAGTGCAAATAATGATTTATGTAACAGAAGTTTTTAACCTTTTACTTTACCTATTAAAAGAGATTAAGAATTAGAGATATTTTACTTTGTCAGCCTTGAACACACAGAAGTATTTAGTATTGTCTCAATAAGGTACAGATCCTTTTTCTGAAGCTGAAACATTCTCAAAATGCTTTCTAGTTATTTGAAGTAACTAATTCTTTCAAAAAAATGGAATGCTTTGGCAAAACCAAACAAAAAACCCCATACATTTAAGAGCAAATTCTCTCCTTTTCTTAAAGCCTATAGAATATATAATTCCCATTCCCACCTCACATACAGCAATGAAGAGACTATTTTTATAAAAATTGAATCTTATGGATTATAGAAATGTATTAAATGCTAATTTTAAAGTCATACATCATCTTATTTGTACAGAAATCTTCCAAATGTATATTAATATATTAAAACTGATAATATAATTTTAAACAAAACTTTACAATTGTATAAGAATTGTGTACACTTGAGATCATTATATAGGCTATGTATGCTACAGGTGATGGCGTTTTTCTGAAATATCCCCCATAAAATTTTGTCCCACACTATGCAGAGCTCCCCAGACTTGATTAAAAGAGCTCTTGAAATTTTTTCCTAGATCTCTGTCTTCCTTGTCTAGCAACAAAACATGGGTAAGAACCAAATGCCAGCTTACAGGTAAGCATATACATGAAATGAGTCCCTTTTTTCCATGAAGACAGACTCATGTATAACTTGCCTACAATTCCAGATTAGAACCTTGACAGGGAGACAAAAAGAGGTGGAAGAGAGAAAGGCTGCTCTGAGCCTGCTGGTCCTTTCTGATTCTGGCCAAGTAGAGTTCCAGGAGTACAACTCTAGTTTCACACTGTCCCTTTTTGTCTCAGACAAAGCCAACAGTAAGAAATTAACAGGAAGTTACCAAACCCAGAAATGTTTTTCTGATTGAAGTTTTGGGAGCCCCTCTAAGTACATCCATCTACTCCAAGCTTCAAATTAACTCCTGGGTTTTAATGAAAAGAGCCATTATTTGGAATGAAGCATTTAAAAGTTTACAGCCTATACAGGAGGTTCCCAAAGTAAGCTTTTCCTTGATTATACAGCAAACTGCATACAAACATGTATGACATGTTTTCCAGCTTCTGTTAGCTGAAGACTATTACAGGCCAATTATCAGATCAGCAGAACTACAACAATCATGCCTGGTTAAATACCTCTTTAGGAAGTTAGACTTACAATCAACAAGCAGTAACAGAACATGAATTAAGTTTAAAATGTGAAGGAAAAAAAAATATGATAGTGCTAATGAAGTGCATTGTACCAGCCAAGGTATGGAACAAAAGGCTTACAGCCAAAAAAAGACAGCTGATAAAAAATGGAGACCTAAAGAGGCGGTGAGCTGCTGACAGCCAACAAACATGTATTTATTTAATGGGTGTTATTAGCCACTCTGCATTAGCAAGCTCTACAAAGCTGGCCAACCCCTACAGAAGTTATTCATGAACAATTATAAACAAAACAAGAGGAAAGTAAGCACTAACTAAAGTTATTATTGGAACAGGCCTACTTGTAGTGTCAAACAGAGTAGCCTCCATCTTTAAGGTTTCTAAATTAAATAAGAGAAAAATGCACCTCTGGCAAAGGCACACTAGCTACCAGACTCCTTGAAAGACTTGGTAAGATTTAGGCACATGTATTTCTTAAGTCTTTGAAAGCCTCCCTCGCAACTTGGTTGACAAAGCACTCTGTCACATCTGCAATAACACAAACCTTTCTACCTCTGTGTTCCTCTCAAGAAATAAATTCAAGATAGAAGGTGAAGCCACTGGTTGTCACAGGCCCTGATCCTCTATGAATTCTGGAAAGAAATTAATCACATTTTATGTTTTGTTACTTCCTTATAAGCATGCTAGCCCATACTTCAGGAGATCATTGTGTTTAGGCAGCAAAACCATGCCCTCTAAGATGCCCAGTTCACATATAGCAGTCAACTTCTAATAATATTCTGAAAAGGAGATATACAGAAAACACACCTTAGATGAGATCTACCTATTAAGTACATGTAACATTTCAATTAATAAAATAACTGTTTATTTCTCTAAGTCAGTTATAAACAGCATACTACAAGTAGGCAAAAAAAATAATCTTGTGATCCAAAGTACAGTGTAGTGCCTTGTTTTTATTTCCACCTTGAATTGTTCTGCATTTTTGAGCTAGGTTAAATCTTCATGTGCTTGTAATGATTCCTGCTAATACAGCTCATCTGACAAAGAAAAACACCTCTGCAAGTAGTTACTAATCATGGTTCACTACTTAACAGAACCAATTTTAGAGTTATAAAAACCAGTGAATCTACCACTTTACCAGGTGGCATCACTTTGTTTCACTGTGATGTTTGTAATAGCAAATCATTAGCTAAAACCCTATCCATCACATTAACCCAAAACAGTATTAAGACTCATCACTCATTTTTCTTTTCTCTTTTTGCTACTAAGCTTACTACTGTCTTTAGTTCTTCTATTTTCATTACCATTTGCTCTTCATATTGATAGTACTTTGGTTCAGCATTCCTCTGAAGGTCTGTTTTTGCTAAGATAGTGCCAAGGTAGATAGCTGTTATTTTGAAGATGCAACTTACAATTGGGGATAAGGAATAATGCAAGGGACAAAGCGAATAAGCCTGAAGAAAGCAGAATGCAATCTGACCAAAAAAGGGGAATACTGTTGGTGGCTTAGCAGTATAAAGCAACAGAAGGCTATTAAAAGTAACTAGAAAAAAAACACACAAGAGAAATTTCATGTTCCAAAATGGTGCAAAGGGACACTATACTGTGAACTCTGATGCTGGAATTCAGACAGCTTTGCTGTATTCTGCTCTCAAAGCACAAAGCACACAGTAAGATATCAAGCAGGAGATGCACGTATCTCACAGAGCAGGGGCAGTTTTTTAAACTAACCATAACACTTCAAACAATATTTAGATACCAAATACAATCATGAAGGAAAAACAGCAATGCTAAAACGTAAGGGTGAAAAGGAAACTTTAACAATGTTCTATGTGCATAATACGAAAGTGTCAAGCATGGCATTTCCATATCATGCCAAATACAGATTCTTCAGGATTTTTAAGAAATGAACAGTAAACATACGCCCACATAGAAACATGAGAATGTTTTAATCACTGACAAAGGTGGACACTTAAAGAAATAGGTGCTAAAGTCTCAAACTTAATCCAGTGACTGAAAAAAAAAAAACAACAACTATTGTGCACAGGGTTTGCTTTCTTTGCTTTGTAACATTGGATGTTTCCATCCTGGTTACAAGCAGCAAATCCAGCTACCATTTGTGTTAAACCAAGGAAGCAACAGCTCACTGAACTTCCCAAGTTGAAATCCACAGGAGAGTTAACAGGAGTTATAACAGCCTAGATTCTGGTACATTCAGTCACACTGATTAGTACTATTAAAAACCAATTTAAGAACAAGCACACAAACATACAAGACACAAGGAACAAAACTTCCAAGTATTATAGAGGTTAGCTTCCTTACTGGTCCAATGTGAACATGCAGCCCACTCTTGGCCCAGTATAAACATTTTTCAGCCAGGTGATATTTGACTTCTATGCCTCCACCAAAGAGGATTTTCCTTTACACAGATAAGACTGCAGCATGCACACATATGTATGTGTGCATACGCACAATGGAATGTGTCTTGACCATGGAAATCCCATCAGACTGTAAAGGTTTATGAATGAAACCCAGAGGCACCACAGAATGCCATCAATGATGAGCCATTTTATAGACTGGGAAATAACAACAAGACTTGAAAAAAAAATATGGAATCTGTAGCCAGAAACACACTAATGTAAAACAGACCACTTCTTGAACTGCACGGCTGATAGAACCATTCTCCACAAACTATGCTCAAGGATCTGCATTGCTGTTTAGAAAATCAAATCAGCTCTAGATATAGCAGCAACTGCTAGTATGCCATTACGCAGCTATTACAGTTAAAAAAAAAAAAAAGAAGAAGAAAGAAAAGAAAAAGTATACCAGAAGTACTGGTACTGGCATACTTTGCCCTCCCAACCTGCCCAATCCCATAAAACTGTAAACTATGAGCAAAAGATGACAGTTTTACTTCTGTGGATATACTCAGGTTATCCAGACTCAGCTTTCTGCCAACATATTTCAGTAACTATTGTGTAAATTCAAGTATTGTCCTGTCTCTCTGATCTGTTTTAGAAATACAAAATTATTAAACCAGGACGCAGCTACAACTTTCTTTAGGGTTGTCAAGTTACATGAGGAGGAATAGAGACACTTGATGTAACTAAACACTAGCTGAAATAAATGGCAAGCTTCTTTGTTTCAACAGGTCAAATCCCATGGTCAGCATTCAGAAAAATTGAGTGAAGTTAATGGGATTCCTCAATTATAGAAAATTGGCCCCTGTGATAATGAAAATAAATTAATTCTGTAATTTCAAAGGCTTGAAGCAGATTAGAACCACCAGGATACGTTTTTATATTTCCATCTTAATATATGGATGATTGTATTATATTTAGAGGACGACTGTTTCTTCAAGGCACTTTCTCAAAGTTACAGCAAAACATGACAACACTCACCCCTGTTTCAGTCACTAGTCACGCTACTTTATTCTACATTATTTACTGGATCACAATGATCATATCCTTCTTTTGACCCCAAACCTTGAAAAAATACCACAGACTGTTAAAATACTTACAGTAAAAGAATCCATCTAATCTTTCTACTCAAGCAAAACAGTATGCTCTATCAGGAATGAAAAACTGGTTTCACGGAGCCTCACTTGACATAGGAATGAACCCACTGAGTATGGAAGGTAAAGACAAAGGGTGTTAAAATAGGAGTGAAATGTTGCAAGGAGCGTTTCCCCTTAATGAATTACTGGGAGATTTGTAGCAGGCCAGCCAGGGTAAGTCTTTCAGCATGTGTATCCAGAAGTGTCATGGACTTGCTGCACTATATCGTTGCTGCCCTTTCCATGAACTGGGCAGTTTCCTTTCACCAGTTTATTTTCACTTCGATTCTGGCAGCTGTCTACAGCAGTAGGCATTTATCTTAAATAATTTGCTACTTGTTGAAGAATTCATTGGGGGGGNNNTGTGAAGAGGGAAATAGCCATTCTTGGTGCACCATGTCATAACTAATTAAAAAGAAAATTCGATAAAGATAAAACAGATTTCCCACCAATTTTTCACCCACTTCAGAGGAGATCTTGTACACATAGGTACCTTCCCCCTCCCCCAAGCAAAAAACCACCAGAACTTGCTGAATTTAACTTTCCAGTTATTGTAAGTAGCAAAATTTGTGGAAGCTGTTTGCTTTTACTTAAATCCTCCAGAGGATTTTCCTTACAGAAAAAAGCTCAGTGATGACTGCACTAAAAAATAAAACTATAACAAATAAGTGAGAGTTAGGGCTTTTCCTTTCTTTTTCACACTACTAACCTCTTGCAATAATGAGGCAGAGCCTTTGATGCAAACTACCTGTTCCTATGTTCAGCAACTAACGTCAAGAGCAGAGTTTCTGGAACAAGATAGGACAGTGTAAATTCAAAAAGGTAAGAGCAGCATTTAATGGGGATTTTTGCTGAAATGTACTTTATATTACCTTAATTTCTGTGTCACGAGCAAGATGATCATTGATTCAGTTTGTAGAGTACTGTGGAAGAAAAAAGAAATGTCAATGTCAAGTGTTATTGGCAATATAAAGGGCTGTTCCAAGCAGGGGAAAAAAAATGAACGAAAAAAGGTAAACATTTCCATTCTCCTTACTGGCTATAGTTATGAGAGGCTGGCAAAGTACATTGCAAAATAGACCTTACAAAGTGTTTGGTAATTTTTATTAAATAGGACTGAAAGCAAAATGGGCAAGAGTGAAAGTAAAATTACGTTCTTGTGTTGCACATATGAAACCCAAGGGAGCAACTGGTATTCCAAGCACTAGTTGTTACAAATTATTTGATGAAAGACCGGTAGCTGTTAAACTTTAATGCTTTTTTAGACTTTATACAAATTCTGTGAAGTCAGAAGTTCACTGCAGCAGGTGAAAAACCAGGCAAGCCTCCCTAGCCCTTGTTTTCTCTCATTTGAATGCAACAGTTTACACTGCAAGTTTGCATACTGTAGCCCCACAATGAAGTAAGCAGAACTGTAATTTGCTATTTAGAGTAGCTCATCTTTCCAGACTGAGCTAGTGCTAAAACTGACCATTTTGCAGTTGCAGAGCTTAAAAAACAAACAAACAAACAAAAAAAAACCCCATTGCTTACATAACACATTCATTATATTTACAAAATGCATACTGTTTCTGTTCCACTATCTCAGAAAAGTTTCAAAAGCAGAAAAGCAACAGACAATGTTGGAAAACAAAATACTTTTTCACCATAAAGTCTAACTAACTGGCATTCTCCAAATGGAGATTAACAATGTTGAACCAGATGTTCTCCATTTCACAAGTGTCTATGTCTCAAAAATACCCAAGACTGATATCCTTTGGAAAATCCTACCTCCAGAGTTCAAATTCAAACAAAACAAACCCAAACTGAACCAAAACCCTCCCCCCCACCCCACAACCTCCACAGCATTGAACACTTCCTCACTCTGTGTGTATCACTATAAACTCATAACAAAAATGAGTTTAAAAAGTTATGTGTGCACATTAAGTCTGTTAGCTAGGAGTTATAATCAGAACCTCAACTGTAGTGCCCTGAATTCACCTAACATTTCAGTAAAAAATTAACTTCAGCTATGCAAGACAATCAACTTGAAGTTGTCCAATACTGAACCAACAGCCTTGACTCCAGTTAAAATCAAAACCAGACAGATTTGCTCCAGTGCTAGTCCATTAGGCATTGGTTGAAATTTTCATGAGAATATGAATTTCCATGAGGACTGAATTTCAAAGAGCAGACATCTTATAAGAATTGCTAACCTTGAAATATTTCCCTTGGAATCTTATGGCATGTGGATGCCATTTCATCAGTGCCCATTTTTTCAATGCATCTTAAATTACAATGGACCTAAACCTCTTTACTCAGTATTTTTAGGGAAGAACCAGTGAGAGTGCCATCTGTATTACCCCCTGTATAGAGGCTTACAAAACTATTCAAATTTTAAATTTGAATTTAAATTAAAACCTAGCAAGCTGGTTAATTTACATGTGTGGTAGAAAGGTCTCAGGACATAGCTGCTACCACTATGTTTACCTAGGAGAGAGAATCTAAAGGGAAATGAACATCAGTACTGTGTTATAAATTCTGAAGATCATAAAAAACATTTGACATAGGAACCACCCATCTCTGGTAATCTACTTAGCTGACCAAAAGCAGTGTGACATCATCACACTGAAGTACATTCAAAACTAGATGGCTTCTCTATTTTAAATATCCAGCAAAGGACTACATAATGTATGTATCATGAGGAGTGCTGTTATCGTTGGTTTATAGTAATACAGATACGCAAGTCAAAGCACTGATGAGAGATTTATCACTAGTCTAGGATTAAAAGTAACTTTAGCCCTAATCACATACAAGGTGTGAAGGAAGAAGGCATCAGCCAGGGGCCTATATGTTATGCAAAAGAAAATAGGAAATACAAAGTTGGAGCACAGGTACCCCGCAAAAACAGTGCAGTCTATGAGTTAAGTTTTGTTTTCTTCAGAACTGAGCCTGATGGTCATATTGATAATGTAACAGTGGCTCTTGCCAAACCAACGTGCCATTGTCAGCTTCATTCTATCCATAGCTGATTCAGCAAAAGCTAAGCTTATCCAATATTTTGCATTATAAAAGTCTCTTTTCAACCACCTATAATCTTGCAACTCTCCAACCTATTAATCTGAAACTCTTGCACCAACTTCCCTGCACTTTTATCATACTTTATAGAATTGGGGAGTGCCCCCATCACACTGTGGAGCTGCTCTGAAAACAAAATGTCTTAACTAAGATGTCTGAAGCCTAAGCTTTCCAGAAGGCACCCTTGAAAAAAAAAAATCAGTATATATCACAGATAAAGAGGGTTTGAACCGCAAATTATAAACAGCAGTATGCTAAAATTAAATGGAAGAGGCACCTAACTGCAATTGCAAGCAGCAACAAAAGGAGTCAGTCTGTCCAAAATAGTGTTATATCATGGCCACAGTTAGGCCAAACATTTCTAGATTTCTTCCCCTTCATGTTTTCCTTCCTGTATTAGTTGCTGATAAAAAACATTTTGCCACTACTTAGCTGGGCAGAGAAAAAGACAAAGTCAAAACCCCAAAAGCTGTTACATGGTTTATTTACTTAAAAAAACATGTTTTCATTGTAATCTGAACAAGGCTCAATAGCTACATTCTGGGAATTAAAGATTCAAACTCAGTGTTCTTAATTTGTATTTTTCCACAGAGTCAAGCCTTTCAGAGATGCTGCATGGTCTAGTGATGGTCAGAGGAGAAGACTGAGAGCCTTTAGGATACTGGGTCCTAGTCCAAATTCACAGCACTGACTCATAGTCTGGGACAAGTCACTTGACCTCCTATGCCTCAAACAGCCCAGCTGGAAAATACAGAAAGAAAAGCAGCAACCCTGCATGAGAAACAGTTATTATGACTAAGATCAGCTCCTGGATAAATCAAACATCAAATAAAATGTGTTTTCCATATGGAAGTTGCTTTCCTAAAGCAGAATAAAATGTAAATGCCTGTCAGTTATAATGATCTGAGAGGCAAGTGGTGAGAAAAGCAGCTCTGTGACAGACCAATAGGAGACTCAGCTAAGAATGAAAGACAGTTTTTGAGGTGCAGAGACATGGGAGACAGAAGGTAGTCAGGCATCTGGCAGAAACAAAGGTGAAACTGTGATTTGAGGAGGTCAGAGACCTGTCTGAGTCAGAAAAGGTCACTTATTCAATATTCCAGCTGTAAGATGAAAGAATGCAAGTGGAGATTTTTTCAGAGCAGAGATCACAGATGCAAGAACATCTAAAAGGTGGACTGTTATGTGAAAGTGCCATTGACAGATATGATGAATCCATCCTCTCAGGCCAAACAATTTCTCATCAGCTCTTGATTTCACCTCTTCCTTTTCCTCCCTTGCACTTCTCTAAGCAGTCATCCCTGTTTCCCTGAGTTTCCATCCTGCCCAGGAATCCAGTCTTTTCACTAAATTTCAATAGGCCAATCCTAACTTTAGTAATACTGCACTGCTCGAAATATTGAACTATCTGAAGAACTGTGACCTTCTATGACTGCCAAAACCCTCACATCACAGAAGCACCAGTACAAGGAGATGATATATCCCCAGGAAACAGTGCAGCCAGTCTTACGTTTGCACATTTTCCAGCAGATCCAAATGCTGTTCACCCAAAAAAGACTATGGATCTCCCTCTGCTACTCTGCTGCCATAAAGACATCATTGTGGAAGCTCTATGCTTTCTTTCCATATAGATGATGAGTCTTGAGCCCAGGTACTTCACCTATTCTGGACCACACAGTAGCCCACCAGCATTCAAGCAAGATTGCTCCAAGCACATCTGTATGAGAAGCTAAACAGCTCCCAGAGTAACAGTAGAATAAAGGTGACATTTCCTCTGTTCTGCCTCTCCTGAGCTGTGCTTTCTGCACATTTTTGTGACAGAAAACCATTCAATTAAAAAACAGTGTTTTTGAGAAAAAGTGTATTTTCTATACTAAGAAAACAGCTGAAGTAGCAGTGTCATTCCTTATTGGTATTTACATGAGGTTTGTACAATGGTGAATACGTGAGACTGCTAGTAAAACAGATGAGTTTTAAAGAATTAATACCTTCTAGAAGCACACAGAAGCCAAACCACAAAAGAAACAAGTACAGCATCATTTGAACTTGGAATAGATACTGATCTACAGCATGTCCACAAACTTTCAGATTCACCAGCTGAGACCTCATGATTTTAGAGAAAACAAAAACTACAAAAAGGTCAGATGTCCTTGAAGTAAAACACAGGCTGAACAGTCAGTGACAGTAGGGAATTGTGAACCAAGAGGAACAGCTGGAGTCTGAGAGGCAGCCATCTACAGACTGAACAGTGTACAGTTTGAAGAAAGAAACTGATGTGACACCAAATGGATTGACAGCACTATCCAGTTCAAGCTGGAAACATGCCATCAGGAAGTCCACTAATGTTAACTGACCAAAGCAGCAGCTCTTGTGGAGATTGGTAAAGTTTGTTCAAAACATTAAAAAACAAACACATGCATAACTTGAGTTTAAAGAACTGGCTGTTTCAGAAACCTGCAGCAGTGGATGGCCTGACAATGCACCAGCATTGTCATTACAGTGAATTAGCTAATCCTCTGGAGTTTTTACTGGGGTGGGATAACCTCCCAGGGCACAGGACAAGCCAGCAGCAGTTATGGCATACCAAGGTGGAGACATACAAACCAGCAAGGAGTGCCACTTTATTGTGTGGCCTCACACAGGTCCACAGGGTACAGAAATGCACCCTGGCAGCTTCCTACAATAGTACAACTTCGAAAATACTGTGGTGAAAACTATCAATAGCACAGAGACTTTTACAGGCTGTGAAGCCAGTACTGACAGTTCTTTCATCTAGCCAGGAGAAAACTGAGGTAAAAAAACTACTTTTAACAGTTATACTAAAAACAATTTAAAGAAGAATAGGGAAAGAGAGTGCAGCAGCTAAGCAACTGGCTGAAGGCTAAAGGAGGCAGTGCTGAAGGCCCTGGCAACCTAGTCTTGCAGTCAGCAAACAATACAAAGAATTAGACCTACTAACCACAACTTGGCCAGATACCTGATCTGATGAGGAGGATATGAAACATGGAATAATGTTAACTTATGGTTAGCCTGCTATCAGTCACTCTCCTTTGACAGGAAAATGGGAATTCTTCTGTAAGCTCAAAGCAAAGCTCAATCTTGACAGGTCAAAGAGAACACTTGAGAATCCCAGAGCAGACAAAAAACAAAGACCAACTTCTTGTTGGAATTATTACAGCTGAACATTCTCATTTACTCTCTTTCTATTGCTTTCATCATCTGTTTCTTTGCCATTCACAAGTAAGCTGCTATGTATTTAAATACTCCTGCTACGGCAGTTAAAGACACAAACACTTAGGCAAGTCACTAGAAGAAACATTTCACTGCTCCTGCGGGCCAGTGGCAAAACTGGAACTATTGCAGCTACCATCTTTTTGCCCAAACTAGTGCAAGGCTTGACCACACTGACTTAAGAGTTGGGACTGCAATATACCACTTCCCTGTTCCCTTCTGGCAACGTATCAATACTACTAAATTATCTTCAGACTTCTGAGCAGTCAGAGGATCAGGTTCTTACACCTTTTGGTGTGCCTTCTGTTAACACAAAGGCAGAAGTCTTTTCTCTGTGGTCTTAGTGCCAGTCCCAGCTTTTCGTTGTTCAGTCCTTATTTTAAATGACTTCAGTTTAAACCCCATGTCAGTCCCCAGAAGACTGGTGAATCTAGTAATTAACCGAAGTAATGACACATTTATGAAGTAAAAATGTAACACTAATATCCTTCACTCTTAAAGGATACTGTTTGAAAAAGAATTTCAAAGCCTCTACTGCATTGTATAGATAAGATCAGGAAACACTGAATTAGTAATGGTTCAAACCACATTGGAAAAAACATACAAATCTTCCACCATTGTCATCCAAAAATATTTAAAATGTTTTTATGTCAAGTCTAAACAGAATGTTTCTGAAATCACTTTAATGATTTTTCAATCTTACTTAACTTGCAAGCAGAGCCAAAAGGCCGAAATACCACTGAAAATTCTCTTCCCCAAATATGTGCAAATGGACCCGTAAGAGGTTAATACCAGAAAAAAACCTTTTGTTTCAGGTTTTCCAGTCAACATTTGAAGTTTCAAGAAGCTTCGGAAAAAACTGACACCATTTTAGGTGCTTAAATCAACAAAAATTAGAACTTCAGCATCGCTGAAGCAGGCAATGTGGTTTTTTCTATGCTGACATACTGTCAGCACATCAACATAAGTAACAAAAAAATTATTTTTACAATTATAATAAATAACAAATGTAGCAAATTTGTCATATTTGTTAAGTAATTTGTTATAACAAACAAAAGGTTATAATAAACAATTAGAAAAGCCTAGTAATTCAAGCTTTCACAAGCAATACAATACTTATGCCTGTTTTTCTCCCATCCTAGAGTTATTTCCATTCACTAAATAATTGAACCCCTCCAATTAACAGCAGTCTGACTGGAAATATGGATTGTATTTACCACCAATATTATTCTATTTCATTCAAAATAAGATGAGATGAATACAGTCTAATTTATGAATTGGTACTAGATGAGCTTGACCTTTTTTACGTAGCTTCAGCAATGAATCTCAGTGCCTATAATTTTTTGCTATTTGTACCTACACAGAACTGAGATGACCTATAGGAAGAAACCATCTAACAAAAAAAGTGAGTCGCACTTGTTTTTTTATTAATATTTTGATTTTCTCATTATAACTCTAAAATACATTAAATGCACTGTATAGCAATTATTATATGTTTAGGCAAACTGATGATAAAAACAGGAAACCTATTTAGGAGTTTTCACCTGTTAGGACATGCCACAATGAATTAGTCCCTGAATATCTATTTATGCAAGAGGTATCTATAAGAAGAGAAATACTTTATTGTCTCACTGAAGTTGATTAAAACAGACAATAAAACGAAAAGCACTCTATTGCATGAACATTATTAGTGCTGCAGCCTGGTTTCAGTAGAATATTCTTCAGTAAAATTCATGTTCCGAAATGGAAGAAAAAAATTATGTTTAAAATCACTGACCATGTTCAGAATAGGAGAAAAATAACCTAACCTCCCTAGCTCTTCATCTTCTATACCAGCCTCAACAACTGGAAGCAATGAAGGGCCACCTCAGCATTAGTTAGCTCTATCTTCAGTTAGAAATTTACACAGGACTCTGGTCTAAATTGTACCTTGCAAAAACAAACAACCAAACCAAACAGCAACCACCACCCTGAAATTCTCTTCAGCTCACAGGTTATACAGCACTTTAGGAAGATTGCACCTCTACACAGATTCACACAGAGCACTCGCAGAAGGGACAGAATGCCCAATTGGCCTTAAAGTCATCCTTGTGCCTCCTCTGATGCTAGGCTGCATCACAGTGTCTCTAAGGTCACTTGTCAACGATGCCACGGAAGGCTGCCCAGAGTCCAAGTGATGATGCAGCCTTTGGATTTCATCTCCAGTGACTCTCCTACCACCAAGCCATGCCCAGAAATGCTGGAAGAGAAGGTAGGAGAAGTCTCAGAAGACAGCCTTCCTCAGCTAGACCTAGAATTCTGAAAACTTGCTGTACTGCTCTGTGATTTTTACCCAGCATAAAGGGACTAAGGAAAGACTTACATGCCTATGTATACATCAGGTTATAACCAAACCTTCTGAGAAGGTCTGCAGCTCACACTGCAGATCACTGATGTGGTATAAAATGCTTCCTGCCAGCACTAGTAGGAAGGTATTGCCACTGAAAGGTACTGCTTGTATTCTGGAAATTCTACTTTTGCTTCCCTGCCTTCTTCCCACAACAGCCTGAAAGCAGGAAGAAAGCTCATGCTTGCTGCAGCAGACCTAGCCCCATCAGTTAACTATCACCAACTCCTGGAATAGGTGCACTTGGTTAAGATACTGCAGCAGAACTGCCCAAAATTATTAACATTTGCAACTATCAGAAAAGACATGCAATGCACTCTTTCTTATAATGTGTATTTTTTCCATTTAGCAGACACAAGCCTTCAGAAAGAGGGAGGAGATAGGGTAGTGATCCTAACAACAATCACAACTCAAATCACAAGCTTGATCACAATCTCAAATACAACTATAGGCTTAGCAGCACAGATTTCGAACTGTCTTGCAGGTGCCTACCTCATTCTCCTCTCTTTGTTGTTCACAAAGAACATGATTGCTAATTTCTCCCCTATGCTTACATCTGTTCTTTGCTGAGTAATGCAAGAATAGCAATGAATTATTTCAAACAATTAAATGACTCCTTCTGCAAAGAGCACATGCCTCAAACAGAGACCAAATACAGCAATTTTAACAAAAATCTATAAATATGTTTTCCTTAAAAGAGGAGTTCCAAGAGTGTTGTTATATGATAGGCCCCCAAAACAAGGTACCAGGTCTTACACAGCATAAAGAAAAGTTCAAAATTCAAACTTTTTCTAATGTAAAAATCAGAAGATATATGTGATGCTAAAAAACACATTTCAGATAATGTCACCTTGGGTTTGTTGTTGTTTGGTTTTTGTTTCTTTTTTAAACAGATGTAGCAACTCTGGGGAGCCCCGAATTACAATTTAGAACAGTCAGGGACAACAGCCTTAGGTCAGTTGTTGTTTCTGATTCCAAATTTAAGCCTGAAAAAGAAATGCTGCTTCCTCCTGATAGATCGACTCTCCAGACCTAGCAGGAGGAAGGACAGAGTAAGTATAAGGAATTCCTTTTCATGGAAAAGAAGCTGAATTTATTACAGACTCTTCAGTTTCTGGTAAGTTTCCACATTTAAAAAATAGTTTTGCACAAAATGTTTTTGCCCACACATTTTTATTATCTAATAAGTAGGTAAAAATTGCATTGACTAGTTTTTCATTCCTAACAGTCTTATACTTCACATAGGCTTGTAAAACCTCCTCAACTCAAGACTATATCATGAGATGACATAGATTCAAACTTTAAACAAATACATAAAGCCATGACCCATTTGTTTTGATATTCTGCAATGTTCCAGACGGGGAGAAAAGCCATCACTGAAACCATGAGACATACAAGACTTCACAATTTATTAAGAAGATTAGCTGGGTTTAGTTTGTGCAGTAATGATTAGTCACTGAATATGTGTTGGTTTGAAAGCCTAAAAGGTCAGGAATCAAGGAATTATTTGGTTTAATTGTGTTCAGGTTTTTTTCCGTCTTTTAAATAGTTAAAAGTTTCTTTAAGTCAAGAAGAATTTTGCAAATGTGGAACTCCAAGTATATTCCATGCACAACAACAAATACACCTTAAATATCACATGTTTTTTCACTTTCGGATTATATTTGTAGAACTGCCTGCTGTGAAATGACAAAGTTCATGGTTCATCTGAACTTTTGAACTCAAGTGAGTATTTGACACAGCAAAACAATCTAAATGAACCTAACACAAAGTTTTCATAGTTTAAACCTAGCTTTCAGGCCTTTGTCTGGGGCAATTGGGTAGGAAAGTTCTTTATTGATGTTGTAAAAACTACCAGTTTAATAACAGGCAGAGAGAGTGGAGAGATCAGTGGAAAGAGCACCTTAGCATTTCTGAAATAGTGCTGGTTTGGTAGTTCATTGAACTTTACCTGACCCCATTACGAAGGCTTCCCCAGGACAAGTTGTAGCTGCATTTGTGACAAGACTGAAGCTTCCTATCTTATTTCAAATAGGCTCCAGGGCTGGGAGTTCACAGATAAAGTTAGTTAAAAAAAAAAAAAATACTCTCCACACATGAATTCACTTGGCTCCCTGCACTGCTATTTCATTTTTATGTTCAGGCTGGATTCTCTTTCTTATGGAGAAGTTGCAATCTTTTTTTCCAAAAGGAAAAAGTTTGTCACCTGCATTCCTGACATATACCAGAAAGAGTCCATTAAAAAAAAAAGGGG
>JANZLQ010000100.1:24436422-24449394 GCA_026212715.1 Elanus axillaris
GCGCGCGGCCCGCCCGCCCGCGAGCACCTGCGCGCCCACCGCGCGCGCCCAGCCCAACGGCCGCCCTGCCCGCAGCCCCTCGCGGGGGCTTCGCGGCAACGGCCTGCCGTGAGGCGGGCAGGAGGCGGCTGCGTTATGAACCCAGCCCTCCTGTTCAACGAGGGAGGCCCGTCAGTGACGGCTGAGGATTTCTGCAGAATGTACTTATTTTCCGTTTCAGGACCCACCTCTGCTCTGCAGTGTCCAGCAGTTTGTGAAGTAGCTGACAGTGAGACCCCGGCTCACCATTTGAAGGGCAACACCCTACTGAAGTTCCATGTAGGGACCTGATCTAAAGCAGTAACTTTTTACACACTCCAACACCTGTATTGTTATCAGAGATCTGAAATACAATCACCGGAGCCATTGCTTGATTAGCTGTACATACTCTCCATCAAGTACCCAAATTCACACCCTAGACACTCTATGAATTAACCTTCCAAACTCTTCAAGGAATGAAGCAGAGTTTCTCCATTCCCCTTCCCAGTTGTTGAACACCCTCCAGCCGTTCCCTGTCGAGAACCACAAACCCAACCAAGCCTGCACCCAAGGTGCAATATGCACCCTGCAATGGTGCCATCACAAAATTACCCTGCGGTTTCTGAGCAGCCACCAGCTGCTGTGCTAAGTAAGCCTTGCTGGGCATTGCTTTCCAGTCAAGCCTTGTGCAACACAAGGAGGAGAATTTCTTTTCACCTCCAATACCTGGGAGTGATTTTGCTGCTCTGTGAAAAGGCTGTGGCCTGGGATTTGTCTGAACTGGAGAAGGAGTGGCTGTTGGCACCCATTTCGTGATCCAGGGAGAAAGCAACCTCTGGCATCTGGAATGATAACGGAGAGGAGAGATTTTATTGCCAGTCCCCCTGAGGCTGCTGTTACCTTCACAGTGACAGGTGTGGATGACCAATATGTGTTTAATCCTTCAGATCCCCTGGTCTTTCTTCTGGGAGGTTCAGAACAGTGTATCAAACCCATTCCACAACTGAAACACTGAATCCTCTGTGAGACTTAGGAGGCTGACCCTTGTTCTGTAGACCCTTTGTGTGCCCCTGCTCTCCCATTTCTTTCTAATTTGTTGTAGGACTTGTACTGGCAACCTATTACAGAAGCATCAATCAAATCAGCTCCTAAAATGGCTTGTTAGACTGCTGTGTTGATGCATGCATTTTAAAGAGATTTGAAGGGAGAAAGTTTAGAAGCAAGCGGTGCCACTGAAATTGGCTGGGGCCAGTTTTATTAATTCTGCAGTAAGCAGATGCAAAGTAGCAAATACACATGAACACGCAGAGTATGGTGCTTGGAACTATGCAGCAAATGCCACAAGCTTTTTAAATGTCTGTGTTTTGATATGACATCTTTAATCACACAGAATCTCCATGTTGGTGCTGAAGGATGGTCAGGTCTACAAGGCAATTCAACATGGCCAGTAGATCATGCAAAAGCTATTTCATAAGCTACAGGGTAACAGCAAATAACTCTGGCAGACATAATTTTGTACACAGTGTTAGTAATTCTTCTTCTCTTGGCATCACTGCAGGTCCTAGCAATGTTGCATAAATGCAAAGCAGAAAAAGTCCTTAAGTCCCTGCCCCAAAGAGCTCTACTATTAAATAAAAGAGAACAAATTACAACAGAGCTTTACAACAGAACACTAGAACAATACTCGTCAGCTTGAGGAGCAGGCATCTCAGGACCTCAGCAGTCTGTTGGTAGCAATTTTTTTGTAGGCATTGTATCTAAGGGCAATGAAGATAAACAGGTTGCACTTCTTTAGAGGTTCTTAATGGAGCTTCTGCCAAATATATGGATGAAAGCACTCTGGTGCTCTTTTGAAAATGTAACAAGTGGAAAATAGACACTGGCATCATTAACAGATTAAAAATAGGAGTCGACCTTTAGATGCTGACTGAGAAGCTCATATAAGCTATGAAACTCCTCAAAAGACAAATCACTTATGCTGACTTAGACTATGGAGAGAATGATTGTGAGCGAGAGGTGAGTGAAATAACAGTCTAGGAAAATATTTTTTTAGCCATCTTTTGGAACAGAAATGAATGGAGAAGGACTGAATTTGTGAAAACCAGGCAAAAAGAGGTGTTAGAAACTGAGAGATGAGTGGGTGAGAGTTTCATAAAAAGGTTTTAGCTGCGTAGGTATCTGGAGGTCATGGATCAGGAAAAATCTGTAAGATAAATATAGTACCATGGTCAACACTGATACCAACTCAAGTATGTGGTGTCATGCATTCAAATGGGTGGGGGTTTATTACATAGGACTCAGCTGATGCACGTGGTTTGTGGACCAGTTCCTTGAAACAGACTCTAGCTGTGACCATCTCTTTGGCAGCTAATTGTAATGATTTCTTCTTCAGATTGGATATTGCTCTGGGAATTTGTTTTTTCTCTACCAGTTTTGAACCATGTCAAACAGTATTAGAGGTTAAGTTGTTAACACAGGTAGAAATACAGACTTGGCACTCAAAGAGTTCTAGGCTATAAACTACAGGATAAAGACTATTACATTTCATAACCATAACAATGTTTTTTATGGCTAGGATTTGAAAGAATGTATGTCAGGTCTGTACTCAGATTTGTCTGAAAAATAAAACTCTGGAAAATATCATATGGAAACTAATTATTTTGTTCCTCCCATTGATCTCATTGCACTTCTCTAATCACCAGTTATACCTTTTAGTTAGGTTCGATGTAACTGAGTTGTTCTCTTAGTCCATTAAGAGAGATGTTAAGAAATGCACTAAGACCTTCCACAGTTATCACTATAACTACAAAGCTGTATTTTTCATACATTTAAACCAAAGGACATTTTTTATCTTCTCTTTCTGGTATTTCCTGTACTGCTTTTATGTAATCAGTACCAGCTGTATTGTTAATACAGCTCCCAGCAATGTAGATTTCCAGCTCAAATAATTGACAGCTTTCTCCACTGACCTCATCCTCTATTGAGGCATCATCTCTAAAACACTTTCCACAGACACACTCTTACTGTTTGTGTACTCTTAACTCCTGCCTATGGTCACTGTACTGTCAGATTACATGTGGGTCTCTGTCCATCCATTGTTCTGAAGTTTCTGGAAATTAATGTGGTGATGTTGCTAAAGTATTACAAAATGTTTTCTTGGTCATTCTGTCATCTATTGTAATACCATGATTTTTGCAGAGCATTTTTTTTATTTAATGTTCATGCTTGTTTTGTCACCAACTGTCCTTCTCTCAGTACCTAGTACTGCTCTTGTATTACAATCTTAACAAAAAATCAGGGATCTATAGGCCACTAAGTTTTTGGCAAGATGCCCATTGACTTTAGCCAATTTATGGTCTCTGTTGATTTTGTTCTGTTTGCCACCTTCCTAATTCTCTCAGGAGTATGGTTACTCACTTAAGGACATACTCTGCTGACCAAGGCCTGCCCTCCAAATGAGTTTTCAATAGAAAAGGTAACATTGCCGTCCCTTCAAACCCTCTCTTTGTAGGTGGTGTCAGCGCTGCCCTTGCTGTGACCATACTACCCTGACAGGCTCTCAGATAAAACTCTTAAGAGCAGATGAGTTAGTGCCAATAGTTCCTCTGCCTGATCATTCAGCAAAGAATTCCCACAAAATGATCTTACATCTTTTATCTGTACTAGTGCAACTGCCTCCCCTAACTTGTTTGTGACAGAACCTTTTCCTTTAAGGCCTTTGGCTTATACATTTTATCTGTTTCACATCTCTCCATCTGATCACGTTTGTTTTCAAATCTGTGTGCAGTCTTTAGAAGTTGTGTGTCATTAAAACCAGCTAGTACCAAGCACTGTTAACTGCTGCCTTCTTTTGCAATGAGGCATGCTGTGCTGCCTCTGGATCTATTGCCCCAATAAACATCACATCTGTGACCTCAGCTCATTCTCTTGTATGGACCTCTGTGTTTCTCTTGGGAAGCACATTTTTTGCAGAGGGGTTTTCTTCACCTTTTGAACACAGATTACCATGTGCTGGCAGTTTTGCTTTTAATGGGATAACTGGTGCTCCATTACTTGCACCCTTTCCCAGTTCTCTTCACTCTTGGCTCAATGTGCAGTTTGTAGTCTACCAAACCTTGCACTTCCTTCTCTCTTCTAAAGCAACACCTCCTCCAGTCAAATTAGTTTAGGGGCTACTGTTTAGCATAATCATCTACCTGGCCTTTCTATTAGGTATCATCCATACCCCACTTCAGTTGATTAAAAGACCCTTTCTGATGTAACTGAGCTCTGGATCGGACCTTTTAGTATTGAACCTTATCAAGTTAGATTGTACCTTGCAGAATAGTTGATGACATAGAGTTTTCAACGTTTTTTCTATACAGAGGAAAAATAAGTTGTATTTCAAAAGAGGTCTATTTCAAAAGACCTCAGTTGATCTTAGAGTCACAAAATCAAACTTTATCCTACATCTCACAAAAAGGCAAAACAAAACAGAAAAGTCTCCAATTCATTCTGTGAACTGAGGCCTATGAAAGCTAGAGCATGCATATGTATCATTGCTTTTCATGTAACAGAATGCACTTTGATCCATGGGCTCTAAGCTGTCTTGGCATAACTGAAGCAGGACTCTGTTGTGAAATTTGTGCCTGTCATACAGATTATGCAGTAGGATGAACATCTTGCCTTACACTCTATGCAGTGTTGCTTAAAGGTAACAGGAGCACATTATGGGGACTACTACTTTCACTCTTATGAACTTCCAGTGAAGTAAGTGGGATTACTCACTTGAGTAACATAAGCAGAATTCATTCTCAAATGAAAGTTTTCAACAGATCTGTATGTAGACTTCACAAAAGACTGGCTATTGTAGCATTTTTTCAATAAACGTCCATCATTGACTTTACATATTTCACTGCTAGATTTTCTGCTTAATTTTAAAATTTTCTGTTTAGTATTTTAACATTTTTAGTCTACCCAAAAAGTAAACAAAGGAAGAGGTGAAGGTGTTTCACAGACACAATTGCTTCAGGCAACTGTCAAATGTAAAATTCAGTGGAAAGCTTCAGCATGTCTCTAGTTTAACTCAGTTGAGGAATGCTGCAAAAACAGGTGTTGTCTGACACAAGCAATAATTATCTTTCACCTTGATGGATGTTAGTTTAATCTGTTTTGTACATGGTAGCTAGGTCTCAGCTGGGTTAATGCCAGAAAGCAGATCAGATGTTTTGCGTACTTTGTGTATGACAATATCCAAGACAGTTTTTACTCCCCTTTTTTATTTATTATATGGAACAGTTTTAATAGTCTCAGTGGTTTATCCATTAAATTTTAACTCTAGATTCATTTTATGTAACACTATCAATGTATTTTAAATGAGCTCACAATTAAAATGTTGGCTGTTGAGTACTTTACTGGAAGAAAAGAGACTAATGAACAGAATATGTTTCTAAAATATGGATGGTTACTGATGCAATATTCACAAAGCAAAATGGTTTAAAGTACAAGGTTAGGGGGATAAACTAAAAAAAAAAACCAAACCACCCACAACTGGTTGTCATTCCTTTGCATATATTTAAACTAGAGGAAAAAAACTTCTAAGTTCAGTCTTTAATCCAAAATGCTTTATTCGTTTCTAGTGTCCAGTGATTACACTTCATCCTTCATCATATAAAGCCATTCCAAACTAGACTACACCCTTCCTATGCCCTTGGGCAGACTTTCTAGCTCTGTGGCCATGGGAATGGTCTATAAACCACTCTAACATTGAACTTAGCACCATTTCAGGGATTCTCTTTGCATAAAGATAAACAGTGTTTTAACAATTTCTTCAAGGTATTAGGCAAAAATACAGCAATTTAAACAAAAGGCACACAGGGCCTCCCAGTTTGGCAATGTTTTCTACAAATCTTAAATTAATAGATATGTAGTACACCACCTCTGAGTTATGACTCTTGCTGGTATTTCTTGCTTGTGCACACACACAGTGTTACATGTTGGAATGTTTTCATACTAGCACTCATACTAGTTGCAGCTGGCTGGTGACTGATACCAAAATGTATACAAGTACATGCTAATTTCCACCAGATTATGTTGTCCAATCAAGTGTCCTCTGTTTCTTAGGAGCTTCTGATGGATAAATTTTCTGAGCGCCTTTGTGAATCAGCTACCTTCAGGAACAAGAAGAGGTCAACATTCATTGGTGCTGCACTGCTTCTCTAATTTACATTCCACCTCTTAATAGCTCTCACAAGACACAGAATTTCAGCATGACAGTAGCCTTACGTACTGAAAATGGTAGGTTAATATTAGCAGCATTGGTTGCCTCTGAACATACACCCTACTTCTCCCACTGTACAGAAAAGCCAAGTTTAAGTATGCTTCTTGTGATACATACTGGGTTTTTTTGCATGTGAAGGTTATGAAGCTTGTTTAGCTGCATTAAAAATTTACTTCTGGCTTTCAGCTTCCTAATTCTTTCTCTTAAGAAGACTTGAGTTGAAAGTTTTAAAAACTTTGGCATACATATGCTTCTCTCCATAGTCTGCATGCCCTAAGATTATTCTCACTCATTTCGCCTTAAGACAACTACCATTACGCTGGTGTTGTATTAGGCTAAAATGATAGGAAAGCACTGTTCCAAAGGACAGCACACAGCAGGAGCAGAAAGCATGACTACCTGACAACCTTTGTTGGAAGTGGACTGTGGCCTGCGGAGCTTACAGATACACAGGGAAAAACTGTCTCAAGTCCTATTTCTGAAAGAGACTATTAAAAAGGATTTCTTACCCCCCACGAAAGCAAAGTACTGAAAGAACATGGAGAACTCTCTATAAAGAGTTATCAGTAAATTTGAATGCTCTAGGATGGTAGTAAATTTTGTAACCGTGCAGTTTCCCTCAGAGAAAACAGAAGTCAGGTAACACAAAAGATCACAAAGTGCAAAAAATATTACAAGAAAGACCTATGTAATAAGGCAGAAGCCTATTCATTCATCATAGAACATGAAACCAGAAAAATAAGAGAGCAACCTTCAAAGCTGAGGAATTTGATTTCAGTTGAGTACCTTTATGCAAAAAATATGGAAGTATTGTTGAGTTATTTAAAAATCCTATCCCATGAATGTTTTCATTCCCTACTCTTAAATCATGTGTAATACTTTTCCTCTAATATACTCATGCTTTTCCAGCAGGAAATGATACCAGGATTATGTTTTCATTTCTAGAGGACAGCTCAAAACAAAATAAAACAAAAGTGCCTCCATTTGAGGGCAGCATTACATGTATTGGGTATACAAACATAGTTTCAGAGTTGTACGTCCATCTTTTCCTCCTTCAGGTTCCCCATTTCAACATGAACCTCAAATCACAAACCTTGCACAGAGTACAATGCTTGGCAGATTATTTTACACTCTACAGAAAAGAAACAAAAGATAAAAAGAGGTGACCACGTGTTCTTAGGTATTGAATAAAAATAGTTATGGATATCTTCTAATTAGAAGTGAAGAGTAAGTCTTATAACAGGTGCCCAGGAGTTTCTGTGAAAGACATTCATATGAATGATTGGCCAGCTTTCAATATGGAATCTGGTTCTATTTTGTCAATGTTTTTAAGATGGCATTATGATTTATTTAGCAGCAGCTGGAGATATCATTACTAACACGTGTGCCACTCCCAGGGTAAGTGTCGGAAACACTCAGCAGACACCTCAGATACAATATTAATGTTTTTGGATGTTGCTACAATAGACAGAGAAAGTCCATACGTGTAAAGCAAGAGAAGAAAAAACCCTGCACCTGTGTAGATAGAAAATACAACAAAGCAGAAGGACTCAAATTTGTACCAAGATTTGTACAAAAGTTCATAAGCATTTTTCATCCAAAACCTCACGAATTTCAGACTATGTGGGATCCTATGTCTTTAAAGAGTTTTCCTTTAAAAGGTTGATATAGAAACCATACATAAAGTACAGTAACCATACTAAAACTCCAGTAGTTAGGACACGAATTGAGGAGCTGAAAATCTGTGTTGAAATATGCCATTCAGTGGAAGACTGAGGCCATTATAACCTAACGCATGCTGAAGCATTTGTGAAATCGGAATAATAACACTTTCCTCATTAAGAAAAATGCAAAGAGAACGCTTTGGGACTGCAGTACTCAGGTATTACATTCATAGTAATGACAGAACAGACCAATTTTAAAATACATCTCAGATGGTGCTGTTCAGGAAGCTGCTTAGTAGTTTGGGAGTGAAAATTGCAAAAGAATGACTAAGCTCTGTATAGTCATGGCACAGAAGCACAGCTATGCTTACTGAATTAATACATCTCCTCCAGGTACAGAGGGCAAATGTAGAGGAGCAGCAAACTTCTCAAGAGCCTACAAAAATATTTAACTTTAGACAGCTACCAAAAAAATTCAAAGCCTGGAAAAATGCTATCCATTGTGCCAGAATTACATAAGTAAAAGAGTTAACTGAATCATTGAACTCTAGGTAAAATCTTTCAAAGAATAAGGAATAACTCAACAGGACAAATACAAGGAAATGTGGCACCATTTCTTAAATGTTTTAAATAAAAGTTAAAGAGCAAAGGAAGAAGGAAAACCAAATATCACTGAGATATTTACTTTAGGGAGCTCACAGAATATATGGTAGAAATAACAATCATTAAAGTTAATGAAAAGTAGAAGAAAAGACCAATGTGACACAGATAATCTTTCATATATATAAAACCACAAAGAACTAGAACATATTGTCAAGCTGATTCTACTCTGCACGCTGCTTAAAGGAAAACTCAATAAATCCTTTATTCAAAATCAGCAAAATTAGGAAAAAAAAGGAGAGATGGAACATTTTTTCTAAAATTATTCTGAACAACACGAGGACTTTCAAAAATAAACAGTAACATTTGTGAAAAAAGCCAAAAGTTGAACTGAAAAAAGGCATTTTTTCTTTCTTTCCCTCTCCCACTTCCTCAATAAGGCAAAAGGAATTGGAGACATGGAGATTTCTGTGAGTAAAGAAATACCTTACCAGTGCAAAAGCAATACCAAGGAAAGCAATGTAGCCAATCTTGATTGCTACTGCATGTTTGGATGCAGGTACCTTGGGGTACCTTGACTACTATCCCTGGTCATACCTTAACATAACTTGACTGTTAAATAACAGCTGCTGAGTGAGTAGACTCAAAACTTCAGAGGCAGCTACTACTAAACTTTGAGAAATTCCAGATAAGGAGTAGATTCCCTCCTCCAGCACACCTAGACTGACATGAATGTACTGTTAAGAGTACTTTAGGCTTATATGGGATAATGAAGCTCTAAAGAAATTATATGAGCCTGACCAGCTCAAACTTTGGGGGCTGGGGGGATGGCCATGAGTTGTTCTCTTCTCCTCTTGGACTTACCGATTAGCAGCAATCTTTCTCCTTTGCACTTGTGAATGAACTGTTCATTATTGGAAATGGATGAGAAACAAATTTTTCTGCTATACTGCTCAGAAGACTGCATTCAACACACCACTGCCTTTCTGTAGTCTTTAATAAGCATCATGTCACTAACATGGCTAAAATGAAGAAAATATAGAACAATTAAAGCTGAACCTTAATCTGCTTAGATTTGGCAGGCTTCAAGGTATATAACATACCTTTTTTTTTCCCTCCTATTCTACCATCTCAAAGCCATGTACTGGAATATGCAAAAAATTAATTGGAAGAAATTTTGACAGCAGGCAGATGTTATCTGCAGTTTTGTGAAGTGATTAGATCTGACCTTGGAATAGTATCCGTGTTCTAGGAAGAAAGTCTCTCCCTTCCTGTGTAGTCAGTCTACAGTTCAGATTTGAAATAGATTTTGATGTGATATAGCTGATGAGAGCTACTACCGTCTTTTGTTTCCCACCATTTAAAGAGATATATGGTAGTGAAGAAAACATTTTTAACTACATAACCTTGTCTTATTGTGGTTTCAAAACAGCAATCCTTAAAATATAGGTGGAATATAATTATTTCCAGCATTTGTTCCTTATTACAGGTCCCATTATAGATCACCCTGTAAACTGAAGAATATGTCATGTGGGCATGACATATACCTATATTTTTTTATTTTTATTAGATATATTTTTTATGTCATATTTCTTCTGCCTAAACAGCACATTTTTACCAGAAACAAACACTTCACTCATGTACTAACAGCATTTATCTGTCTAGTTAATGTCACTGGCATTTTATTACTGAACAAAGCATAAAACATAAAAGGAGAAAGACTTTTCGCTTAAATGCAAAACCCCAGTGGAAATATGCTTTCTGTCATTTTAAAGAAGGAGCTGCAGCATTACAAAAGGAACACAAACATGTGAAGTTTTTTCTTCCCTTGTCTTGCAGCTGATCTACTTAGATGGGTCATTTTGACATCCCTATGAAAGGTATGAAACTCCTGCATCAAGGAAATTGCCTATGATTAAGGGATAATGTGAAAGGATGTTTAATTTTTTTTAGCCCACCTAACACATGTTAATGACCATCAAGTGTTTTTACCCTTTCTTGCTAAATTAATGATTTTCTATTGTCTTCTACAAAAATGACCCTAGCCATTGTGCCTCATGCATGACTTGAAACACAAATGCACACAAACACTAGAACAACATATGTACGCTATCTCTTTGTGCTACATGAATTTACTGATTAATCAGAAATTATTTAGCTAGCAGTGATTTGTATTTTATTGAAAGAACAATATGTGTGCAAAATCAAATTACATACCTACTAAATGTATGAATATGTACACAGTACAGACAAAAACTGTTACAGCTGCATATCTGTTGTAAGAAACAATTTGGCATTTAATTATTTTTTCATTTCTGATTTTGACTACAAATTATTAATACAAAATTAATGGAATGTGCTACTTTACTAGGGGGGCCACAAAAAAAAGGTATGCTTAATTTTTTTCATGTTTTGCACATATCCTGACTGTTGCTGGCAGCTCCACTGATTTTCAATTCACTTCATTGAATTCACCCCATTATGGAACAAGTTTATATAGGTTCACTTATTGTGTCATTACTGAACACAGTATGTATACCTAACAGTTTAAATTATTCTAAGTTTATGCCTGTGATCTAATTTCATATACCTATCACAGATCCCATTGCTTTATATTTTTTAATGACTTACGGGAAAAAAAATACCTTCTAAGATTTGAGGAGATAAGAGGACAGTCACTCAGACTGAACTTCTAGGATTCACTGTAAAACTATTTCCCTAATAAATTTTTATATTAAATGCTTGCATTCTAAAACATGGTAATGGATGGTTTTGGGTGATGACAGGCACATTCAGCAACATGTAACAGGAAAAAATCAATTTTCCTTTACCAAATGCTAAAGAAGAAAGCTGAGGCTTTGGTCACTCTGGAAATGGATTACGTAGATAATCCATTAAAGAAATATGGAAAAGGAGAACTATTCCTGCACTACAGGAATACAGATGTTAAAGATTAGTAGTAAACAATATGCTATTGAACAAATATTTATTTTCTCAAGTAAGTCAGACATTTAGCAGTACTATTTACAGCATTGGCATACTTCACGACTTCTTCTCCTCTCTTTTAGACAGGATATCCAGATTAAACAAAACATCCCCAAAAGCCCTCAGTTGCATTTTTTAATTATTTACGTTCAGATTGGCGATGTTATTAATTGTACAGCCTTCCAGGGTAAGTGAAGCTGGGTAAGGCAGGTACAAAACCTAATGATTGCTGTTTTATACGCTAGGTTTCAAATGTCCCTGAGTTTTAGAAGTAGGACGTTTTAAAAAGAAGCACTCATTCAACTCCATACTGAAGGTGTAAGACTAATATTTTGAAAACCTCTAATTCAAAGACCTGTTATCTTTGCTTGACCTTATTTCCTGTCATTGGCAAGAAGTGAGTTGTTTCTCTTCACTCTAATAGCCATATAGTATAACCCTTGCTGTGAACAACTGCTATTTATGCATCCCTTTGTAGAATGCTCCAATCTTGGGAAGTCATATGTCTGCCTCAGAAGGGTCATTTACAAACAGCCTCTTGTTTGACCTAAGGGATACATCACATTGCCTCACCCTCTACTTTTTACCTTGTATACTGTACTTCCTTCCTCTCATGTTTAACACGGCACAGGTGGTTCCATGGTTCAAAACCAGGTGTCTAAGTCTGAAGTAATCCGCAGAAATGTTTACCATCTTATAATTTTTAGCTGGATTTCAGAAGTTATAAAAATGCAGTTATTTTTATTTGAGTAGGAAAAAAACTATTTATCGTGGCTTTTTTCCAGTTTGTAAAGAAAATATTTTGGTGCCTTACCTGACGTATTTGTCGTCTGACCAAATATGAGTTCAAACCACACACTTATTCCCTTTTCCAGAAAATTATTAATGATAAGTCATTGATTAAAAAATAAATAGGAATAAGCAATTACGAGGAGTCTGTATCTGAAGAATTATAAACCTTTTCCACTATTAAAAGAAAGGCTAATATAAAAATTACAGAAGGTATTTTACAAGAGAGTCCAAGCATGAAAACTTTTTGAAGCCTCTCTACTTTTCAATTCTGTTTTTTCAATAGTATACAGATAGCTTTATATCTACTTGAGGTTGTCCATGGCAGAAAAAGGGAAAATTCCTTTTTTTTTCTCAATTCTGTTGTGCTTCACAAATATCTAGATATAAAAGGAACATAAAATCATAAAATTATACAGAAATGAAAGCATTAGTGTATACATGAAGGCATTAGTATATACATCATCTCTATGTAATTAGGACAATATTAATATTTCCTAAAGCATGGGTGGTTTTTTTTTTGGACAGATGAACTATGCGAGGTCCCTATTACACAGATTTAATCAGTCAATAAATAAAGATGATATTTTGCACAACTGTAGTGTCGTGGTTTAACCCCAGCCAGCAATTAAGCACCACGCAGCTGCTCACTCACTC
>JANZLQ010000100.1:24457700-24472353 GCA_026212715.1 Elanus axillaris
AAAATGGTGGGGGGAGGGGGGGGAGGGGAAGAGAAAGAGTGAAAATTTAATTTCCAAGTCTTCAGACAGCAGAACTGAAAAAGTAAGCAACAATTTACATTGCTTCCAACAGACAGCCCCCTGAAAAGTGGAAGAACTATGACAGTGAATGATTTTTGGTGTAAAAGCCCAAGTTATTTAGGCTTTGAAATTATTTGACAGTGTTTTTGCCAATTAATGATAGAAGCTCCAGTCCAATTGAGAGTTAAGGCAAATTTCTACAGAAACACAGAGGAAGACTTCCTTAATCAAATAGGGACACTCAGAGCGCACAGCTGACTGACACATCTGCTGAAGGCCCAGCATCTGCCTGTAAAAAAAGCATTTTCTCCTGGGAAAGTGTGATTTTTTTTTAAATTTTTTTTCCCCCTCATGCCATGTTTAAACACTCAAGAGAAAGTAAGAGCCCAGGTCACCAAATGCCACCCTCCTCTACACAGCCACCTGGTGCACAGCTAAGTCCAGGAAGACGCGGAGCCCTGTCTGCAGCTTCAGCTGTCAGTCCTTCCCATGCAGGTCAGGCCCTGCCCAGCTCTCCAAACCCCTCTCCGAAGCCAAAGCCTCAGGTCTTTGATGACACATCCTAAGGCCTTTTCTCAACTAGAGGGTGCTTCTCCCTCTGTAGTATGGTGTGGTTTGTCCCATCAAATGCATTAGAAAACGCCAAGGAGTGTTGTAGGCCAGTGCCAGACTGGAGGAAATTCAGAAAACTGGGAAGGGAGAAGTGGAAAAGAAACCCTTGTGCCCTGGGCAGCACTAGCACAGCTTAAGGGACTTCTACTGTCTGTAGATCACACAAGTGTCTGGTGGCACCCAGTAACTGCCTTCCTCATAACAATGGCTCTTTCTCATCTCTGCCCATCCTCCCCGTCCCAGTTAAATGAGCTGTTTCCCAGACAAATAAAGACTGGACAGACTGCCTTCGCTAGGTATAGGAGGCTGGGGAAGGGAATTCAGATGGGAGTGAGGGAAGCCTACTGACAGAGGTGGGGAGATAGGGCCAGCCTGAGCACTGCTATGGGAACTGAGGGGAAAGGGGAAGCCTGCCAGTAGGAAAGCCTGGTACAGGAGAAAGAGGTGCAGGGAGCATGAGGGGACGTGAACCCTGTTTACCCTCTGCCCAGGGATCTGCAGGAGGGAAGGGAAGCCACAGTGCAGGGGCAGATATTGGGGATCAGGGAGAGGCAGGAGGTCAAAGGAGGGTGGGAAAGGAGGAAGCTGACAGGGAGCTGGCCCTGGTGATTGCACCCGCTCAGCTTACAGGAGCTGCACAGTGAAGGAGTGAGTGTTCAGTAAAACCAGCAGGCAAAGGGCTAGGTTTCTGCTCTCCTCACTTACTGTTTTCTTAGCATACCTATGCCCTCTCCATCCGAAGAAATTGAGCAGGCAGGAGGGCAGCCACCCTGACCTTGCCCCAGCCTGGTGGCCTGACCCCACTCCTACTCCTTTTCTGCTTTGGCTGCAAGGACAGTGCATCTGATACAGAAGCTTCTGAAATCCTTGTTCTTCCTCCAGCCTCTGGGAAAAGCAAGCAAAGAAGGAGCAGCAGCCAGGTAGGACACACACTGCTTTAGAGGTGACAGGTCAAACTTCAGTTCCACAGTGTACCTGTGTTTCTTTGTGTAGTGTAGGTAATGTGAAGATAAAAAACACTTTACATATTTCTACCTGACTTTATATAGCTAGATGTATAACTATATACATTTGTGTAGCATGGGTAAATATTTCCATCTAACCTGACTGCAGACTTCATGCTGACAGAAAAAGGATGGAGTCAGTTTTAAGGAATTCAGGAATACAAGATTGGTTTGTAATATCACCATTGTATTTTTGCCCCTTCTACTGAAAACGACTGTTCCAAAACAACAGCTAGCCACAGTGATAGAGCAGAGCCCAGAAGTAGGGCTTTGAGAAGTATGAAGTTCAGTATATGAAGAAAGAATACCAAGACAAAGACTTAATTTGTTAAAAGACGTTGAGCAAAATCTCTCTCTACAGCAATGTTAATTATAAAAAAGCAATTATCAAAATAGTTCAAAGAAAACCACTTTGAGTCTGCATCACTGTAAGCCAGCTCAAGTATAATAGCTGTCCAATAAAAAGCTTTGGGACCATCGTTACTGGTGTATCTAACCGCTGTAACTCAACAGTGACCTCCTAAGCATCTTTGCCAAAGCAGCCACCCTGGGGACTGGGCCTACTATTTTCTCCTGTAAGAGTTTTGTTTACAACCCTGCTCTCCTATTCCTGGGGGTGAGAAACAAACCTCTCTGTAAAGTGTGAGGTTGCACCTTTCTTGCAACAAGGCTTCTGGACCTATGAAACACTGTGTGGCAGGGCACAAGGAGGGAAAGCCCTGCAGTACTGCACAGCTGCTTGCTCAGCTGGCTGAGCTGCATTGGGGGAGAGGCCTGCAACTGAGATTCATCTCAGGGGTTTCTTTTAACTCAGAGGGTTTGCTGGAAAGCAGCTGTCAGCGAGAACACTTTAGCAATGGCATCTCTTTTGCCACCCAGAGGGCAGGGCTAGGACACATGGTGGTAGTCCAGCAAGTTCAGAGAAGGTCTCTGGTTTACTGTGAGGTCTGCCTGGTTTTGTAGAAGAGGAGCTGTAATGTTGCATCCTGCCCAGATCTCCCACACCAATCCTTTCTCTCCTTGTGCCTTCCCTAAACTCACCGCTGTCCTACGTTCAGAGTCAAACTACAGAGTAGGATCTTTTGGCACGAAAATGAGCCTGACACTAGAAGTGTGGCCTCATGGGCCACTGCAATGAAAATGTTGTTTGAACAGAAGTTGTTCATTGCCATCAATATACAGGAACTAGAAGATTAACGCACCACTGTATTGTCACAGCTCGGAGAGGGCAGAGAACCTTGGAGAAGACAGTAAAAGCATATTTGGGAACATTTTGCAGACCTCCTCAAACATAATTCTCTGTTGAAATGATGAAGCTGATTGGCACTGCAATCAGAGCATTACTGGCAGGCGCCGACTCAGCCTTTCCTGGATATCTCCTTCCCAGTCTAACTGCTCCTTAACTCCCTATTACACACATACTGATGCTTTTGTACGCAGGACAAGCCTGCTTGTACATGCATCTCTGCTCACCCTTTCCGCAGGCTGCAGTAGCAAGGCAGTTAGCTGAGGGCATTCTCAGAGGAAAAACGCTTGGAGGAGAGAGTTTGCAGTGGAGTTTCCCCCTTTTCTCTTCCAAGTGCACTCTCTTCAGTATGCCCCTTCTTAACATTGCTGTGACTTTCTTTTCCCCTTCATGCTGTTATACTGGTGCTGAATTTTGATGAGACAAAACCAGGTGCAGCCAGTGGCATTTATTTATTTAGAAGCAAATGCAACATTTTGGTAAGTATTTTGGAGTTACCAAGAAGAATGCTAGGTCAGCTGCTTCTCTCAATCCAGATTGAGTTCTTATATTTTTATGTGGTCAATTAAAGGAAATACTTGCCTTGAATCCACAACTGTATTTTTTTCTTTTAGATATTCCAGACACTTTTGGTCTTACATTAAAGTTAATGTTAGCTTTTTATATAATTCATACAGTAGCCATGGGCACAAAAAAAAAAGTTAAGAAATTAACTATAGCTTTCCTCTTTTTATGTTTGCAATTTCAATTAACTGTTCTAAATAACTGACAACATGGAATATAAAACATTCCTGCAACAATGTAGGTCTAACAGCAATTACGTTGATTTACTCTGGACCATGTTAAGTTCAGGGAGTAGGATAAAGAGACAAGAGTTTAAAACTTCTTTCACACTGATGTAATAAATTCAGTACATTGCTTTAAAGTTAGGGCAAAATAGCTGGTAACTGAAAGTCAAAAAACCCCTTGTTTTGTTTTCCACTGTGATAGAAAACAATAGATTATGGGAAAGTTCTTCAGAAGGTGATCAGAGGAAAAGTTCACCAGCATCTATCATGGACTGTGTCTCTGTGGCCTGCTGGGATAGGAGGGAGGGACATAAAGGTGTCAGCAGTTGAACTGATACGGTAAATCACAGTAGGGCTAGTAAAGCGCAATGGCAGCCTAGTGTAAATGCCTTCAGACTTCTATTTCTTCTCTGAGGTTGTACTCAGGACACGTCCCCTCTTTGTGACCTTATCTCTGGGGCAGTGGGTTGTGCACTGGTCTCTCCTCTTTAGTTTACAAGGACTAATCTATTTGCAGGTTAATAAAAGGTGAAAAGAACAATCACCAAGGAGCCACCAAAATAAACAAGTAGTACCTTTGACTGCTTAAGGATTCTTGGTTTTCCTCACCAGCATGTTTGGCCTGTCTCCTCTCTTTCCTTCCAAATACTTTGATAACAAGTACATCTGTAAGCTGTTGATTAAAAAAAAGTGCTAAGACTATGCAAAACAGGAGAACGACAAGGTGATTCCATAAAAAGTGGACGGTTCCACTTTGCAGGCATGTAACTAGTCTCTGTAAAATGTACTTTTCTGTGTACATCCCCGTGGTTGAAATTTGCAAATTTTTCTAGAAATGCTGACTGACAATTAGTGCATTTCAGTGACCAACGCACTCTCAGTCCCAGTTAGAGGAAAGGTTCCCTCAGAATTGTCACAAATCTGAGCCGTTTTATTTCATACAATGAGCAAAAAGCCCACAATATGCCATTACTTCAAGCACTCTGTTGATAAGATTGATGAACTTTTCTCTTTAACTGCTAGATTTATAATGTGTGTGCTAGCTTGCTGCAGTGCTGTAGGCAGCATCATTAACATCAACAATGTATATTTAATATAACGACACCAAGGAGCAAGAGAAGTTGGGACAAGAAGGATGACACTAGGGTGAAAATCACCACTGTGTTATGCAGCCAGGGCTGCAGTGCCGTGCTGGAATGGTGGGGCTGTTTGCCTCGCTGGTGGTTCCCCTTTGTTCCCACCCTATCTCCTTCCATTCTTGTCAAAGTTAAGGACAATTCACAAAAGAGGAGGCTATTGCTAGGTCAGTGAGCAGTTTCCGAATACTCTGTGGTCCCTAGGCTTCCAAGGGAAGCTTTGGAGAGAAGGAGGGTGTTTTACGAGTAGGTGTATGATGTAGACTTGTAAGTAAAAGGAAAAAAAAACCCAATCCTATTCACATGGGCTGGCACTACTATAGCTAGCAGGGCACTATCCAGGATATGGATAGGCTGTTAATTCTATATATTAGATATTAGATATATTAAATTAATGGTGACCCTATACATCTAAAGCAGGAAAAAACCCAAAACTAAGTTGGTGCTCTTCCCTCACAGCAGTGATTCCTGGAGGAAGCTATTTCATTTAAAGCAGCATTAACAAAGAGGACTTATCACAATCTTGGCAGATGTGTGCCTGTGCACATCTCCCTCTTAAACTGTCTCAGCTGTACCTGTGTGGCTGCTCAGGACCCAGATCTCTGTATTGACACAGATCTTTTCAGCTTCTAACCACCTCAGAAAGTTATTGACCTGCCTCCTACCTGAAAGAGTGCAAATGGGACTGCTTTTCGGTTACTTTTACCTCTGGAGAGATCCTATGAGGGGCCCTCAGCTCTGGAATTTATTCTCCCCTTTGCTCAAAACCAGCCTCCAACTATCTTTGACCTTCTGAGGAAGCTGTGAGGCCCAAATCCAAGGATTTGTTTTGGGAGTGGTGTAAGAAAGGTTGGCATTTGTGGGTGTGGTAGGAAAGCATGTTGTCAATAGCTGCTTTAGTCTTTGGTTTATAATTTTCTTGTGTTGTGGCAGTTACCCTGTATGACAGTGTAAATTTAACCCGTGGAGGCTTAGGCTTTCCTAAATGGTCATAAACTGGAAGGGGGGAAAGCATTTAGATCAACCAGTGTATGAATGATTGTGTGTTTATGAAAAACATGACCTGGCAAACAATTATGTCATAAGTCACTTTTGCTAAAATGATCCTTCTAGCCTTGCAAATCACACAAGTTTTGCATGTGTCTCTGGGGCACTAACAGCATACATAAGTAAAACAGCATTGTTGGGACTGCTGATAAAGGAACAAATAACACTTTAATTAACTGAGAATTCTTAATATGTTGACCTGCCTATGTTGCAACTGAAAGGTGAGCTGTAAACACCTATTAAAACAGCACTATTATGTCCTACTACTGAAGTTTTCTTGTCTGTCACCTTTTAAATATTTTAATCTGAAATTCTTTAAAAGCTGTCTCCGCTGCGCTTACTCTTTGGATGTAAACAGATTCATTAAATATTTTATTTCTAACCCACCCACGAAGTTACATTCATTTACATAACTTAATGGAGGCTGCATTATTCATTGAACTTCTCATATAACATTTTTCAGAAGACATTATTAAACAAGTGAACCAAGCCAGTCTAGTCATGAGTCTTCTCTAAACTTGCTGCCAGTTATGTTTCCTTTCTCCTAATCTATCACTCTAATGGTTGCAACTAATAAACTTTTCAAATCTTTGCTGCTAATCTGTATATGCTTTGCATTGCATGCTGGATAGTATAACTTGACAGAGAATTTACAATACAAGCCACCTGGCAAACAAAACTATCTAGATTAACAAATGCTACCCAAACCTACCCACTCTTTTTTGTTGTGATAGAGAAGACAACTACATGTAACATAGTACCTTTAAGCCGTAAATAAAGTAACTAATTTGGGGCTGGAACATAACCTACTGAGCAGTGTGTCCCAAACACAAGATGTGAGACTGCCTTTTATGATTTCAAAAACATTGCCAAAAGTCAACAGACTGAAGTTTCATTTACGTGAATGTTTAGCAGAGTCACAGCCTTGTAGGCTGTTCTAGGAAAGATAGTATGCAATAATTTTAAGGTAAAGAAATTCTGCAATGGCTTGCTAGTGCTTGGGCTACTTAATCTGTATTTGGGACTAAATCAAAAGTAGGTAGATTTTCAGGGAGCCTGAGCAGTGCAGGTCCCTTTGAGACAGATAGCAAATTTTGAGAATTTATAGCTTATAAAAACAAATTCTAATGCTTAAAAAAGAAAACCACATGGATCCAGGGGTCTAATTTTATGCACATTAGTTTTAAATGACTGGAGTATATATTTTTATCAGCATCCCCCCTGAACACCTCTGCTGATGTGTAGAATTAACAACACAAAGCAGTGTTCTGTTCTCAAAAATGACTAGACCTAGATTTGTACAAAAAGTTTTAGAAACTTCCTTGTAGCACTTAGGACTACCACTTGAAAGTCAAAGATGGAGTATTTTACATATTAAGTATTTTTCTTGGTATCTTTCCAAAGGTTATTCTAAATCACTAACTGGAATAAAATAAGAAAACATACGATAGACTGAAATGGGGCAGAAAGGAAGACAACCTTTTTGTCAGCCTCTCATCTTGGAAGGTCTGAGAAAAGAGTCTTGTAGTAATGGTAAAAAATAAAATATGATGTTAGAAAAGTAATTGCAAAATTTTAAGCATACAAGGCTTCAAATTATACTGTCCCTTCAGTATGTGCTTTTATTAACCAAAAGAAAGAAATCCTTTCCCAGCTCAACTGCTGAAAACAACATGAAAGTAACGAGGTTTCACTAGGCCAAAATAAATAAATCTGATCAAATTATTTTTAATCAATCAATATCATTTTTCCCCAATAAGTCTTCAGCATTCATTTGCACATTTTTTTCTCACTCATATAACCATTATCAAAATTCACTATTACCTGTTCTGACCTGATTTGGAATACTAATGCCTTTCAATCAGGAACTGATTTATCAAGTAGCATTCCTCAATGTCAATTTACACCAATGTCATTCTTTAACATAATTTTTACTCAAGAATGGATATAACTGTGTGCATCATAGAGATACTTTAGAAGTTCTAAGCACCATAGGTGTTGCTGGCTGGCAGGAGCTATTATTCATGTAGGTTTAAGAGAAGCGTGGGTTCCAGTAACTCACCTTACCCTCAGAGAAGAACCAGCATGCTACATATAAATCATGGCTTTTTAATCCAGGACCAAAGCACAGCACCAACCGAATTGCATGCTTTTTTTTTTTTTTTTTTTGGAGAGAGACCAAATCAAAGATTTTTCTTTTAAATTACAGGTTAACTAAGAGGAAGAATATTAAATAACCCAAAAAGGACCAACTACAAGAAGGGGGTGAGCGCTCCTCACCAAATCTGGCCCTTTAATGTGTTTCAGCTTGTGAGCCTTGGAGGACCAGTCCCTTACAGTAACACATGGCAACACTTGCAAAAGGAAAGCTAGAGCCTGGCCCTAGGAACTACCTACCTGTTAGCAGAGGTGCTGGCTGAAGCAGCTGCTTCCTTTTTGTGCCCTCTCCATCTCTGCTGCAGCACCCCATCGCAAACAACATTCACGCAGGGAGCTGAAGCAAAGACCTGGTCTGCCCAAAAAACAATTTGGTTTTTTGTAGACAATTTTTCAGCAAGATCCATTCCTAGATCCAACATACCAAGAGGGGTAGGAACTAGGTGTGTGGGTGCCCCTCAGCCCTTAAATAGCAGCCACAGTCTCAGCCTGTACCCACACCAGCAGCTGCTGAGCGGGCAAAGCTACATAATCATAGCAGAGCTCACTTGAAACTGGTCTGCAGCCAGCATCTAAGCCGTCAAGATACAGCTGCATAGAGGAGATTAGCAGGGGTTGTAAAACCTGCTCAAGAAGTTGGGCAAATATTTTAGCAATTAACCCACACTGAGCTCCATATTACTGGAGCTATACCGCTACCATTTCTTGGGATAGCTTGTTTAAAGCTAGCTCCAAGATGCCTAAATTACACAGCAGTGACAGACCGTTTAACTACAGAGATAAATTATACAGGGGCAGTGCCTTACACAGGTTATGTTGTGATTTACAACAGCTGAGGATGTGCCCCCAGATGTCCAGACAAAATCAAATTAAGTATATGATTTTTTTTTCTCCAAACATAAAAACCTGACAAACTTGACTCAAAAATGAAAAAAGGAAACAGAGAAATGCATCTATGATCTTAGATTTACACTGTGAAAGTGTTTATATTCTCTATATAGCATTTAGATTCCCATTCTTTATCAAAACAAAATATAAACTAAAATAATATGAAGATCATGCAAAAAGTTCCCACATATAAAGGACTTCAATTAAAAATAAACAAAACATTTAAAGAATATCAGCATCTATTTGGATTTGCAGAATGTTGTAATGTTAAGGAAGAAAATGTTAATGAGGGATACCAAGACAAGAGTCTTGCTGTTCTCCAGACTTCATATCATCTCCAAATCAGGATCAGGGATTGCAATTTTCCACTACTACATGGGTAATAAAGGGGTCTTAAAGGGGATTATTCATCAAATCCCTGAAAAACAAAACATTACAAGAGATTTGCATAGTGAAAATTGTTTAATATTTTAAACACTGCCAAGACAACTCAGGCACAATCTAAAAAGACTATCTTTTGTATTTTAAGACTACAAAAAATTGAATATGGAAAAGTCTTGATAGTTATGGTCATATGTAGGTTGTATGTAAGGTCTTACATTAGAAGCTTATGTATTTAAAATGCTAGCTGGAAACACATCAAATGTATTATAGAAACACTCCTTAAAAAAAAATTAAAAAAATCCAAAGCCTAGATGCTATTCAACACCTGCAGTGATTTTGAGCAACTTAAGTCCATCCTTAATTTTGACCTTGGGAGAACATAATGAAAAAGTGACTGTTCTCCAGAAGCAAACAAAAAATTAAATTAGTCTATACGGTGCTGTTAAGTGTTCATGACACTGAATTATATTGGTTTACTTTGTAGATGTTTATAGAGCCAGCCTATGTTGTTTGACTTTTGAGGGAAGACTAATAGATGTAGTAATGGTGGGCAGGGGGGTAGCACAAAAAACCTTATGGTTAAGCCAAAACAGGGGTCATGCCTAGGGCATTTTATCTGCCCTGCTTACACACCCCCAGGGAATTGCATCTCAACAGTTGATTCCCTGTTAATCAATTCACATTAGTGCCTGCCTTTTAGTTTTCACTTTGCTGAATTCCAGGAAAGAAGTTAGTAAACCAAATGCGTGCTCTTTCTCTGACCTAGTAAGAGCTGTTGCATTTCAGGAAGAAATCAGCAGATTTTAAAAGAGACACCTTCATAAGTAAAGATTCCTAGCCAGCAGACTCAACACTGAACAAGACCCAGTGGTCTGTTTAAACAGGTCAGCAGTAATATGGGAGGAGAGGACATTTATGGATTTTTTTTTTCTCAACCTATTTTCTCCAGCTACAGAAAAAGACTCATGCTACATGTTATTCTTCTGCTTCCCTTTACTTTCTTATTTATAATGACTCAAGATTATGTGCTTGATAGGGAGAGCTAGAGCAGTTATCACTCCATACTGTTTTCAGTGAGCATGCATGTTCTTGCACTGCTGTTGCCACTTACAGGCTAAAATTTAAAACAATTTACTATTCACAAGTGAGAACCACATTGGGGGTGAGAGACAGGAGAGTTATGAGCATAGAAATAGCAAATAGCTCATTCACAAAAGCAGATCTGACTTTACAACCAAACGCTTTAGACCCACTGGTTAAGCTGCTCTCTACCATACACACAGATCTTCACAGAGAGGATCATAAAAAATAAACTTTATTATCAAACTTAAAATTCACACATTAAAACATAAGATCTAGACACAAATAATACTGAAAACATTCTTAAACAATAACCATTTTAGATAGTTTGGACAGGTAGCTAGTTACCATTGTTTCAAATGTCTTTGAGAATATTTCTTAATACATAAACCATCGTGAAATGTCTTCAAATACTTAGCTGGCCAGTTTTCAGTAAGATTTTTAAATAGGGGAAAACTTATTTCTATAGAAATAACATTATCTAATTATGAATCAGAGACCCATAATTGTAGTGCTTGGGGAAAAAATATCATAGTATTTTGAAATATTTAGAAGACATAAATAACTATTGTACATTTACAAGTTTAAATATTTAAAGGCCTCCATTACTATAAAAAGTTACTATGTACATATGAGATGCTATATAGAAATCCAGCCAGAGGCAAGCATTGAGCTCTCAGATTTGGCCGCTGAAACCTATGAATTTGGTAGGCAGATTGTCCACAGGGTACACTATGGGGCCCGTTTTCATTGTAGGAGGTCCATTCAGCAGCTGCCAGTCACAGCTCCGTGCCAACTCCACCGTAAATATTTTTAGAAGGACTTTTGCAAACTCTTTGCCCACGCAGCTCCTCAAGCCCCCACCAAAAGGAATGAAACTGAACCTAGAGGAATCCTCTGGAGATGGAGACATGAAGCGATCTGGGTTAAATTCATCCTTGTTGGTAAAGAGATCTGCCACATCGTGGGTATCACAGATACTGTAAATAACATTCCAACCTTTAGGAATCTGGTAACCCTATCAAAAGAAGAGAAAGGAGACATGAAGTGCCTTGCTGTCTTAAATAAGGTGACGTGTCAGCACAGGACACACGAGTGCACCCCACCTCCCCTCCTGGCTTCCTGCAGGTCACTCTAAGGCAGGTAGATGGGCTACATGAACGCGTTGGTGCTTTGCGGCTGCTCTGAGGAGTTGAGCCCAAGCCCCGCTTACATTTAGCTCAAGGGTCTTGAGTGCAATTCGAAATCCTCCAGGAACAGGCGGGCTCAGCCTGAGGGTCTCTTTGATGACACAGCCCGTGTACTTCAGCTGCTCCAAGACCTCCATGTCCAGTTGCTTCTCTTGGCTGGGACTGCACAGTAACCCCTAGAAAGGAAGATGCTGCCATGACATTTATGGAGCAGGCAACCGGGGCTCCTGGCACTGCAAAGCAGCCGCCCCTCAGTGAGCGGCGTTTTCCTGCCACCCCCTAAAAGTAGAGGACCACCTGGGTCGAGGGGAGCCCTGTCTGGGACACCTCTCTGGCAGGAGGTACCTGCCCAATGCCCCCTTCTGTGAAATGGCTCTGGGGAAGACACACACCTTCACCTGCAGCTCTTTCCTCACTTTCTGCAGGACATCGTGATGGAGCCCTAGGAAGGCGATCAGCGACGTGGCAGCACTAGCAGTGGTTTCATGGCCCCCAAACAGCAGCTCTGTGGCAGACTCCTTCAGCTCCTTACACAGAGGACAGAGGAGGGGTAAAACAGGTCTTGAACATACTATCTCTACCAGGCCCAGTCTACCACCCCAATGCTGTGCATCACTCCCAGACTGGGGCAGACACCCAGGGGCCAGGACGGGGATGGTGCTTATGCTCCCTGCAGACACGGCTCCCCATCCGGCAGCCTGGTCGCAGCCTCTGCACCCCAGTGCGCTGCGCAAGCTGGTTTATTTCACGGGGAGAGGGAGCACCTCCCGCTCTCTCCTTTTGGCCGCCAAGAGTAAGCGTGCTGCGGACAGAGGGACTGGGGGAAAGGGATGGATCTGGCCCCGGGGAACCTCACCTGCATGTTGAGCTGCTCCCCATTGCCCTGTGTGTACTCCATCAGCAGCTGCAACGCATCCTTGTAGCCGCCCTCGGGCTCCTTGCGGGCCATCTTGGCACGGATGTTCTCCTCGATCTTGGCGTGGATGATGTTGCGCGCCCGCAAGCCCTGACCGAGCAGCAGGGAGAGCAACGTGGGACTTCGGCCGTCCTGCCAGCCCTCCCCTCCGTTCCCCGCTGCCCTGGCTACAGGGACACCCCTCTCCTGCCGGGAGCCTTACCCGGTAAAGCCCGCTGAAGGGCACGTCGATGGGGAGGGAGAAGAGGTTGCGGATCATCTCCTCGAAAGCCTCCACCAGCTGCCGCTCGCCGTCGGGGCTGGCCTGGCGCGGCTGGAAGCCCAGCAGGATCCTCATAGCGATGCGGAACATGAGGCGCTTCACCTCGGGGTACACCAGCAGGCAGGGCCCGGCGGCCCCCAGCCACCGTGCCAGGCAGGCGCTCACCTCCTCCTGGATGACCGGCACGTAGTGCTGCAGGGCGTCCCGGGAGAAGGCCCGCATGATCACCTGCCCGGGGGGACGAGGAGGAGGAGGAGGAGGAGGAGGAGGAGGAGGAGGATGGGGACACGGGCTCAGCCGCCGCGCCGGGGGCGGCCGCCCCCGCCCCCCGCCCGCCGTCGGGGCCGTACCTTTTTGCGGTGCTTGTGCTGCCCGTTGTGGAGGTTGGAGAGGCAGCCCGAGCCCAGGATGGTGCGCACCGAGGCGGGCCACTGCACCGAGACGAGCCGGTGCTCGCCCAGCAGGATGTGCCGCACGTTCTCGGCGCCCATCACCCGCACCGTGGGCCGCCCGAAGAGGTGAGTCTTGTAGATGAAGCCGTATTTCCTGCGCTTCATCTGCAGGAATTTCCGCCTCTGGGCAGGGGAGGGGAGGAAATAATGAAACAAGTTTTGAAAAGGAGGCGAGGAAGGGGCAGGGGGAGCAGCTCTTTCCCACCTCGGCGCGGGAGCCCGGGCGAGCTGCCGTCCATCCCCCGCCCCTGCAGCCAGAGGAGGAGTCGGGGCGCTTCTCCGCTCCCCACGGCATCGCCTCGCCTCGCCTTACCTGCAGCACCATCTGCAGCGTCTCCCCGAAGAAGGGGAGCCCCATGGTGCCGGGTGGCAGCGGGAGCGGGCAGCTGCGGTCGCGGCCGCTCACGCAGTACAGGTCCCAGAGCTTGACAGCGGCCAGAAAGAGCAGCAGGGGCAGCAGGAAGGTGCACAGGGCGCTGGTGACCAGGGCGGAGAAGCCCATGGCTGGGGAGCGAGTCCAGCCCGGCCCCCCGGGAGCTCCGAGTGCACGGGCCGGGCTCGCCGCGGGCCGCCTTTTATAGCCTTCCCAGGTTGCTGCCCACCCTACCTTGGTCCGATAAATTAGTTCACCCAAAGTTCATCTTTAATTGCGGATTGCGGCCTGGCTCCTCCCCCCGAAATCTTTAACTATTTGCTTTGCGCAGCACGTCGCCGCAGACAGCCGCCGGGGAAGGGACGGTGCCGCCGGGCGCGCCGGCAGCGGCTGCAGGGTCGCTCCCCGCTGCACCGCGCTCCGCCAGCGGGCTGCGGGCCGCCGCCGACAGCTGACAGCCGGGGGCCGGCCCCTCCTCGGATTTACCGCCGATGCTCGTTAGAGACCAGCAACTTGCGCCGAGGAGCCTCCCGTTCCAGCACCCGGGGGCCCGGCTGCCCGGAGGCGCCCGCCCCCGGGGCCGCTCCCCGGCCGGGGCCGGTGCGCTCTGCCAGCTGCCGAGCTCCTTCGCCCGCCCGCCGCTGCCGCCGGCCGGGGCAGCCCGGTGGCCCGCCGGGCAGAGCCGCAGCTGTGCCGCCGCATCGGCGGAGGAGCCGCCGCTGTCCTCTGGTTCACCTCGAAAGGCCCGGCTGGTCTTTCTGCCGGCCGGGGAGGAAGGAGCCGCGGGCAGCAGTCCGTCTCAGCCTCCCGGTGCAGGTTCAAGCGCGGGTCACCGAGGGAAAGGGAGGTGAGCGCGGAAAGGAAACATCAAACCTGCCGTGCCTGGCTCCTCTCCCCGGGATCCGCTGCCCGCCCTCGCCTGGGGCTCGCCGGCAGCCCGGGGCTGTCGGGGCCGCCGCGGCCGGGCACCCCGCCGGCAGCCGCCGTTCGCGGAGGGGCTGCCTCCCGGGGCCGGCGGGCAGGCACCGGGGGCTGCTCTCCGGAAAGGAGCGGCGGCT
>JANZLQ010000100.1:24472490-24482642 GCA_026212715.1 Elanus axillaris
GCGGCGGCGAGCTCCGCCGGGCACGGCTGCTACCAATAAACTATCGTGCTCGCTTTTTTTCCCCCTCCTTTTTCTTTCCGTTTTTTTCCCCCGTTACTTTTGCTTTCCTGCTCCCGGACAAGCTCAATAAACGCTGGAAGTTGTGTGCGTGTGTTGGCGTAGGGGAGGGGGAGATGTCACTTTTCATTACCGTTTTTCCGACGATCAGCGCGGCACACGGGACCCTCCCTCCTCTTGCGATGCCTCGCGGGAGCGGGGCTGCCCGCCTCCGCAGCCCCGTGCCCAAGAGGGACCCCCGGGGGCTGGGGGTACTTCCTCGCCCCCGCGGCGCGCAGCCCCTTGGGGTACGGAGCGGCTCCGCGGGGCCCGGCCGGCGCTGGCCCGAAGCGGCGGCCGCGCCCTGACCCGGCGCTCTCCCCTTGCCGGGCGCTGACCTGCTTGTGACCTACAACACGGACCGTGACATCTGCGTGAACCCGGCCGGCAACCGCGCCAAGTTCACTGTCTATCAAAATAACGAGATACGGTGGCCTGAGCACCGATAATTGCCACAGGAAGGCTTTATTATCTCCCCAGCTGCGTATTCCCCAGCCATCGGCTCGAAAAGAATCAAATGGTAAAGAGTGAAAGGGATAATTAAAAACATCTTGGAAGGGGGTCAAGAAATTAACAGCCTAATACGAACAAACTTTGATTACAAGTAACAATTATTACACTTCATTTGTAAATGCTCGTGTTTATCTGCAAACAAAATCAGTTTCCAGTCTTTTTTTTTTTTTTTTAACTAGATTCATGTTACATTTTTCAGTGGGTGGCTACGGGGCTCGTTAGCGCTCGGGGTAATTTTTAAGCGGGCTGCTGGAGGAGCCCCGGCCCTCCCGTACCCGGTGCTGGGCACCGCAGGTCCAGCCCTGCCCACACCGGGAGCCTGCACCACCCGTGGGTCACAGCCACGCCAGCAGCTCTTGCTAATTAAAGTTAGTCATTGCCACTTGTAGCCACCACCTACTGATTTCACCTCTGATAGCCAGAAAGATTCACCTTTCAGGACAAGGTCAGGAGGGGCAGAGGCTCTGGTTCACTACGGGGTCGGCCTGCCAACAGCACTTAACTCAGCTCTGCAGTTCAAGCTCTTCCAGATTTGACCTGTCACATTTGGGAGCCACATTTCTGCCCCAGGTAGTGTTGTCCTCGCTGCGCAGCCCCCTGACAGCTAATGGCAGTGCATGCCCGGCTGCAGTGCCCCAGCGTGGATGTGCAAGGCGGACTGGCCAGGGCGAGGTCATCTGTAGCCTGGTGTTGAAGCAGGACGATGACAGAGATTCAGGGGACAGAGGAGCTCCCCAGAGCCTTTCCAAAGGGACCCTGTCCTCACGCCACGTATCTGCCCTTGCAGGTCAGGCTGCTGCTGGTTCTTCATACAGAGCACCCCATGCCACCAGGCCCAGGATGCGCCGGAGGGACAAGGCGGGTGGTTTCCCCCACTGCTTCACACTTCACTGCCTGATGGTGAAGAGCAGAGGGGAAGCCGAAACGAGCTTATAAACACATTGCAGTGGAGCAAGGAACCCAGGCCCGGCTCTGTTCTCAGTGCACAAGCAACAGGACTCACTTCATTTTACATGGGAGAGAAATGTCCCGTGTCTCAGTGAGGCAGGTAGTACTTAAAAGCCACCTAAAAAAGGTGCTCTCAGAACCCAGGCTTAGTCCCAGGTACCACCCCCTGGATGGACCCACAGAGCTGCTGTCCTGGCATTTTCCCTGGCAGAGCTAGGCTGCGGGAGGTGACATGGTCAGTCTGGCCAGCCAGCCACCATGGGGCCTGGGTCACCTTGCATATGCTCCCTCTGCGACATGAACAGCACCATCAGGAACTGGGGACTTTCTACCACAAATCAGACATATTCAGGAATGTCTGTTTTGCAAATGTTTATTCCCCAAAGCCCTCTCAGTCCAATCCCTTGGTCAGGCTGTGGTTGGGGAGTGCATCCTGCAGAGACCCCAGAGGGGGGGGCTTCATGGCAGACCCCAAGGAGCAGCACAGTGCTCAGGCACAGCATACACAGCTACTACTACTACTGGGTGAATGAGACATGTCCTCTTTGTGCTGGCTCTAATGGGAAGTGCAGGAATCAGATTAAATATTTACAATAAAAACCACTTTGCACCCTATTAGTCTAGCTACAGCTGATGCCATGGCTTGGGCAGCCTTGGCCTGTGTTTTCCTGCAGAACCCCCCCATCTTCCCTCTTTTTACGTCTAAAAAGCTACAGTGTGCATGATGTCTGTCTTGCCTTTCCTCTAACACACCCACAGGAGATAACACTGGGACAGAAAAGCTCTGGGAGCCTTAGCTGTGGGGCTGGGAATTTTGCTCCCCACCCCCAGTGGCTGGCAACCTGCGTGGGGCAAGGGCTGGCTGAACCCCCATGGGGATACTCCCTACCTGCAGCTTCAGCGAGTTTTGCCCCCGGGGTTGGGGCTGAGGCTCACCCCGATGCTCAGGAGCAGGACTCTGCAGGACCCTCCCTACCAGCTTGCAGACCAGGAGGGGAGAAATAAAAAGACCTTTGGGGTTTTGCTCTGCAGTGACCCAGTGCCATATCCAGCCTGGGGCAGCGGAGACCTGCCCCCGGCAGCCATGGAGGGGCATCAACGCCAGGGCTGAGGGGGGCAGCATACCCCTGGCTCAGGCTTTGCTGCCGTGGCCGGGCTGCAAGGGGTGGAAGTAGAGCTGCAGCCCATCATCGACAGGGTGCACGATGGGCACGGTCTGCATGGCGGGGTAGCCGGGGGTGGCCAGCTCCCAGCGGGCTGTGCTGACCAGCTCAATGGCCAGCAGCTTGAGGATGGCCTGTGCCAGCTCCTTGCCGATGCAGCTCCGCGCCCCACCGCCAAAGGGGATGTAGTGGAAGGGGCCTGCGGCCTCCGTCCGGGCAGCACCGAAGCGGTCTGGGTCGAAGCCACCGGGGGGGCTCTGATAGACGGCGGCTGTCTCATGCGTGTCACGAATGCTGTACATGACGCTCCAGCCTTTGGGGATCTGGTAGCCCTGGGCAGGGGAGAGAAGAGGGGAGGGGAGGAGCGTTACACACCTGTGCAGCTGGCTGTGCTAGTGGAGGGCGAGCAGAGGGTGCCTGGGGACAACCCCACCACGTCACCCATCTGCTCCGCAGCTCCTTTTCTCCCCAGCCCAGGTGGGACCCACAGAGGTTGCTGGGTGCTGCCTTCCCCTGAGCTACACTGCCAAGCACCACCACGGGGCCAGATGCAGGGTGCTTGCAGGCAGTGGCAGGCAGCAGCTCCCTAGCAGCCCGCCGGTGTGCAAGGAACTTACGTCCAGCTCAAAAGTCTGCAGTGCCGTCCTGTAGCCTCCGGAGACTGGGGGCAGCACCCGCAGCACCTCCTTAATCACACAGTCCAGGTAGCGCAGGCGGCTCAGCTTCTCCAGGCTGATGTCCGAGGGGCATTGACAGCTCTGCCCTGACGGTGCCTGGAGCTGGGGGCCACTGCAAGGACCGCTCTGGGGAATGGTGGGCTCTGGCAGGGTGTGGGGCTGGGGGGAACCTTCCTCCGTTGGGCACAGAGGCTGGCTCTGGTCCTCGTGAGCATCTTTGGCTGTAGGGCGGAGAAGTGGCTTCTTCTCACTGTCCCTGCTCTGGGCAGTCAGGGTGTCCGGGCAGGGTCCCACAGGGCAGCGCTCACACTGCTGGTACAGCTCGTGGGACATCAGCTCCTGCCTTAGTTTTTCAATCACTGAGGGGTGCTTCAGTAGCAGGAGGATCAGAGAGGTGCTGGCACTAGCCGTGGTGAAAAAAGCAGCAAATATGAGCTCAATCGCTGACTCCTGAGAGAGGAAGGAAGGTGACAAATTTGAATGCCATTTTAAACTGGTTGTGATTCAGACTGTTCTCACCTTTTGCAGGTTTTGTCTCTGTGCAGAGGGTCCTGCCCGCCACCCCCAGCTCTCCACAAACCTGCACCTACCCTGGGTTGGCAGGGACCAAAACAAGACACCTTGTTGTTCCATGTCTGTGCAAACTGGACATCGACTCACCAAGCAACTGATGCAGAAACACAACTGAGATAAGTACGCATCACCTCCTCCAATCCAGCTCTTCCGAGATTTCCTCCCCAAAATTACAAATTTTAAAGAAGCATTTTAACATGTCATTTAGCATACTGAGTGGAGTTCTTTTCAAGCATTACCTTCATCTGCCAACTCCCCTTTGTGCCCAGCTTTTACCTTTTTGCCCAGCCAGTGGTTATGAGGCTGTGTGTTTATGCATAAATCCTAGATGTGCTGGCAGCTAAAATGGGTTGCATTTGATCCATCTCCAGTTAAAATTGACCATTTGCTTGTCTGGGAGGGGACTCAAACCAAGAGAGCTGAAAGCAGAAAGACCTCCTTGCTATAGCAGGTCAGCCCGGCAGGTGCCATAGCTGGCAGGGAGTTCTCTCCCACAGGGATGCACACACCAGGCAATGGATTTGCTCACTCCTCAAGCTTTACAGCCTGAAGCACAGCAGTGTTCCCGATAGCTCCATAGCCGATGTGTCCATACATAACAAATTAGGAGGTTAACCAGCTCAGATGGACCGCAGCATGGTCAAATCCGTAACACATGCCTTGTCCCGGCTCACGGATCCCCACGCAGCCTCCTGGTCTTTACGGGACTGTCTGGAGGGTCTATATGGCACAGCACGTGTCAGGTTGCTGCCAGCTGTTTGCAGCACCCTGTGATCAGCTTTTGGCAATTGTTTTCCAAAAATTAAGGGTTGCCCGGAGCTGGGTCATGGTATGTTACATCTCTGACAGCAAACATAATGCTCGAACTTACAGCACCACCTGAAGGTGCCAGAGGCTCCATAGCACTGGGCTGGGAGCGCTGAGGCCAGAGGCCAGACCCAAAAGCCAGGGAAGAAGCCCAGGGGAGGAGCACAGGGAGCTGCCACCTGGGGAGGCGCTGGGACCTGGCTGGCACTACCGAGCACTAATCGCTCCAGCGAAGGGGCAAAGCAGAGCAAAACCCCCAGGGAAACAGAGCAGTTTCCTTTCACGCAACTATGTGTCTGGATTTAAAACTGTTCTGACACAACCGGTCTCTGGAGAGGTGAAGCCAAAACCACAGGGAAGGACACCTGAAGCCTGAAGGTACCTGGAGCCAAGTCTGGTAAGGTCAAGGGTAATATGTAACAAGGATTGCTCTTTGCTACCATCCCCAGTGCCATATATTGGCTGGACTAGAGACTTTTGCCAAAGTGCAGCTCTCAAGGGCATCTTTCAGATGAAATAAAACCTCTGAAATAACAGATCCCTGTCGACCCCTATCATACCTCCTGCAGGCGTTAGCAGGAATTTTTACATTCACAAGATAGCAGGCCCAGATGAAAAGAAATCTCTCAGTTCCACCATTCGCAATTAAAACCCAAGACAGTTCAATACAATGTGAGGAATTTAGGGCAGGCTCTGCGACTTGAAATAACAGCCTTTATGACTCCCTGCATCAACCTCTGACAGTGCTGCTGTGTAAGTTGTCAGCAGCTCGGTGTCACTTTCCCTCCCTGCTTTTACAAGGCCAAAGTAACTGGTGACTGGGAGGCAGCATCTTCCACAGCTTCCCCAGGATTGTCCCTGTGCTACAGCCCGACTCCCCATCCTGGGAGGCAGGACTGGTGGCATTACAGTTCCACCCATCCAGCCAGAAACAGCACTATTACGTCGGATGGGTTTTTCTTTAAAATCCTTCCAAGGTTTTAAATGTTTTAAAACAGTACTTTTGGCAAAGTGGTATCTTTTTAACAACCTTTACATTTCAAGGGTCCTGCTGAGTTCATGCCAGCAGTGCAAATCACAGTGTATTTAGGAAAATTTCTGGGAAATGGTCCTTCAAAATCATTTGAACAAAAAGCAAATTAGTAATTAGTGTGTGCCAGTGATTGGAGTGTCTCTCAAAGTCAGATATGTTCACGACTCTGAGAAAGCTTTGGACTTTTAATGAGAGCTCTACTACTGTTTTATTAGAGTGAAGAATATTGGCATAATTGCAAGCACAGGCAGTTTGGTTTGCAAGTCATTTTGTTAAATACAGACAAGGTAGAAGTTTTCTAACTGTAAAGGTACAGGACAGCATAGGAATATACTATCATTTGAATCAGCTAGCCCGAGGTCACTGCCACATCACTCCACGTTACGTTTAATATCCCCTTATTCCTACTGTTAGTGTCCATTTGTGGTCTAAGCCAGGGACATGATGAGAGATCATGTAATTTTTCGTGGGTAATATCCATGTGAATAGATAACAGAGTTATCTATTAATAGTTAACAGAGATTAATTAATCAATCACATTTTTAATCTGGTGGTTATTAAAAAAAAGATAATAAAAAACATTATATTAGAATAAATAATAAATATTTAGAATAAAATTACTTTAAGAATATATGCTAGTTCTAATAGTATCTAATAGTCGCTGTAAAATCTTTCAAATAGTTTAGACTTAGAGATTACACTTTTACAAAATATTTATAAAACATTAGTCTTTAGATATTTTTCCTTACATACCTAAATAAATGGTAAAACTATGTATGTTCCATACTGTCAAACTATATTCAGCTGCTGAACCCATGCAAAACTGCTTCAAAACTTGTTATAGAAATGCAGTACCATCTGTCATCCACTGATACCAAGTGACCTGGAGCTACGAATGATGCAGTACCAGTGACAATTTTTTTCCCCAACATCTTTGGCAAAATACTCTTCACATTCAGTTGGTAGTTTTAGCTCACTAAGGACTACTGGGTTCATCCCTAAGTCACAGTAATGCATCGTGTTGCATAACAGCAATCCACAAGCTAGATGATCTAATTAATGAGAGGTGATAGGGAATGACCCGGAGTCCATCATTGCATCCCTGGACCCACTCTGACATACTGCCCCGCGAGACTTCTGAGGACATGATCTACATGCTGTGCCATGCTAGATGCTGGGGGAGGTTCGAGGAACACATGAACTCTAAATATTTCCAGGATCGTACCTTGGAGGTTACCGAGTGCACACTGACGTACAAAGCCTTAGCAAAGCCACATAACCCTAACAGCACCCTAAGTCAGGCTGAAGCCCGGTGGCCACGAAGACGAAAGGTAGAAGAGGCATTTATTCCCGTTATAAATACCAGCTCTCTTCTAATGCCAAGAGACACAATCCTACAAGAGCGTCTGAGCACGCCGAGTCCAGGCTTTCTCACTTGCGCTGGAGATAGTGTCCTCAGAGCTGGCAAGAGGAGGGCAGGAACCAGCGGCTGGTGATGGGTCCCCACACAACCCTCCTCCTGCCCCTCAGCCCGGGTCTCTCAAACAGCCGCCAGGTCAGAAGGGACACTGCAAGGGAGGGTTCGCCTTACCTTTAGCTCCTGCATGGTGAATTCTTTGCCGTGCTCCTTGGCACTGTGTATTATGAAATCCAGAGCATCGCTGTGATCTTCAGAGTCGTTTCTCTGCAGTTTTTCCTGTATAGCCTTCTCCATAAACTCATGTAGCATGTCCCGTGCTTTGATTCCCTGTGGGAGGCAGACACATTTCAGGAGAGCCTTAGGAACCGTCCCCCTCACCAGAGAGACCGGGGGACCCTAAGTGTGGCAATCCTTAATCTCAGGATCTGTAACAGCAAGAACTGTTTAATCTGTTGCCCAGCCCCAGAGCCTTGCAGGAGGCAGCCATTTGGGGAGAACTGCTGCAAATTCGGTTGCCTTGCTGTTGTGAATCAAATACGACAAGTCCCAAGAAACACTCTGAGAGGAAAAGACAGCAGTAAACCCACAGTACCGAGTCCAGAGGCATCTGCACCGAACAAACCCATGGTCTTGTCAGATCCAAAAGAAGCTTGTCCAAAGGGACAAGAAAGGGTAACTTAATAAAACTGAGCCCAAGAAGCAAGGAACATCTGACACAGGAACAAAGGAGTGGCTTTACCAAAGTATATTAGACAAAGACATGTTAATCACACCAAGCTCCTCTCCAGTTGTGTTGCACTCCTGTGCAGCAAAACGTTTAGGAAGATGTCAGTGAGTCAAATAATCAGCAATTTCTTTGCAAAGTGGGGATGGATTGAGTCACAGAGTGTGTGGCTCTGTAGCAAGACATCTCCTGCAAAAGCCAAAAGGACAGAGATTTGGAATGAAAAATGGCCATGACCGGATGTTGGGACGAAGATACAAAGACTGCGAGTTGAGGTGGGAAGGACTGGACAAAGGAAACAGGACAGCAAGCAAGAGGAAGGACAAGGGGACCTAAATGCCAGTTGAAGAGGTTGGTTTGGGGCCAGACAGGCTGTGGCTGACCTGGGAGAAGGCAGAGAGGGATAGGATGGGGGGTGAAACCTTGCACTGGTGACAACCTGCAAGAGGGAACTGGACAAGGAAAACAAGAGCTGTGAACTGGTGGAGAAGAGCAGCAGGGAGGCTGGGGGAGAACTGGCACCAGATGGGGTAAGGTGATTTGGTGGGGCAGAGCTCACAGGGGAACTAAGAGACTGGGCAAGCCCTGGCTAAAAGGGGCAGGAGGCTTGAGGGTGGGGACCCCAGAGCCAGAGGAGGTAACACAGACTGAAATGGGAGGGGAGGGGTGGGACACAGGACCAACACCTAGAGCTGGAGTGTGGGGCGGCATGCAAAGAGGGTCAGGACAGCAGGGAAGAAACTGCGGGTCGAAAGAAGCTGTCTCTCCGCTGCTGAGGGACAAGGGACCAAAGACCGTAAGAGGGTCTTGAAGTCCTCGGCCTGCCCTGGGGTGCACAGGGAGTAACTGACCTGAGGCGTGCTGTGCCCACCTGCCTTTGTGCTCATGCCCACAGACCACTCTACCATGGGCTCACATGAGTCCAGGCAGGATGAGCTGGGATGGGATGAATGTGATGGACTAACCAGCGCCAACACAGGCAACATGTGGGGCGAAGGAGGAAAGGAGCCCTTTGCTGTACAATGAGCGGGAGCCAGCGCAGGGAGGTGCTGGCAGCCAACGAGGAGCAGGTGAGAAGGGGAGACGGCTGGGGTGGGCAAGACACGAGGCCCTCAGACCCACAACGGGGTGCTGCAGAAGTCCTGGCCCATTGGAAGTGCCCCTTGGCGGGCCTGGGGACAGGGGGGTCTGTGCTGCCAGGGCCCTGGCCCCTGCCCCCAGGCAGAGGGAGCGGGGCAGGCGGCAGTACCTTGCGCAGCCCGCTGAAGGGTATGTTGAGGGGCAGGGAGAAGAGGTTCTCCGCCAGCTGTTCAAAAGTTTTGGCCAGGTCCTTGAACTGCTTTTCCTCCAGGCGGAGCCCCAGCAGAATCCGAGCTGCAATGCGGAAAGTTAAGGTTTTAGCGGAGGAATAAACTGCGATGGAGCCCGGCTCCATGCACCAGCCCCGTAGCTCCCAGCTCACAACCTTCTGGATCCGCGGCAGGTAGCTCTCCAGGGCGGCGCGGCTGAACACTCTGGCCAGGATCTAGGAGGACAAGGAGGGGAACAGAGGCAGGCGGTTAAAGCGGGGGGCCCCACGTGCCACCGAGACCCAAGCCTGGGCAGGAGGTGCCACCTGGGCTGTGCGCCCTGTTGGGGCGGCGGCGAGGCTCACCTTGCGGCGCTGGCGGTGCAGGTCACCGATAGAGCCGAGCAGGGTGTGGGAGCCCAGGATGATCTGGGTGCTCTGAGGCCACTGCGTGCTGACCAGCGTGTGCTCGCCCAGCAGGATCTTGCGGATGTTCTCGGCGCCCGTCACCCGCACCACCGGCCGGCCCAGGAGGTGGGTCTTGAACACGTTGCCGTACCTCTCCCGCCGGGAGCTGTGGAAGCGGGAGCCCTGGGGACGAGCCGCGGGTCAGCCCGGCACTCCTGCCGGCCCCTTCCCTCCCCGTCTGCCTCCCCCTGCGCCTTACCTGGAGCAGCCAGTGCAGGGTCTCCCCGAAGAAGGGCCAGCCCATGGAGCCCTTGGGCAGCGGCAGGGCGCTGGCGCGGTCCCGGCTGAGGCTCCAGCGCAGCGCCCACAGGTGCCGGCATAGGGCGACCAGCAGCGCCAGGGCCAGCAGCGCCGGCGCCGCCGCTTCGGGCCAGGAGAGCCCCGCCGGCATCCTCCTCCCGGGCGGCGGCGGCGGGTCCCCGCCCCGGGGGGGCGCGGGCGG
>JANZLQ010000100.1:24485644-24533228 GCA_026212715.1 Elanus axillaris
CCCGCACTTACTTCTCCAGGAGCGTGAGGGCCGCGCTCGGGTTGACCCGCAGGTACTTGGAGGTGGCCTGCCCGTAGTCAGCCAGGTAGGTGGACCAGTCCCACACCATGAAGAGGTCCAGGAGCTGCGGGGGGGGAGGCGGGTGAGGGAGCGCGGAGCGGCTCCTGCGGGGAGGAGGCGTCCGCCCGGGCCGGGCCCGGCCGCAGCCCCTCGCCGGGAGCCCCTCGCCGGGAGCCCCTTCACCTGCCTGCTTCTCTCTGCGAGGCCGCCTCGCCGCCCTCCCTGCGCTGGGAGGCGGCTGTGAGGGTTCGGCCCTGGGAGGGGATGCTACCGGCTCCAGGCTTCGGTGTTTCAGGAGCTTGCTTTACCGCGGGGAGCGAGAAGGGGATGCTCGCCTCTGTTGCTGCTCATGGTAATTTAAACCAGAGGTTCAGGTAGTCTCAATTAAGTGAATTAAACAACCCCTGCTGCATTCTCCATGGTGGCTGATACCCGCGACCCAACCCCAAGCCCTGGGCGCACTTCTGGCCCAAACAAACCCCAAACACTTCAACGGGGGAACAAAAGCCTCCAAGTGCAGTCCTGCATCTGGCCGGAGTTTCAAATCAGGCCTTTGACTCACGATCTCAGAGCTGCTGTTCAACAAAACAACCTGCTTTCACAAGCTGCCGTGATGCCTAACCGCTGGCAGCCAGCACCCTCGCAGCCCTCAAAGCCTAATTCCCCCTCCGCCATCACGGGGTGCAGGCCAGGCACCACCGGGCACCCTGCCCAGGCTGCCCGGGGCCAGGGCACAGGCAGCCAGGCTCAGTGGAGCCTTTCCCACGGCTACCTGCGGGCCGGCGGGCCCCGCTCCCATTGACGTCAATGGCGGGGCACCCCCAGCTTCCCCCCGCATCTGATGCCTGGCCTTGTCTTGCTGCTGAGGGCTAACGCGCACTTGTTCTCAGGCTGCCCTGTATTAGCCAAACCTACTGTTAAAGTAAGCGCGGGGAACCATTAGCAACACTTGGCCGCGGCTCGCCATGCCTTGCGGCTGCTCCGCTGAGCTGGGTCCTCAGCCCATCCTGGAGCCCCTGCTTGCCTGGAGGCCTTGCTACATCGGTAATGCTGGAAAGGTGGGGTGGAACAGGATTTTCTGTAACAAAACCACTTTAAGAAACGTAACAGACTACTGCAAGTCGTACCATTTTGCTATTTAAATAAAGAACCCTGTTCACTTTAAACATTTGCTTCTGCTAAGCCAGACCGGAGCTGTTAACAGCCAGGGCACAAACGGCAGCAGCCCCTGCTCCCACAGGCAGAGCTGCCACAGGTGCCTGCTCCTCTGACTGCGCAGACTACACCAAGAGAAGGGCTACACTTCCGAGAGCCTTGCTTTACTCAAACTCCTCAGTCTGGTAAAACGTCACAGGTCCCCAGTAATGCTCATCCCCAAAACTTTAACACCAACTTCATTACAAAATAAAAGCATACACACAGTCTTCATAGCTTCAAATTCATATGCCTCTTTCCTCCAAATTTTTCCACTTCCTAACCCCTTTCTTATGTTATTTTCAAATATAGTATCTAACAAATTCTTTTCTAATTGATTACTCCTTCCATACTCATAGTACAGTTTTTTATGAATACCCAGTAATGTTTCCTGGCTTTATAATGGATTTCTGACACAATTACTGCTCTGTCGTTCTGAAGTCATTCAGGGACCATTACAAACCTCAGTGACATCTAGATTTTACATTTAACTATCTTGTATGGGTGAAAGGTGTATGAAAAGCAAGGAGGCTATTTAATTCTCTACTGACTACATATCCATAATAGCCATCAAAGTCAAATGCAAATGGTTCTTTCTCACTGAGTACTTCTCAGGATGGGCACTGTCAATTCTCCTACTGAGCTGAAGAGAACATGCCTTTAGCCACTACGCAAACAGGCTTGGGAAGGCTCTGATAACTCAGGAAATTAGTGGCACTTGTGAAACCCACAGCCTCAGTTGCTGCTGCGTGTTACTCATCACTTATTACCTGTCTTACAACAGTCAGCAGTGCCCAGTCCTCATAGAGGCTGTATGAAACATTCAAAAGCATGATCAAAAGAGTGGGAAGATAGGACAGGCAGATGCACAACACAAGGTGGGAGGATAAAGCTGATAACCACTGGAACCCAACTGGAGACTTCTTGTTTCCTCTCTCTTACACAGCAGCAAACAGAATGTATTAATAAATTACTACTAATTACACAATGCTACTCGTCATGGGCTCCATGTGGGAGATGGTCCTTAAGAAAGAACCGTGCCAATGCTCCCGCAGCAGTTGTGTTCAGTAAATCAAAGGTGAAAGATTTCATTTCTTAGCCCTATTGTAACATTGAAATTGAGGAGTCTAGGTAAATTCTAAACAACCCTGAAGCTCTGTATCCTGTTGGCAGTGCATGGCCCAAAGCCACCAATGACTGATACAATTACAGTGCTGACAAGTTCAGAGAAACTTTCCTGCCAGTATCGCATGAGCGATTTTCATACCATACTTCCAGTGCTTGGATCAAGCATCTGACTGTGTTGTGGCTCTGGGTCATCTCGGTGATACTGCCAGCTGGGGCGGAAGATTACACCTCGTTTGTCACCTGACCAAACACAGATAGGCATGTAGGGCTCTAAACAGACACGATGGAGTCTGCTGCTTTTCAACACGAGGTAAAACAACGTCCCAGGAGAACATGAAGCATATTCTGTGCACTCCGACACAGTCCTGGCTCTGAGGAGCGCACAGCCTGAGAGACACTATCTGCAAGGGGGAATGTACCCAGAGCCTCTTCCCTGCTCCGCACTTGGTTGAAGAGCTGCACAAAACCAGCCTCGTGCTAATAAATGTCCTAAGTTAAAGCAGCTGTCATGACATGTGGCAGGTAACACGAAGGACCAGGGACATGCAATCAAATGACACATGCTTCTCAATCATAGCTCCCTCCCCTCCTTATGCGCATGTGTTCAGGGGCTGCAGTGTGACAAACATGCCCTGCTGCTGGAGTAAACCCAACAGGGAGCTGCAGACACTGCTGGAGACTGGACTGCTGCTGTGCACAATTATGCATTGTGCATTTTGTCTCCCTCACAGCTGCAGTTCTGCGCTGTGGCATACTGCTGTACATAATGGGCTTTGACAGCACGTACTGTACACTGTGGGTGGGCAAGAGCTGCCTGGTGTGCAGCTCTTTGGATCTGTGTCCTGGCCATTCATATCACCTGCATCTAACTTGGCACTTGGCAGATGTACAGTCAATGCAGGCACTTTGTGAGGGGAGCAGGTTGGAGAGTGGCCAACAGCAGCAAGGACAGTCTAGCAGAAATGAGCTGCTGGTCCCAGGACCATCACGCATGTATGGGAAATAACTTCAATCCACCCATAAAAAGCTTTCCTCGAGCACAACCCCGAATTCACCTTCACGCCTACAGCCACGCTACAGAGGTATCAACCCTACAGTCTGCTTCAACTTCTGCTACTCTGTTCCTTTCTGATTTATACTGCCTTTTGCCACACAAATGTGTGCCTTATTTAAATGAAGCGCATTCATTCCTCTTCCTCATTTAGAAAGACCTCTATTACAGTAGGACTCTCTTGGCCACAGGCATATGATCTGGAAGATAGCCCATCCATTCAAAGATGCAGAAAAATATTTGGGCTACTTCATATGATTTGAACGTACTCTTGGAAAGACAAAACTGTTAATGAAGTACTGGCCTACCTAATCCTGTGGTAGATTATTTTTATTTTAGTAAAGGATAAACTTATCTTGAAATTTCTACATAAAGATTACTGAAAATAAGAGAAGAACACAAAGATGCAAAAAGCCTGGTTTTTAATTCATGCAAACAGATAGCTACGTGAAATTCATCATGAAAACCTCGCCAACTCTTCAATAGAGGATAAAAAAACCCCACACAACCAACTTCTTCCCCTATATTTCTGCTGCGTTTTCATTCACAATAGATGCATATTAAAATGATTTTATAATGTGACAGGGATTAGGTGTGTGCAAAACCACAGGAAGAGGGAACAGCCTTTGGTAATGTTACACGGTACTCAAGGTGAAGATATAATGGAAATACTTTGTGGATTTGGCTTGACATGCTGACGTGACTCATACTACAGAGATGTAATACGTGGGATATGTTAAGTTCCACTGAAATAAAAGAAGGTTGTAAATCTCTGCAGTTTTAAATACTGTGATTATTACTAATGTGGAAAAAGAAAAAATGTATCAAGGGCAAGTCTAATCATAAAAAGCGTTAGTTAATTTTGCCAAAAAGAGTATCAGCTACAATTAAAAAAAAAAAAAACCCAAAAACATTTAGGGGATTTAAGTTCAGGTGAAGCCCCACGGCTTCTCAGCTGTGAAGCATGAAGTACAGAAGAATTTGCTGGTTCTGTGACAGTAGTTCTTATTGTGGCAGCTAGAATCAACCTATTAAAGGTCAAATCAAAGCAACATTTCCCTGCTACAATTTTATCCACTAAACCTGTTGCTATTACCTAGACAGCAAGTGAAAATGAGGTGTACTGTCTAGCAAGGAATGGTCCACACTGACATGCACTGGAGAAATACACACATGGAGCAGGTCCTGGCAGCGAGTACTTCCCTGCCTCTAAAAAATCAATCAAAAGTCACACAGCGTAGCACATCACACTGGTGCTGCTGGAGGCGACTTCTTCAAGGTTAGAATGTGCATTATTTGCCTTGAAATTACAACAGGAAAAATGTATTTTTTCCACATGCATCTTTCCACAGTTAACATGTATGGGAAATACTTCAACAGAAAGTCAATCTCTTCTGCTACTCTCAAGAGTCTGGAGGCAGTGCAGACCATTAGCTGTTAGTTAGCTGCTCAGCCCCACCTAAGGAGCCACCCGAGGGTGCTCTGTCAGAACCAGCTTACCACTGCAGCTGAAACACTGTGAAGCACCCAATAAACTAGAAATAATACCCTACTATGCAAGAAAAATGGCACTGTTGGACACTCTATCCCATAACAACCATACAAAATAGGAATAAGCGAAGTCAGAAGCCCTTCTGACTAAGAATAATTTGCAGAGAAGTGTGTGTACCAGTGTGTGTCTGAGTTGTTACCAAAAAAAAAAAAAAAAAAAAGAACAAGCTTTATCCTTTCTAGCATATCAGATGGGGTGTCCAATAGACTGTCCACTTACTTCCATTTACAAAATAGATAGGGTATACACTTCTGCCTTATTTAGAGGATTTGCCTCTTTTAAAGATGTGATGGCAGGGGAACCTTCATCCAACATCTTGGAACCATCAGGGCTGATGATCAGAGAGCAGCATGTTCCTTTTACTGTATATGAAACAGGGTTGCCTTCTCAAACCTTCACATTATTAGTCACATATATGCTTCTAAGACTTAAGCCTCTGGCTGCTGTTTTGCATTTGCATTTTGAATGATGCCCTACAGTACTTTGATTTTCTAACTTTTTGATTATGTCTTTGTATTTTCTAAATGCCGTTTATGTCTAATATTAGCTCTTTCTGCTCTAAATACCACTTGGAAAAAAAAAGGTGTTTATATATATACTTCTATAACAGGCTATAGTAATCTCCTACATTACACAGATAACACTGCTATTTTTAATTAGAACAGTTTTATTTTCAACACAACAATTTTATTGTAAAATATACTAAACTATTTTTTGGTTAAAATATGTCCTACTTTAAGACCTTGATAGCTAATGGGTTTGGTTAACACAAAACATTACAATATTGATGCTACGGGGGCGGAATGTTCTTAAGATTTTAGGGACAGAATTCTGGTTTCAAATAGGGCACTTGCACCCATTCATCAACATCAGTACTGTTGCTTTTTCCCAATATTTAGGTGATATGGCCATGTTTGGATAGAAATTACTGGTAATCATTGCTCAGTAAAGCTTTGTCTGATATTACCTAAAGTTCTGAGCAGCTCAGCCGTAGTCCTGTATTTAGGCCATCTTGTAATTACGTGAGAATCTTGCGCGCTGGGAACTGCTGGAATTGACCATCCGGCCCTTTCAGTACTGTTTGAGCCTCTTGTCACATCCTCAAAATATCATACAGATGCCCTTTCCTTTTTACTTTCGGGCAACTGTCAGGAATAATCTTGGAAGAGAACACAAGTTTGGGAACTAGCTATCCACAGAGTCAACACAGCAACAGAGAGAAGGAGGAGATGAGGGCTTTGCTGAAGGAAATGGGGGCAGTGTCCATTAGACAACACCAATCGTGTTGGTTATACTGCAAAAATCCTAACTGTAAATTATCACGGTAGCTTAGTACAAGTCAGAGTGGTGCCGTTATCTCTTCTGAAGTAGCAGGAGTGTCAGCAAATAGCTTTGGTTGGACAACAGGCACCAGTGATTCAGAAGCTGGAGATAAAAATGAGTTGTTACACTTAATACCCTGCTTACCTTTCTGTGAAGTCAAATATTGCATCAAAAGAAAAGTAATTCTTTTAACATATCACTGTCAGTTATGTCCTTCTGGCCCACTCTCCTTGCTCACAAGCTGAATATTTCTTATGCTAAGCAGTTTATTAACCCCTAATCACCCAGTTACTTCTGGACTTGATTGCATGTGTAATTACCTTTTGTCAGGTACAATTTGCCTGATAAACGTGTCAGAACACTTGCTGCTTAGTCTGCTGAAACAGATAAATGCTGTCTTTCCACAGCCTTGGGGCATAATTAACAGGGAAAAAAAAGGCAGTTATAAAAACACACAGAAGCTGATTCAGAGAGGCAGGAGTTCACAGCATGCAGCCCGCCAAGGCCCATTGCCTGGCCCGCTATGCTTGCCTGAGCGCTTATTGAGTTCCAGCCTGCTGTGACAGGGCAACAGGGGCAGCCCTCAAAGACTGAGATTTAAAGTAGGTTTCCACGTGAACTTCAAAAAAGAGTGGGATGATGCCTGTTTGAAAAAAAAAAAAAAAAAACCAACAAAAAAAACCCCAACAAAACCAAAACCAAACCACAACAAAATGAAGCAGCAGATAATGATATTGGTAGAGTCCCTGTCACCATTATGTGTTATACGCTCAAGTAGACTCTCTGGGATGGGACCAGGAAGCAAAAAAAATAAAAGAAGGCAGAGAAAAAAAAAATCAGGAAAAGCAAACAGGGCAAGATTAAAAAAAAAAAAAAAAGCTTTGGGGCATTCTTGGGCTCAGCTTCTGATTTCTGCGCTGTAGTGTTTGCAGGTTATGTACCCACGCACTACAGGGAGTGCAAAAAAAGAAATCCTTACCTGACCTCTGGATAACCCAAACAGGAGATTAGCCCATTTCCAAGCAAAGCAGGTTGTCACACTGTTAGGCCAATTGCTTCTATTGACACTTTGCATAAACATCTTACACAGGGTGATCAGAAAGGACTGTTATGCCATTAACGCTCTTTTTATTTTTTTATACCTAAGCCTTACAGAATAAAGGCCTTTCTGAGTAAGGGATAACAAAAGGGTCAAAAGGTCACAAACATTCTTTTAAGTAGGCAAAAATCAGGGAAGTTTAGATGCATTGAAAAGTGCAAATTGGAACTTTTTTGCATCTTGCAACATTCCAGCATACTCAGCTTTTTCTAATTTCACTTACAGCAAATTCATTAATCTACTTAATTGTGCATTTTTACTTTTACTTTTAAATATGAAGATGCTAAAGTCTTACTTTTAGGAAATAGCAAGCTGTCTAATCTTCTCAGCTAATCAGTGATCTAAACAGATTTAGACATTACCATTAAAATCCTCATGAGGAACAGTGTGAAAATATATAGAATTTTTTCTTGAAGCAGTACAACTGAACAGTGTCTCATGTACAGTTTTCACCTATAATTTACACAGCATGTGGTTTGCACTGTGTACAGCAAAATAATCTATATTTTCCTTTGTTTTGTTTTTGCTTTGATCAGAGATGGAAACAATCTCCCTTTAATAGTATAAAAGCCACCTGCTGGGCATCGCAGACTACAGCTAATTGGTAAATTCTTTGAAATTTTGATATAATGGATTTTGACCTCTTTAATTAAAAAAATCCCAAAGCCTAGAACACTGGTGAACTCTTCTGGGAAATTAACAGTGCCAAGCATATACAACTGCAAGCTATACCCAATCTTTTCTCAGGAAAGAGTACAGAAATAACATTACAATTTTTTCCTTGAGGATGCATGGCTTTTGACCTAGGAAAAAAAGCCCTGTCACTGTTGTTAGTTATGTATCATTTAAGTCATTAAGATAAAGGAATAGCAAATACATTAATATTCCAATTATTACTATTTTTATTGGGGTTTGGAGCTAAAAAGCTCCAATGATGAAAGGGACTTCTCCATTTTAAACACAGTAAACTCACAAAAGCCACCCACAAATGTCTCACTCCTCAACATTTCCCACCCCAAGGAGCTCACACTGTACCTACACACCTTGTATTCAGAACAACAAACGGGTTTGATGACCGAAGAGGAAGCCTGTCAACCAGAATCATTGCTATTTCATAATTTCTGACATAACATTAACGTTTCAGGGGAGCTATAATCTCATCGGTTAGCGAACTCTGAGGCAGCACTGTCTTCCTTTTGTTAAAACACTTATTTATATTCTGCCCAGCATAATGGGACTATGGTCCATGACTGGGACTCAAAGGCACTGCAGTAACACAGCTACACAACAATGACACTTTCTTTTTAGTCCCTGCTTACCTTTCATGCAAAAGTATACATATGTTACACAGGTACATGCTTATTTCCAACAAATGAACAAAAAACCTCTGCATGAACATGAAGATACCCCTCCCATTAGTTCACCAAATGTTATCTCCCTGTTTATTAAAGCATGCACACCATGAAAGCACTTACTAGATTGGAACTAAAACGTGAAGGACCAGAATCAGAACTGGACAAAGGCAAGTCTTGTTCACTCTAAGCATTTACTGGCCGCAAAACAACAACAAAAGTATTTAAAACATAGATATTTAAGTCCAGCATACAAGGAAAAACAACAGAGTTTGCTAACTGTAGAATAACACCTTACCAACCAAATGGAATTACCACTTAATCAGTAGGTGTTTGTATTGCTGACAAATATCTTGTTAGCCTGGTTAGCAAGTCTGCCTGCCACTTGCCAAAATATTTTGTTTTATTTACTCCTGGTGACTTATTTTGTGAATATGGTGAATTTTAAAATCCCCCCTGCTGATCACATAACTGGAATAACACACACTGGTCTTGTATTTCAAAGTGTAAATTGATCTCTTGATCTGTGAATGTCTCCCTATAGTTTATGCTACCCTTTTTCTGGATTGGTATAACAAATGCATTTTCAAAGTGATGTTACGGGGACTTAGCTATGCAATTCCCATTAGTGTCAATGGGGGTCGCAGGCTAAATTCCTAGGCAATGCTTTGAAAATTGAGCCCTGGATTTTCAAAGGAAGGATAGTTTGTGTGAGAAAGGTAGTGTCTAAGTTTTTAAGCCACTGCATTAAAACGTGTCTTTTTGTTTTTCTAAAGCACTATGCATCTAGAAATTGTGCCTAAATTGGCGAGATTTAAATGTTCACAAGAATGAAACAGTTCTGTATTTAAAGGCTTTCATCTGTTTCAAATTTATAAGTGAAAATCATATCTGTCATGATCTTGAATGTTGGGATACAATCCTTAACACTTTTATAAGTGTACAATGTATAAACTCAGAGTTATGACAACTGAACCATTGAGAATTGTTGTTACACTAAGAAAAATCAGAAATTATTTGCATTCAAATAAATCCTTTACAACTTAAATTCTTCCAAAAGGCAGAATTCTTTCCTAAAATCTGGACCTTGATGTACACTCTGGTCTTGTTATATTCGTGAGCAAGCCCAAACATTTTTTATTCTTTGGCACTTCAAATGAACTTAGACCCGCCTAAAAAATAGAACGCTTGCTGTTAAAGTCACGTGAACAAGCTTGTTGCTGTTACCATAACCAGAAAAACACTCACAATGTATGATTTTTACAAATCCTATTAAAACTTCAAGATGTAACATCTGAAGAAAGTCACTGAAAAATAGTCACTGAGGCAAATATAAATAGCTAGGCCCTATGTAATACACAATATAGCAACAAGTAATACCTCTTCAAAGATTTGTTTAATTACAGTGCAAATGTTTATTATGAAGTGCGTTGTTGTTCATCATTAAAGAATAAGCTGGACTGGTAGCAAAAGAACTGTCTTTTGAGTCTAGAAATAGGGAAGAGTTTGAAAAGCAGGAGCCTGGCAGACAGTCAGGCTCCAGAGGGCACGGGCTCGGGCCAAATTGCTCCTGTCAAGCCTGTTAGCCCGTACATGAAGTCCCTTTAGACAAAGCATAAAACTATGTCAATGGTAAAATTTGTGCAGATTAAAAATTGTGTATTATGCAATGGTCAGGTCATTCACCATTTTTTTTTGTTTTTGAGCTTCTGACACAGAGGCATACACACTCAAACAGCACGCAGGGGTGACAAGTGCAGCACCCCAAAACAGGACATCTGCCTCTGACCTGAACAAGACTTTGAAAATACTATTTCAGCTGTTAAAATTATGAAGCATTTAATATAGCACAGTTAAATTTAATCTGCCATTTTCATTTGGCTTCTGTTTTTTTTTTTTAAACACAGGCTTGCCAGTAGTACTTAAACACCAAAACCATTATTAACTGAAGAGGCAATTTTTATCGTTAAGTTTATTTAAACTTAAATTTTCTATAAGCATTTTTTTTTCAACTGCATGAGACTTATAACACGCTTGTTTTAAACTATTTGCTTATCTACGAAATAATGCCATAAATAGCATGTGATGTGGCACAGTACCTTAAGGTAAGTTTCTTGGGGATTAAAACTGTAGTGTTTGTCTCAATCCTTCCTGCAGAAATCCATTTGAGGTGTTTCACTAACAATATGTATTCAAAAAATTCAAAATCTAATGTTAAAACTAGATTTTAACTGTTTAGAGAAGGTAGGACTAATTTTAAGAATCATCTAACTTGGTGTAACTAGAATAAAATTTACACAAAACCCACGTTCACTTCAACTTCCATACTGTGTTCTGAATTGAACGCTCTTGTCCCATCTGTCATATTTAATATTTAGCAGTATCCATGTGAGTAACTCTAGATGCCTGCAGTCTCACCAGAGGTCAGTATATATACTATACCACAAAAAGCCATTATCTGAAAAATGCTGTTGTAAACTAACTAATCCAAATTGTCCTTGTATACATGCACATCTAATCTATGAAGTCAGGCTGCTGTACCCTAGAACTAAACATCCGCAGTGGTCTGCCCAAGTATAATTACAACTCTAAGTTTAAATTTCAGTCCAATTACTTCTAGGATTGAAGGAAGGAGTTTTAGATACATGGCCCTGGCATGTGAATATAAACTGATGCCTAGGGGAAGACAAGTAAGCACAGCACAGCTCCATGGCATCAGCCCTGTGCTCACAGAGGAGGCAAAGACTTCAGCTCTTTGTGTGAAGCTGCAGCTCGCAGAACTGAACCAGGAAGGTGCCAACCTGGTCACAGGGAATTAGCAATTCGGTGGTAGAATGGGATATTTCCTTCTCCTAGCTTTCTAGTTACTTCCTGTCATATTCTGACTTGGACCAAAACACCAGAGGAAATTGCATTTAAGAAAAATACTAAAGTTACATTGCTATAGAATCTGAGGCTTCCAACCTAACAGGACGATATACATCAGGTCTATAAGATTTATGAGCATCTCTTGAATATGCAACATTTTGTCTCTGCAGAGGTCCATGATCTCTAGTGTGCACTATGAAACACATCACCTCCACTGATGTAACCTGGGGTTCTACATCAGGTAGGGGAAAATTGTTTCAACACAACAGTCTAACTATTTTTTAATCTATAACTTTTTGGTTTGGTATATTTTTAAGATTTGTGTGGTTCCCAAAAAGCTGCAGATCTAAAATAAAAAAAATTACAGTCTCAGTGCTCCAGATTCTTCTCCTAGCTGGGCATCAAAGTCCTCAGCATTTTATATTCAATGTGTCTCTCTGAAAAGCCTCTGCAGGAAGCAGATACAATATAGCAACTGATAAATAAAGTATCTCAGCTGATCTTGGGTGCCAGTTAAAATGCCTGGAAAGCCACTGAAATCTAAGACATAATAGGCCAGAAACCAGCATAATTTTGTTTGCACCCAGAAACAAAAATTCAATGCAATTCACAAGGTACAGACACTTACAGATATGCTCATCATTAGTTTACTGTAAACAGACAGTTATTTCTTCCAAAGTAGTGCATTCGGGGTATGCCTACATGACCACCCTTCATAGCAGATGAAGTTACATCCCCTAGGGAAAGCTATACTAGACCTGGGAACCACTGGACAAGGAATTCCTCAATCAGTAGCTCAGGAATGTAAATATAGACAAGTTAAAAGCAAAGCCAAATTCACTGGACAAAAGTTTCATATTCTTTTCCTGACAACCTTCGCTTTCTTCTTCAGCTACTACAAGATGTTTACTTCCACATTTATATCTATCAATTGACTCTAAAAATGTTTTAGCAAATACTACAGCCCGTATAAAATCCCGGTACTTGTTTTTGTTTTTCTTGTCTGGATAACTTGGTTTAGCAAAGGCTTCTGAGCCCAGCAAGTTGCAGTAACAAGAAACCCGGAAGTTATTTTTTGTTGGCTTTTTGCAGAAGATCTTTCTTCTCTTGCTGCTATGTTTGCAAACATATTAGGAAAAACTCTTTCTGCTTAATGTTAATATTCCAATATCACTTCTTTTCTAAGAAACACATCTTCAATAAATTATTCTCCTTAGAAGTTGATCTTTTTCCTTTAGAATATGCCTTTTCTCCTCACTTCTCAGGTGACAGTATTTTCTTAAAATGTTTAATCTGAAAAATTATTTGTTACAATTGCTATGGAAGACAGAATAATTCCAAACTACGTAATATGCCATTTGTAATAAATACTCTTCATATTTTAGCTCCAACAGATCCCAATATAGATGGAACTTTTGCTGAGTAATGATGCCACAATTCAGCCTCTTAATGCCTCCTGCAATTTGAAAACCTCTTCCCCTGATTTTACTTGCCACTTTGAAATGTTATCCCTTTCTAGTGAGTAATCCTGTGCTAGATTCTTTTGCTTCTTAAACGAACATTATTCTCACCCTTTATTGACTGACCACATCTATTATCACATGTAAGCAGTGTTAATCCTCTAGTAATTAACACCCTTATTAAAGTAATTTTAACTCAAAGAAGTTTAAATCGCATTATTGGTTTTATTTAATTAAGCTATGGGGACTGTTTTACACTGTCATTTGAGTTTTTAGCTTGTGCCTTTTCAATCTACCAGTTATGCAGGTTACCCCCACCCTCCCAGTTACGTGTGTATTTCTGTTTAGGAATTATTCAATATTATTCAGTGTCATTGTGAACTTTTTAAACTATCCCCTATGTCAATGGATGCAAGACTTAGACACTATACTGAACATATTACCATTCCCAAAACTATGATTTGGATGTGCCTTTCAATGATACTACCAAATCTATTCTTCCACAGGGCTCAGTATCTTGTTAGTGCTTAAAATGAAAGAGCCACTTTTAATGTCCTTCTCACATATCCTAAGCAAGGGCAAAGATTTTTACTTAAACTTCAGACTGGCAAAAAGAAACAAGAATCTGAATGCACTGCATTGTGCCACTTCGAGAGCCTGGCTCAGCACTTTTTCTGTAACTCTGAAAATAACTCAGGTTTTAAAATTGCATTTTTTTGTGTGTGTCTACTGCATGTTCCTTTCTATGGGAAAATATCTGATGGCCTATGTTCTCTTACAGATCTCAGGTAAGCTACTCAACTGACATGTTTGACACAGGGTCAAAAGATGAAAACTGTCTTCTGGTTTAACTGCATCATGTTACACTGCTCACTCTGGAAGAGTTTGGGCTAATTGTGTATCCTCCTTGAACGATTTCCTGGAGGCATGCCACTGAAGCTGAGAAAGCTTGTGTTCTCCTGGGAATAAGGCAACCTGATGGTTTCATGGACTTTATACACCATTAACTGTGTACTGAAAGTCCTTTCTTTCCTTTGGGTAAAAATATCTCTTCAAATTTCTACTGTTTAAAAAAGAACTGTTCTTAATGAGTCTCAGCATAAACAATGGAGAATGATAAACACAGAAAGAAAAGCGTAAGAACAACAAAGTACATTTATAGACAGGAACTGACTTTATCTTTTTTTTTTTGTCCTTCATCCCATATCTTTAAGTTCTTCTTTTCTCCCCATCATCTACTACTTCCATCTACTCATCTTTTGACCTTTTTTTTTCCCATTTCTGTTCTTATTAATTTTTTTCTCCCATCTCTCTATGATTGTGGGATCTTTTAAGTTGCCCTACTCTGTTGCTACTAATGCTCTAGGAAAAGTCCTCTCCAAGAGTTTTTCTTCAGGTTCTAAACCAGAACTTATATGTGAATCTTCTGTGCACACTTTGCCTGTTATTTCAATATTCTTTAAAACAGCGCAACTTGTAAGATGACAAATTGGTCCAAACCTGACACACCCATAAGAGCCATGTATGTTAGCATGGTGTAAGCCAGTATCATACAAAACTCCACCTAAGAACATGCTGGTTCAGTCATATTGTTTATACACAATTAGCTAACTCATTTAGAAACCAGTTATTCACATAGCAGTATGAAATTCAATTATTTCTTTTGCCACCTATTAGTATCTTTGTACTAACAGAAAGAAAATATGAGGGTTTCATTTCCCAAATTTTCCTGACTGACTGGAGGCAGTCAGATAGTCTTTTTACTTGTATTTCTGCAGTGCTAAAACACCCAGCTGAAGATCAGTGTCACATTATGGTACATATTGTACAAACACTTTTAAAGATACGATCTTTTTTTCTAAGACACTATCATCCAAATGAATAAACATTCATTAACTACATTTCACTTACTCAAGTCCTTGCCATACTATGTCTATGCAATTCCTTCCCTGTGTTGTTATTGTACTGAAGCAGAGAACAACTCTTGTTTTCTTGTTGTAAAAGATTCCTTTGATTTTACTGGATTTTACATTTGCCCTATAGTGACTTCCAGAGAAGAGACAGACTAACTTTCTTTTTCACAGAAGAAACTAGTAAAAGGGAAAAAAAAGGAATATTCTGCCTGCTGCCTGTGATTGACAGGTAATTTAGAGAAGGAATGGAACCTAAATATGTTGATTGATGCAACTGAAAAAATACTGAAGGCAAGTCTGTAGGGTTAAGGGGTTAGTAGTGTTACCCAGTACATACCACAAACCAGCAATACTACCAGCTTAGTTAAGGCTGGAGGATGTAAGCAACCACAGGGGAGAAATTATTGAAGATGCTAATGTAGCTACCAGTCCTATGGCTTCCTGATGGGAGACTAGGACTCATAAATGTTAAGAGAATACAAATAACAAGTAACTTGAAGGAAAACAATAATCTTCTTCTCTTGTGTTGTTCAATTACCAATGCTCATTCAGTACTCATAGGAACCACATACCACCCACAGGATTCAGAGGAAGCCCTGTGGAGCTGGAGGCTCCAGAACAGAACTCCATCCATCAGCTCAGGGCTACAGAAGGGCCCAGACACAATGGTACAGATCCTGCAGCAACTGGCTGTCAGCAGGAAGACAACAGCTTGATATAGTGTATTCACAAACTTCATGAAAGTCATGCACCCAAATCTTCCTTCCTTGCATTTACATAATTTCTTAAATGACAAAGATAAAGGCAAGGATCAGATGGGGAGCAAAACTGTAGCAGAAGAAAACTAGAGAGAAGCTTCATTCCACTGAACAACTTCCACTGAATGGGATGTGTATCAGTGACTCAAAGAAAGGCTAAGTAGGAGTTTATAAATGTAATAGGCATATGGATCAATTTCTTCAAATTCCAGCAAGAGATTTATTAATTGACAAATTATCTAAAAGTGAACCTTCTGAAACTTTTCTATCAACTTGTCCTTCTCCAGATAAAAACCTTCTCCAGATAAAGCTTATTTAGTGCTTTCTCTCATAATGTCCTTGGAAATGACTGCTTCATAAATAGTCTCCCAGACATGTAGCATGCCAGTTACTGAAGAAATTTAGTATCTCACCAAAGAAAACTGAAGCCTCTGGGTTCTGGCATTATGGACAGGTTATAATCAGGATATGCACTTCAACTACCAAGGATACAATTTTAGTGCCATTTAGGTCATGATCTTACAGGGATAAGCTTTCTTGAACAGAAAGGTTTTCCAGAGATAGGAAGTTTTCATCATAACAACAGCTCTGTAGTTTTGAATGAATTGATTAACTATTTCTAAACCTTGTCTCGTGAAAGTACTGATGACTATGAAGAAGAGCTGAAAGCTGATTAAATGTGACAGTTGGTAGTATTCAGATAGGAACTTAGACATGTCCATCTAAATAGTCTTGACAGCAGCTTTTGCCTACCTTTTTTTTGGCAATATCTGCTTTGATCAACCTCTCCAGTGAAACTTTTAGTAATTTCTATGATGGTAGTATTTAGAAGCTGGAACTCCCCTCCACTTCTCTAAGAAGTCAAGTGTTTCACCTGTACATGACATGTAAGATCAGTAAATGCTATTTCCTGTCTCAGTTCCAAAAATTATAAATTCACCTAACACCTCCCCACCCCCCGCTTTTTAAATTAAGTCTCGTGTTCTTATGCAAAGGCTGTTATCTGCAGGTCTTTAAGTCAAGCTGAGCCAGTGCTTCATGAGTTCTGCCATTTTCTAAATACCCAGTACAGATTTCCTGTCAGCTTATCTAATTCTTGTGTATATCTGGTTTGGGAAGTGGAGAACTAAGACAACTGTATCCCTTATATGGATCAGCTTAAAGAAACAACAGGAAACTTATTTTCTTATTTTTGATAACTTCCATGGTTTAGGTACCTACAGCATTCTTTACTATCAATTAGGACATGTCATTCAGTTTAGCCATTCTACCTTTCACTGCATAGTCTTTTGTGCACAATCTACTATACTTTCCTCTGGAGAAACTGGTATCTTGTAGTGTATCTTGTAGTTAAATGGCCATATGAATATCAGTTTAGTTAAGTAAGACATTGACAGAGCTACTGAAGTGAAGTAACAGCATTTGTACACCGAGTTTTTCAAAGTTGTTTTCAGGTATGCAACCTCATTGTCAGTAATCCAGGATCTAGAACAAAAACTTGGTAAGCTATCAGCATGTTATTTGCACTTCTCTGCTGAAAAGGGGGCATTCAGATGTTGGACTGGATACAGTCTGTTTTGCACTGAATTTGATGAATGATTTAATGTCCCAAGAAACATACATACACCTAATACCTGGCACGTGTGCTCTTAGTTCCTGGCAGTAACAGGGTAGGAATACCTACTGCCAGGAAATGACTGACTTGCCATCCTACTTTAATTCTGCAAATCCTTATCAAGATAGCATATCCACAGCCATGCTTGTTTTTGACCCTCCACTGCTAATTTCTGTGCATTTGTTTCCAAAGCTTCCTAATTCTTACCAGCTGGCAGGTATAAATCCCATCCCAGTAATGAGCTGGCTTGTTTCTGTGTACAGAGCACTGATTGAGATCTTCCTCACAAATATCTATATACACAACTTGTGATCTGAGCCTACTGCAATTACCTACAGGCTTCACAGAATCTACTTGAAAATGAGAAATAAGATTCCATTGGGGAATATAAGTGCTTACAAACAAATTGTCATGTTTGTATGAAGAATTCCCATTTACTTGCAAGAATATAGTACTCTGAAAAGACATTGCGCGTCCCCTGCAAGCTGGGTAACACACATTTAGCATACAGTCATACACAAATAACTGTGTCATTTTGAACACAGATATACATATGCATGCTACCCCTCTATGATGCAAATACACGAGATATTGAGCCTTGAAGTGCCTTCTGTTCTGCTCACAGCGTGCCTCAAGCCCTCCTTCTGCTTTAGTGCAGAGTCAATCTACGGAGAAAGGGAAGGCCAGCAAGAACATTGCCTTCCTCCCCCAGCAAAGTGAGGATCTATGGTCTGAAATCTAGAGAGGTGCAACTCCTGTTTTACTGCTGTCTGAAATCTGAGCTCCTTTATTTAGCTGAAAAAGCAGCACTGCACTGAAAACTAGAGAAGCACAAATCCCATTACTAGCACCCTGAGGCTGGGCTTCATGTTACAGATGTAACATGCTCCTCTGCTTGTTCAGAGAAGCTGGGGAGTGCATAGCGGGGGGAAAGGGATCAGTAAGGATTGTGAAAGAGCTTCTGTGAAGATGAAAGTCTCAACAAACATTTCCCTCAGGAAGCAAAAGATGAAATATTCTATACTACTTGATAATTAAAAATTCAAACTGTTGCCTTATGAAAGACAGGATTACTTTTATCTTTAAACTCTGAAGTTTTTAAGACTTACTCCTAAACATACTGTTAGGGATTTCTCCCTCTTCAAATAATCTGATGTTTTTTCAGTTCAAGACTCTTCTCTGGAGTAGGGGCCAGGAGTGGGTGTATCCTACTAATTTCAAAGCCTAGGCACTGTGTGAGCTGGCAGCCTGTGAAGGAAGCCACAGCATACCTTTAGAGCCCTCGACCTCCAAGAATCATGGTGGATAGGTTTGGCAACAGGCCACAGCTTATTCTCTGGGATCTACTATAGGGCTCAAGAGCATTCTCCACAGGGAATACAGATGGTGAGAGCTTCGGCATGCTGCATGTTGGGGGCATCAGGGACAAGCCAGAGCTGAATGCATTTACTACCACAGGAAATGAATTCAAATTAAACACTGCAAACAAAACAGTGGAGAAGACTGAGCTGTCAGCTGGCCTTTAGTGGCAGTCAATCCAGTGGCTGGGATTGAAGCCCAATGATCTGTTGCACAGTTCCTACCTACAATGACTTAATTCTGAGTTTATCAGAATAACAGTATCATCTCTCAGTAATGAATGAGAAGCAAAGAAGAAAGAGGAGGACTATACTGAGTACTACTAAGAATTTTCTTCTTCAGATAAACTTACATCTGTTGCACGCAACACTACAGTTCAGAAGATTAGCAATATTTCTCACCAACAGTACACCAGAAAATGCATTACAAAGCAAATGGACAAGCAACCCAAGAAAACTATCAATGTAATTTTCATTATGCTTTTGAATCAGAAGAAAATGTACTATACTTTTAAATATCAGGTATCAATTTTTAGAAGGAATACATATGGTGTGTTATCAGTAACCTGAGCTCATAGAAGTGCTTATCCACATGCTTATTTACCTACATCATAAACAAAAGTCTGGCAAAAATGTATCTTCTAATGTTTCCACAGTACATTATTCTGTATATTAATTACATTGATTGCATTATGACTTTACATCTAATTTATCTCTAATGTTAGCAAAACATTAACAGAAATTGCTGAAAATCTTCAAGAATTTTCTCCCATACATACGCAGAATTTATGGACCTTGTCATTCACAGCCCTTGGTCTCCCAGACTGGGGGACACCACTATCGAACTGTAAACCCTATGTTACCATGTGGGTGGAGATACTGCTACAGTGGTTGCTTAACTCTGGGGTTACCAACAGCATATGATTATGTTCACTTGAGATGGCTGCCCTTGTTGCAGGACCAGCACTGACAGCAACTGGAGGATATTAACAATGGAGGGTATGCACTTAAGTGCCAAAAGAACAGTTCTCCTCACCCCTGGCAAAATATGGAAATTCCCAAATCATCAAGCTAGCTGAGTACTTGTCTGAGATCAGACAGTAGAGGAAGAAGGCCTGTTTGAAACTAAGCAGTGCTCATAGCAGAGAGAAACATTAGAAACAACTTGTGAAGTTAAAAGTGAAAAGAAGTCAAGCTACAGTTGCAGCTTAGGTTATAACTCTGCAGGCAATGATCTCATTTCAAGAATAGGCATTTGTTACCACCCAGTTGGTTAAAATCAGGAAATTTGCCCTAGGACAGCAACTGTTGACCTCTCAGGCTACCACAAGGTTATTGTTCCTGTCGGCTACACACTACACTGGCTCTCCAAAGAATAATGCACAAATTTTAAGAAACAGACCTTTCCCTCACATATTTAAGTGTCCAGGACATCCAAGAAACTGCCTCCCATTCTAGAACTCTAACCCCAGTCTTTAGGCACTGAAGAAGAGATCATAAACAGGACAAAACTAATTCATGTCAGAGGCTGAGCATCCTCAGAGACTAAATCAAGTAGGATGAACTAAGACCTAAGTTAACTAAGGTTAACTCCACTTGACCTAGGATCTGAATTGGTAGCAAAATCCCCAAAGTTCAGTCTCACTTTGGGCCACTGGACTATTTACCCAGGCTCCCTACATAGACAGTAGCAAGAGATTATCTTCAGAGAGCGATGCAAGTCGCAGGAGAGCTGGGTCATCTTCATGAGATGCCAGAGACCAGTCTCTTTAAAGCAGCACATGCCACTTTGATAACTGCCTTGCTGAGCTGGCCTGTCCCTCAGTGACTTTAAGTAAGTGGGGTGAAAGGGTGCACATAGGTATGACCTCAAGTCATATGCTAACACAAGTGGCATGAGGCATGACACAATTACTGCAGCTGTACAGAACCATGAATCTTTCTCAATTTTCTTAGCAGTTGCTTGCTGCTTTAGGAACTGCTAAACTAGCTGGAGCTGCATTTCTAGATGCTCATGGCCATGTGATTCTCTTAGTATGCACTATGTGTGATTAGCCAACCACACCAAATCAACTCTGTAAGATGCTGTGATATTATGGTTATGGGAATAGTACAAAAATCTTTATTGACTAGAGTTTCTACAGATTACTAAGATCCTTAAGGAACATGATAACTATGACATGAGCATAAGAGGGGATAGTATAAGGAGGAAGAAGTGGCTCATCAAAGGTGACATTGGTAAGTGCCTGCCTGTTCGTGACTCCTGGCCTCTTGGAGCTTCCTGCTACTAACTACTGTTCTCTTAGAAGCAACTCTTTCTCGTGCCAACTGTTTCTGTTTGCTCTTCTATGTCTTTGGAAGGTAGGAGGAAAGAAGTGGGCTTGCTGGGGACAACGTGCTGTCCATACGCTGTCTTCAGGGAAAGATGGAAGATCAGGAACTCTTAGGATGAAAATACCTAGAGTGATTCTTTTCAAAGCTGCTCCTCCACCCACAGTAATTATCCAAGTATAGCTCTTCCCTCTGTGTCTTCCAAGCTGGCTCCTTGTAAGTGACTTCTTTAGTAAAATGTGCTACAATATTCTGCTGCCCAATCCTCATTAATCTTACACATCGCCCTAGTACAACAGAGAGAGAGTAAGCTGTTGTTGAGATAACTGGCTTCCATTAGCAACCATGTGATTGGCAGGACGATAAAGTCTTTTCCCTTGCAGGTCAGCTGCTTTTTAAGAAGAGGGCAATCCTGCTGATCCATCTTTTAGCTACAGTCTCTCACTGAGTCCCAAATCTCCTGCCTTTTAGCTTTGATACGGTTCAAGCTTTTCCCCTTGTATCAGCCCCTACCTGTCATCAGCTCCTCTGTACCAAACAGCCAATATCAGGAGTTTGACCTCAGGGCACAGTCCGGGTGGGCAGGTAAAACCTGACCACTGGACCTACTTCCTTATCTTTCATATCCTGCAATTCATGAAGAAGTATCAAATTCAAACTAAAAACCAGAAGCCTGACCTTTTATAAGAACTTTCTGAAAAAGGCTCTGTTGCCTTTCTAAGTATTCTTGAAAAGAACTGTCATCCACCCTATTAAGATAGAAATGGATCACAAATAAGGAAGAGAGGGAAAAGACTGCACATCCTTACTAAATGGTAAATGTTTTTGATGTGTGCTTGCAATACCTTTTGGTGAGCCACACAAAATGTAGTAAAAAACAAACCTAAACAAATATACTAGAACTATTCTACATCTACATCTAAGCTCCAGTTGCAGCCCAGTAAAGAGAGTTGTCCAGACAGTTGTTGTTTATAAAATATCTGAAATCTATTAGATTCCTGTGGCATACAGAGCACCCTCTATAAAACGTTACTTGCATCAAGAGAATTCTAAACATAAGTTGCTAACATAAACTGAGAGCTATCATAAGCACTATAATCCCTATTTATGTGATATACTCGACAGCTGGTGTTTAAAACATACAAAAATATTTATTTCCTGTAGCAAGTATGTACACACCCTGCCCTCCTGCATAGCTGGAAATCACGTTTTCCCTTGAAACAAACACAGGCTCTGCAAGGATTTATACCACTTAGGTGGATGACAGAAATGGTGCCAAAATCTCTCAACATCCTTTCCCTTCAACTAAACTGACGTAGTACAAATTGGAAGATGTTTAGTCACTTCTAACATTGAAAATAAAAGGAGAATAAAAAAGATTCCAAAAGAGGAAGGCTGCTAGTCAAGGCAAGACTTGTGGTATTTGAAGGCAGAGTACATCTTTACATACTGAATTCTGGAACTTCTAATGTAGAACTATCACATGAACAAATCTTATGGCCTCGATCTATAACCTCCTCACATAGTCCATGCTTATCCCATTGTAGATGTTTTTCATTGTTACATTACTGTAAGAATGTAATAGACAGCTCTACCTTTGAACATTTTCATTTTAAAAGACACTTTAATTAAGTCCTTTCTGGCTATTAGGAGAAACTGGAATACTTTTGCTTCACGAATTTTCCCTTCTGAAATGCCTTTTCATAATCTTGCTGTGAAAAACCTACTAAACTATTAAAAGCAAAAATATTCTTACTACATAGGTTATTTGGTATGGAATGCTTTCTACATTTCTCCTCTTTTCTGATGATTTTGACAGGTTCATAATGATGCTGAAAAACATCTCCAGAAAGCTCAAGACCCTCCATGTGCAGTTAATGATTCATTTTACTATTTAAATGACACTTATACTCGCAATTTTGTGAAATAATAAATCCTTTCTAAAAGCTTACTTCAAATATGAAAAGTTTTTGAAAATGAATTGCTGTGGGTGGATATAGTGTCAGAATTTACAGAGAGCAGGGAATAGAAATAACTACATGAAATTAAGGTAAGTAGATTTTAGTCTGGAAGAACCTTCCTTTCAGCAAGAACTGTGGAAAAGTGCTTCCAATATTAAGGCATTTAAAATTAAATTTGATATAGAATAAAGATCAGCCAGTTGGAATAAAGCTGCTTTCTAACATTTTGAAAGAATCTATGTAACAAAGTAAGGAAAGGAAATGCTAAATAATACCATGCCTGATTCTGCTCTCCAGGGAGTAGTTTTGTAGACAGGAGCAATTGCTCAGAATGGAATCAGGCCAGCACACACCAGGGTAACGTGTACACTCTTGCAAAAAGGCGTCACAGGATCTTTTCAAAATCATCAGGACCAAAATTCAGTCTCATATCCATGTAACAGTACCACCAGTAGCACAGTGCCCCCTAACAACACATTGGAGGAACAGTTTTATGCTAAATTACAGGGAATAGTGCCACTAATAACACTTCAAATAAACGCTTTTCAAAACTAATTACACGGGAATGCAAAAACATGAAAGGTTCTTGAATTTAATAACTTCAGCAATGGTCAAAAGGGGAAATTAGTAGGATAAAAAACAACAACTAGTGTCTTACTTGTCTGAGGTCGATGAAAGCTAACTGCAGGGTGTCTCCCTGGAATCCTGGCACAGGCTCAGAACTAGCAAACACTGCAAAGAAAGGTTAAAAATATTAAGGATGTAGATTTTTTCTTTAAATCTAACAGAAAAATCAAGCTCTATGCAATATAAATGCTAGCTAACATTAAAATGAAACTGGTTTGATAGAAATAGATTAAACTAGTAACTCACAGTGCTTAAAATCAAACAAACCAACAACTTTCCTATCATTTTTCCAATAATCCCAAATATAATACCTTTAGGAGTATTATTAGGAATTTTGCTTAAAATTCTAACCCAGTAGTAATGCTACAACCACAGAAACCAACATCTTTTTTTGGCCTGAGGTGAATGATTACTTAAGAACTTAGAAATAATACCAATTCCATGGCTGTCAACATATTTTCAAACATCTGCTTTTGTTACAGCATCCATGCTATAAAAAACCCACCTCTAGCCAAACAGCAATAACAGACAAACACTAAGGTGGGGAGTTAGATTAATGTGTGGATGACAGGTGGAAAGCTCTACGTGCCAGTCAGAGCAGAGCTGAAATGCCTGTTCATGCCTTTTAGCCAGCTTATCAATAATGAACAACTGCTCTTTTTGAACCCCAAAATGGGCTGCAAAATTGGAAGGCAAAACTATATTCAGAATACAAAAAATGGCAACACATATGGTAATGAAAAAAAATCAGCTGTTTGTTTAAATTTGGAAACCATCAATAATTGTCAAACTTAAAAATAAATATACTTTTTGTTGTTCTTATCCCAGTCCCACATTAATAACAGACACTTGCAGAAGCATCCACTGCCTCACATCCCCACTGAAGTTAGACATCTTACTTCAAAAGAGCTTAAGACAATTTTTCTTATGCTCTTCAGTTAGAGCTCTTAACAAAACAAAGTAGATATTACTGTAATAGTTTAGAGAGGTATCATCTGAGTCAGCGATAGGTAATAAATTTTCCAAGTTTGAGAAAGAAGTCATTCAATGGTAAAGGAAACAGAATATACATATCCAGAAAATTTCCAGATCCAGTGCTCAACTCTACTGTGCCACATGGACTGCTACTAACATTTAAAAGTAATACAAAATCCTTAGTAGATTTTCTTTTTTAATGGCTAGTTAGAAAATTTGGATCATCAAGTGAAAGTAACATCCAGAAAGACATTAGTGTCTGAGCTAACATGATGATAAAACAATGGGCTTAATCATTTACTTCTGAATGCAAGGTTTCAACTTAAAGCAGACTAATGAATTCAGGAAGACTATTCACAAGTCTAAAAATGATTACATGGAATAAAATTGTAAATGAAAATAATAGATTCCTACTTAAGTGGTACAAGAAGCTACCAAGACCATCTAAGAATAGCTTAGTAATAGATGACTATAGTATCAGAGTAGCAGCTTTACCAGTAGAATTTAGTACTTGTATTACAGTAGTGCAAAATTTTTTATGGACAGTCATGTAATAGGAGAATGAATTAAACTAGAATATGATTTGATTCTTCAACAACTAAAGGAATAAAAATATCAATCAAATGCCTTAGGGAGAACACTGTAATGTCACAGGCAAGTATTGGTAACAGTTGGTAAATGCTCACTGATTACTGTATTAAAGTTCGAATTCTAAATTGTCTGGGTTTCCTACTTTATAAGTAACACCAACTTTCTAGGGGAGTTTTCAGGGAAAGTAACACCAACTTTCTAGGGGAGTTTTCAGGGAGTTTCAGTGTACCATAAAGATGCTTTTCAAATAAAAAAAGCATATCCTAACCTCAGCATTTTATAGATAGAGTTTGCTCAATAATAAACTCTTTAAAAGCAGCAAAGTGAAAACAGTTTGTACAACCACCAACCTACAGAAGAACAAAAGGATCTCCAGGCCTATGAAAGCACCCTTCTGAAAACCCTAGGCTAAAGGGTTGGGCATCTCCATGGCTGTCTTCTGCAGGTATTTCATGGCCACTGGGACCACCCTTTCTTCAATGACAGACAGGCCCATGATGCTGGCCCCCATGGTCAGCCAAACACAGCGTTTAAAATGGCAACATCATACTATAGCAGGGAATTCTTAGCAATGCCCCATAGCAAACAGCTAAAAAGAGATACATAGGTTGTGAGCTATGGCAGCACACTAATAAGGAGGATAAGTGTGATGGTCAGAAGGGGTCTTTTCTATATCTCCTAAACAAGGAAGGAGAACTCCTATTCTTGAAAGATAAGGCCCATCTGTATCTGATCCTGTATAACTTTCTGTTCATACACAGTATGCTGAGACCAGCTCTCCCCACTAGAATCTGAGCTCCTCCAGTGACTCTGCAATGGTAGCACTGGGAGAAGGAAGCTTTACGGCAAAGGAGTGGCTACAGAACTGAAAAGTGAACAGAACTGAAAAGTGTGACCTGCAGCAAAACTTCTCAGTTAGCTACTGGCACTTTATACTTCAGGAGGTATCTTCCTACAGTGGGATACTTTTACTTGCCACAGGGCAAATATTTGCATCCTTTCTGCAGCTCATCAGGCTAAGGTTGTTTGGAATTTATCCTAATGCATTAAATAATGCAGTATGATTTAGTTTTTCTACATAGTACCTACTACCATTGCAGCTATAGAACAAGAAGCACGAAAGGTACCAAAATTATTGTATAAGCTTTGTTCTCTTTAACTACAGTTTTATATTATGAATTAATTTACAACACCAAGGACACCCTTCAGAGCACAAGCATTTATTTTCACATTTGGGTCATTTTTGACAGGTGACTACAGTAGAATTTGTTTCATTATTACAACTTCATTAGTTCAAAGGGCAAAAAGATAATCTACTTACGGTAACAGTCAGACAGTTCCCCCTCTGCCCTCAGTTCAGTGCTTTTAAGTTTTGCTAACAATTTTTCAAAGCTAATTAAATATTTTCTGCTGCACAGCATTTTAGGAAGATGTTATAAGAACAGGATTAACATTCTTAATGTCTTTGTCCTAAGGGTCCTTTTCCAGATAGTAATGAAACTTTGTCATATATACAGCTTTTAAAATATTTACTCCCTACATTCATTTTAGGCTTAAAGAGAATTTGAAGGGGTAGAGGGCTGGTTGGTTGGTTGGTTTAGTGTGCATAAGAGCATTCATGAATTTTATAATATATGAGAATGAAATGCAAAGGTCACCATTAAATTGTCCCATATAGGGCCAAACAACTGGCTGGTTAGCAGTTTGAATCAGAAACTTCAAAGGTTTTGGGAAAATAAGCTGAAAACTTGCATTACATGAATGTGGTATTCACAAGGGTTTTCTTAACATCTTCTTTCCCTGCACTTTGCTGATACTGTGCAGACCTTTTCTGTGTATATAGAACAGGATCTTTGCCACAATGTGTGCCCACAATATGTATAATCTCAACGTGCTTCCTACAACAGCCAGTTTGGGAATTTAGAAAGGTAGGATGTAATGAAAAGAGTATGTAATAATACAAAACCAGGGTGAGAGGTAACACATACATGAGAATGGTAAATTTAAATATTGTAAAGATTACTTCAGTCCATTTTCTTTTTAATACTTTGATCTTTTCATTACATTCTGTATGTAGGATATATGCAAATTGATGTACATATGTTAATGGATGTCTTAAGAAAAATATTGTGTCTGCTAAAATGGAATTTAAGACATCTTTAACCATAAATTATACTCAACTTCTATGCACTTCTAGATTTATCAACAGGTCTCTTAATTTTATTCTCTGAAAATCCCATGGTTTAGCCATCATCTGGTTGTGCCTCTCTGTTGGTCTGGGAATTCAGTACCCAATTCCTGACAAGTACTTCCACTGCTCAATGGCAGAAATTAAAATCAAAGTCCAGACTTTGGATAAAAAACTAAGTTAGGACAGTTTTACTTCAACCTTATTGCACTGATTCACAGGCAGAACAGCAAAGCTACAAATGTATTTTTAAAGGAAGAGTGGAGGATCAGGTGACTATCTCAGCAGCCCTCAGCCACTTTGCAGCCCTGTTGGATGCTCCAGCTGTTCAAACACGCCTGGAGGGGAGCCTTGCTGAGGGAGCTGCCAGCTGGCCGGGCAGCAGCCCCCAGCCCTGCCCCCAGCACCACCAAGATCTCACTGCTTCCCCTCACTCCTGTGCTGCCATATGTGATCAGCAGATGAAGGATGGTCTCAAGTGAGTTAAGTTAACCTGACTTCCCAGATGGGAGAGGAGGCAGGTAAGGCGAGGGGCCTCAGAAGAGAATATAGTGCCTTTTCAAGAAGAAACAGCATTTGGGTTCCTCAGCTTCTGGCATGCCCACCTGGAGATTACCTTCATGTACGCTCAACAGAGAGTGCCTGGGTCATGATCTCTCTTGCTCTTGGATACTGCAGCTCCGCAGCTCTCCACACAGTGGGTGACAAAGGGGGAACTGGCAGGAAGCCCTATGTAGGGCTGGTTAAGAAGGTATACTGCATCCTGCTTTGACACTATTCTCTGCTAACCCATGCTTATTTATAGGCAGGACCCAAAACATTTTCATCCTTGCACAGATTCATGTCTGGGTGAAGAAGGATGCCCACTCAACCATACCTCCTTCTGCCAATTAATCCCGTCTAACATCCAGCTACGTTAAAACACAGAAATTATAAAAACTACATTTAACTCTTCCAGCAATTTGAATTTCTGACAAGTTCTAATTCCTTAACAAAAAGCTGATGTAAGGTATCTAGATCTGGATGGCGTCCCTGAAAAGCTCATTTTCTATTATGTAAACCTTGTTTCTCAAAGTGAGATACAGCAACCCACATCTGAATTTCATCTTTAAGAAATAGCAAATGCCTCCCCTCCCCAACCCATTTCCCCTCCCAGGGGACTGAAATGTAATGCCCAGGCAAAAGACTATTCTTTGGGTTTTATTCAATAGGACCTAGTACATACTATTTTTCTGAATACTGTTGTAAGAACCCCAATCATCCTAGTGGAAGATCACCACTGAGAAAGAGTGGTGTAAAATACAGAGGTAAACCACCGCTCTAAGTTATAAAATATAAAGAGAGAGTGGAGAAACACTTCAATTAGAACAGGACAAACTGAAAGCTTTTGGAATGTTTGGAAGGAAAACAAAGAACTTATTAGAAGCAGAGCAAGATTACAATAACTTTTTTTTTTAATAAATCATCAGAGAAGACCACCTGATACTATTACTATTCTTGAGCAAAAGTACCAGATACTTCCAGATTTTCTGCTCTGCTTTTTAAAGTTAGGTACTTTGCATAGAAATGCAGTGCAGGATAATGAAATCCCAGAGTTCACCACAAAATCACCTCCTTCCCTTCCACCTTCCCTTCTTGGAAGTCCACTTACCATTCTACCTATTTGCTGGGACTAAGAAGTTCAGCACTTACTGACTTCAACAGATTGATGCTCATTAACAGACTATTGGACTGTTGATTAGTCTTTAATGGAAAAGAAAAAAATCTCCCAAATAATGACATTTTCCTGCTTTTATTTAGATCTCCTCCAGTTCATATTAAAAAGAATAAAAATGCAATGTTAAAGATCTGAATAAATACCTAGAATATTGCCAAGATTTTTAAAAATGTATCTTCAGATATTCATAACTTGCTACATCTCACGTAACTTCTTAGTTCAAAATGTGTCTGAGTATACTCCACTGTGTCTGTAAGTAAAATGTCAAACCCATGTATGCAATACAGTAGGAAACTACTCAACAGTTGTGAATTATCTGCACACTCTAAGCACTAATTGAAATGTTGCTGTTGTATCCATTAATCCCAAAGTGTCAAAGAATAAAGGTGGGGGAGGCTGATGAGCAAGAACATAAATCACAGGCGTGACAGTGAGGCCTGGAATGTGCCTGTGATGGACCTTATGAATGAAACCACAACAGCAAAGAAGTCTAAGTAAAATCTTGTGTCAATCCCTTATTCCACAGATTGTAAGATGTCATTTGTTGCAACATACTATTCTGACAAGCTTCCATAATTATATTTAAACTACTCAAAGTGCTTCTGTGGAAAACCAATTTTTTTCTAATGTGCTTTAAAAGTTTTGCAGAAAGGAAGAATTAAAGTTTACTCTATTTGCATCTGTACAGCCCATGCTAGAAGTTAAGGAATGGTGGAAAGAATGCATTTTTCAGTCTAAGTTACTAGTTTTCTGAAATTTTCTCATTTTGGCCAAAGGTTTCCCAAGTCCCATCCATGCCATATGCTCAGTATAAAAGCTACATATAACAAAAGATGTTGTCTTAAGGTTATATTTTAATTTTAAAATAATGAACTGTTATAATGTTAGATTAAATAAAACTCTACTAAGATCTCTTCACTGATTGAAATTTCCACTGTGCAGCAACCAAAGATGGTAGAAAGAGTGGTAATAGAAATTAGGATGGTACGTAACAGGGCAGAGGCTGAGAAGAAAAAGGTCTGAGAACCCAGAGACAGATGACAGCTGGACTCGTTGGGACTTCTCATTACTTTGCTGTAATCATGCTGTTCATACTGTAAAAGTCACCTGCAAGGCATGCATTTTATCCCCTGTACTGCTAGAAATCCCCAAGTGAATCAGTGAATTGGTTCATCTATAGGAGTAGTGAAGTACTGTGTTGTTCACAGATGGTATTTTAAATATTAGAAACAGAATAACACTGTATTGGGCAAGCTTTCTTCACTGTTACACTATTTGTTCAGAAGGCGGATAACTGTTTAGTAGGTGCACCAATTCAGCTTGTCTAGATGAATGACTATGGTGTCAGTATTATGAATACTACAGAAACTCTGTTTTTACAACTGGAATTTTTTAACATCTAGGAGACTACACAAATGTACATACACATATCCCTGCCCATCCACCTGAAAAGAACACTATTAAATTTGCAACATCAGGCATACTAAAAGTAAAAAAGAAAGTCAAACCATTATCTGTTTGGCCAACTTGTGCAATCACAAGACAAACTTTAATGTCATGATCACAAATATTTTTTCAATTGGACCCTGATAACCCTATCAGTTCATTCCACACACTGAAACGCCTTAAGGCTGTATAGTGAATGACTGTCAGAAAGATGCCTGGTCTACCTGTTAAAGAGTTTAGCTGGAATGTAACAAGTAAGGCAATAGAAAGAAAGAGAAGTGTATGGTTTAAATGTCAAAAATGCCCCTTAACTCTGTCCCTGGACTCCAATAAGAACCCTTTGTGGTGCTAACTAAATTGCTTGAAATTGAATTTCCAGTTTCCCATAGGCAGCTGCTAATTTTTTCACATGTTCAAACTAAAAACCTCAGGATACGACTTGCAGAGCTGCCCCATTTCACAGCTGTCATCAAAATCATTGAGATCCATGCTTCAAACACGTAAGAGGAAAGATACTTTGAAAAAAAACAGCATAAGAATCTAAAAATATGCTTTGAAAAAAATGCTAGTGAGCCTTTTCACTGTATCTCAGTCATCAACTATAAAACCAGACCTAAAACCTATTCATAATACAACAATGTTATGGAAGTAACTTTCTTCATACAGATTAACAGCTTACCCTCAGCAGCGAGCTCCATGTACAACATGAGGAAATTAATCCTGCCTTTAGTGATGGACTGAACCAGTTTTGTAAAATAATTCTGATGACGTATTTTGAACGGTGAGAATTAAACAACATCTGATGTTTACTAAAGGAGTACTATTATTCTGCACAGTGAGTAAAGTAGTAGTAGCAGGGAGGAAACCCTATGTAACAGCACATTTAAAAATTGTATCATAATAAATAAACTCAAGAGGGAAAATTAAAATTTCACAGACATTTGACCTTTTTTCCCTCAACTATAAAAGCACAACATTTATGTAGTGGTTTTGGGCAATTCTGTACTAGACTATAGTGTTTTTACTGGATATAGCAATTATGATCCCATTAGGAGTGACAACAGATGTATGTTTCAGTAAGATACTTGAGCTAAAAAAAGGTTTCATAAAAAAATTTCCCAGAAAAGTCAACATAACACTGATAAATACTTTTACAAGAAGCTGTACTGTAGTAATTTTTGTTTAAAAGACAAAGCTTTAGTAAATTATGGAAGAAGATCACTATATGGATTACATTATAGAACTTTTTTGCAGTGTTAAGACAGATATAAATAGGAATTCTGGAAGATCTACTTACATTCACACTGTATCACATCTAAATTAAACTGCTGAATTGCTCCCATGCTTATTTGTTTTAATTCACTGTCCAGTAGCATCTGCATTAGGGACATTGAAAGATGCTGGCAGGCTGACATGCAAGCTGTCTGGGCCACTTTTCCCTAGTAGAAAGAGCAACAGGTTTTAAGGTAGAAACAAATGATAAGTCACTATAGAGCTACTTATCTGATTTGACTTTAATATACACTCAAAGTCTTAATGAGGCAGGACTTAGATTAGAAGGAGAAAGATCACACTTGGTGTTATTTCTTTGGCCTGTTAGCTTTGTTTCTATTAAATCAATTGGGGAACTAAATTAAATGTATGTTAAAGCAATTATGGATATTTATTCCGGAAATCCGACAGTCTTCACGAATACAAGGACATTTCCAAAATATTAACAATATAAATTGCTGAAGCATATGAACAGCTTTGTGGATTTATTTTTTTTTTCCCAAACAGAATGAAAGCAAGAATGTAATGAAAATCAACATGCTGCATATTTTTAACAATAGTCAGTTAAAAAAACCCCAAACTTTATATAAACGAAAACCATTGCTTTCAGTTGGGGTGTTTCTCATAACAGCTTGCACTAACTATTGGCACTTTGTTCAAATTCCATCTCAAAACTTGTTGCTAAATTACTTAAAATATTCATGCTTATCCATCATCTTTTCAGGTGCTTAATAAATCAGTGCTGTCAGTAATCAACTACTTACAAAATGAAATGTAGCCCTCTGCTGTACAAAATAGAAATAATTTGCCAACCACAGTCTAGTTAGTAACATTTCTCTTTATGATGTATACGTAATTGAGACAAATTATTTTCCAAACATAAGACCAAAAAACAAACTACAAAATCAGACATTAATGTGATAAATTATTAAAAATATAGTACAGAAAAATTGAAAGATACGAAAATTCTACCTCAGAATTAAGAAAACCAATTAAGACCAGATATCCAATCAGATGGCACCATTCTATTCATAGCACTGCAATCTTTTGGAGCAGAGTGATCTTGACTTTCAAATGCAATTATATGAATCTCTGTAGTTTAATGTACTCAAACCATGCTTTTCAACTGACATCTATGTTACAATACATATTGAAACAAAGGTAACTATTAACATGCTTCCACAAAAGAAACCATAATTACATAATACACCTACTGGAGCACACACCACTATCATTTTACTTATATCCATCAGTAAAGTGATGACACCTATATCTCTAAAGTAGTGGTTCCCCAGTTGTTTTCTGCAAAGTCAGGTTGATCAATTCACTGTTGACTCACAGAAACACATATAAGCAATGAAAAATTATAAGGATAGACAGTAGTTCACTGTCCCCAAAAGTTTGGAAAGTTCTACTCCACCATGTGAAAAGCCAGATCTTGTCCTTAATAAGACAACTTGCTCATATCATTGAATTTTCATGTATACATATAACAGAAAGCAAATTTGGCCAGAATAGGAAGTAAGTACTTTGTACTTTAAAAATCCATTATTTGATAAAATGTAATTAAAATGTAGACAATACAATGGAAAGCATTCACTCTCCTCAGATGTCACAGTGAAACATTAAATGGCTTTTGCTAATACCTCTTTAGCATTAGGACACCTTGAACTGTTAGGAGCTTTGTATCTAAAATGAGATGTCAGTTTCTTAATTGAAAGATCTCAGAAAAGCAAGTAACATTTTTGACCAAAATAAATGAACTGACAACAAAGAATGTAAGAAACAATGCAAGAATGGCATGCTTAAAAAAGTCTCCCAAGCCCAATGGTAATTACACTGGGAGACATGCAGCTCTATTCCCCAAGCAAAACAGTATCAATATGAATGGAAAAAAAAGGGGAAAAAAGAAGGAAAAAAGGAGGTGAGAAAGGGAATCAGTGGGCCACAGTTCATTTAATTACAGTGTAGTAGGTTTGAAATACTTAATGGAAATGTCATTTTGATTTAATGGAACATCTAGTGCATCTCTGTTTAATGTACTGCTCCATCAAATCAGCTCCATGTCCTATTTATGCTGCCACTATAACGTAATAGAAGTTAAACCAGATTAGTAGGTTGTCAAGAAAAATTCTAACATTCAATTTATTTTGTATGCAAACAATTGTGTACTCTATTATTTTAAATAAAAGACATAATTTTATATTTCTAACAAGCATCTGTAGTTAATTGTTACAGGCTGGCAAATATCAATAGTACTGGAGCACAAGATAATGGTTACAATACAGAAATGACATGGTAAAAGCACTTGGACTTTAAATAAGTATCAATACATGTATGTTTAATGTTTATTTTAAAATTTCCTAAAATGGAAACATCCTAACATTTAAACTATTTCCAACTATGTAACTTGAACTACAGGCTTATTGTTCACATGACATAACAACAAATAATAGAAGTTTACTATATACCATTTATACTTACTCAATACAATCACTCAATTTTCTTAAATCCAGAGAAAAAAAATGAAGCTATGTATATCAATCAAAATGCTGAATTTTAACTGAGAGAAATGTGACTTTACTGTTCTCCTCTTCAAAATTCAGTGCTTCCCAGTTCAAAATACGCTGGATGTATGACACTCAGAAAAGAGGGAAATTCAAATTTGTGTTTGACAAATGAGATCTAGTTAAAAATATATCTCCAAATTTCCACCATCCACCAATTAATCAATTCCTTGACATTTTTTCATAATGCGTTTTGAAGAGGAAATTTAAAGATTCATGAATATAGCAATAACGTATTTCTGTTCCAGAATTAAACAAATCTCAGCTTTGAAACATTCTTCATGTTTATTATTTGTCAGTTTGGGGTTTTTTTAATTACTATTATTTTTTAAGGGAGGGTGGCCATGGTTACAGTATCCAGCAATTAAATACCTATATTCAATAGCATGCAGAGATTCAGCAGTCTTCTCACATTCACTTGAGTTTGCCTCCCATATCTCCACTGTGCCTATGCTAATTGCTGCTATCTACAAAACCTATTCTTCCACTCAACCAATGTAAAGTTTAAGAAACAAGGATCCTATTCTATAAGCAAAAGCACCTGCTAACAGCGTTAAAGGCAACTGTTTTTTCACCCAGCCTTCACATTTTGCTGAAATACAAGTTTGTAAAAAGAAAAAACCTTTAGACAAACTTCTTATATTTCAAAGGAGCTTGTAAAGAGAATCTGCTGACATATTAAATCCTTTTTTATAGGACCCAAAAAGCTTTTCTCCTAAGAACAATTGCAGTAAAGAGACATTTGGCTCCTAGGAAATTCCCAAAGGGTCAGCCATATGCATCCTTCCACGGCACCTTCGTGGTACTAAGACCCATGCTAGCTGTCTCAAAAGCAGCTTTCATCATTCACTATGGTGTCAGTCAATATGATTTATGGACTGCATTCAACAAAGTCAAAGCATATAGAATGAGAAATATGACTACAATCTGCTAATTTGTTTTGTACTGAGCCACTTAGGAGTCAAAGACCTGATGTCAGGCTGAGACCAGCAACACAATTAACTGGCCAGTGACAGATTCATCCATCCTCCCTGCCAGGCTATGCCAATCAAAGACAGCATGAAGCAGCATTTGGAGAAATCAGTAAGAAAATCCATTCTTTAAGTAGCCTGTGGATTGACAGTTTTTGAATATAGCTGCAGAAAACCACCACCCTTTACCCTCACTGCAAGCTGTGAAATTAGGCTTTTGCTGCCAATCACAGAAACAATAAAATAACACAAACTGCCACCCTCAGCATAAAAGGAAATAACAAAACTTATCTGTTAAATCTAAGAACTTAAGCTGAAGAATTAATATAACAACATGAAATGACACAATGAAAAACTTTCTGAAAATGCAAAGAAACCAAACATACAGATTTTATCAGTCATAACAACTGAAGCATTGTATTACTTAACATCAGGACTAAAATCCAACTTTTGAACTGTTGATAAAATACAAGCATACTAAAAACACTAATGGAATTTTTAAGAATCAATTTTACTTCCAGTCTCTGCCTCAAATTCTACTGAAATAATAAAAAATACCTACTTGAAAGCAGTTTGTAACTGTTACTTTTCAATAGTAATTCTTTACCAAAGTGTTGTCCAATACTAACTTTGTACTGACAAAGCATGTATCTAGAACAAAACTTCAACTAATTCCAAACAGATTAAAACCGCTTACATATACACCCTCTATAATTTCAAATTAACTAATCTGAAAATAAAAGGTATGATTTTTCTTTAACTATTCAAAATAAAAACTAAAAAAATGCAGGTCCTTAATAACAAATTTGAATATCCAATTGATTTAATGAGATTAATAGCTGTACAATGAATTTTTAATTTGCATTTTGATTCAAAATATCTAATAGCACTATAAACTGCAACATGAACTTAAAATGGGATGTAAAAGAACCTGAAAACAGCAATAATATCAAGACTAAGTTCTTGCAACTTTAGAAAACAGAACCATTAAAAACTGCATGACTCTTAAATTACAACCTTCCAAAAGCAATGCAGCCTCTGTGCTCTGCATTGCTGAAATTCTGCTAGTGCTTGGTCATGACATAACCAGCACACATACACCTATTCAACACTACACAAAGTATTTCTACACAAAATATTCAGTATTCATAGTGCTCATGACACCTATTAGCTTGACAGTTCAACATGAGGCTGAGTATTCAAATCATAGAAAAGTTCACAGCAATGAACCACCAGTGTCATCTAGTCCAACCCCCTACTTGGAGTAGGACTATTGCCAACACTAGTTCAGGCCCGTTGGCCTTTTTTCTGGCTGAGCCTTCAAAACAACAGCCTCTCTGTGCAACCTCTTCCAACACCACACTACTTGCTTTGAGCAAACTTCTTCCCTAATGTCAAAGCTTCACCTCCCAAGCTTCTACCTGTGATCATACCTACATATGAGTTTGGCTCCATCACCTTTGTATCTGTTCTTCAAGCAGTTGCAGGCTGCCACTAGATCTCTCCCCAGCCTTCTCTTAAACAGCCCTAAACCTCCATTTGTAACTCCTGTGCTCTAGGCTCCTAAAAACTTGAAAGCCCATTGCCAGATCCTCTCTTCAGATCCACAGAGCTACTACTCAGCCAATTGCTCTCCAGACTGTAGCAATGAATGGGATTATTCCCACACTGTGTACTCTAAGTGCCTTATGCATTTGTTCACTTAAACAGTGAACAGCACAGTATACATTTGTTGCTGTACACTGGTAAGTGAACAAGATTCAACCACAGTATTAGCAAAAATCAGTAAAAGTAAGTTCAGAAATTCAGTATTCAGAAGCCACTCTTAACAGAATAATGTTATTCTCAACACTTTCATTATCATGGAAATGCTTATGCTAAATTAAAATAAACTCCTGATACAAAAAACTGATGACCTGAAAATAATCAGGGCTTGGAAGAGTTCTTAAACACAATCCATCATCTTCTTTAAAAAAAGAATAATTAAAAATTGAGCACACACTTTCCCTTGACCCCAGGCAGATGTAGCAGAGAAGTGATGGAACTTTCACTTATTCTTTATTCTGTTATACCACTCTACCCTTATTCTGTATTCATGTCCCATAGCTGCATTTTGATACCTGACCTCTCTTCCAAAAGGTCTCATAGTCTCCTCTGAATTATCTCATTTGGGATGCCAGGCACACCCCACCAACCTTGTGCAAGGTTCTTAGGGCTCCTGCTGTCTCAGTGTACGAAAGCCCAATGTTAGTCATTAACTTGATCCCTGCATGCAACCACATAAGGTACGCAGCAAGTCATCAGCAAAATAGAAGAGTCTTTTTATTACATGATTAAAAATTGAAGCAATAAGCCTGCAGGCAGTTCATAGTTTTTCAGTTCACATGCTTTTTCTTCATCTTGCATCTACTTACCGACATAGCTGCATGGTCATTGTTGTTATTCTGAGAAGGAAACCAGTAAGGCAATCAAAACAAAAAAATTAAGATGTACTGTCAACATCAAAAAAAAAAAAAGAAAGAAAAAAGAAAAAAATTGGTAGCAATAAAAGGTAAGGAAAAGCTTTCAAAAAGAACAATTACAGCTACATTAATTCCTTATTTTTTTTAAACCTGTGAACTTATATAGTATTTTGTTGAGGCATAACAAATAGATTATAATTTAAATAATACTATTTTGGCAATAATATGTTTTTCTGTAATAAGGAACTGTATGCCAAAACATCAAAGTAGCAATCTTCAAATGACAAAGCATCTGTTGATATGCCTTTCCAGAAAGTTTTGATAGTAAGAAATAATATATTCCAAAATACTTAGGTTAAAAAAAAAAATGCCATGTTTACCATATTGGCTTATAGAGGCCATCTGTATGTCATCAACGTATTTTATTCAAGCAAGACTTAGAATGGCTTAGGACAGTAAGAATCTAAATGTAACACAATCCATTAATAGATTTTAACATAAATCTAATGGTAATATAACTGCAGGGTGGAATAAAGCTATTTTCTTTTCCAAAACTGCTTATTAATACAGTAAACAAACACAGAGGAGAAAACTAAGATGTAAAACTTTAGAGAAAAAAAAAAAGTTTCAGAGATGCAAGACATTTCCAGTGATTGAATAGAGGTATCAGATCCCAACTAAGTTGTGCCAGGTTCAGCACAACTGAGATCATGGTCTACCTGATTTAGATCTCTAATGTTTCAGTAAAAAGAATACAAATTGCATAAAACAGATCTGTAACATAACTGATGTAATTCAGTATAGCCCTACATGGAAGCACAAAAGGAGACACACCCCTGTGCATTTACACAGCTTACACAGACAGCTAAAATAAAACAAGACTCAGAACAGCAACTCAATGACTGCATAAAAAAATTGTTAAAGAACATGCCATTAACACTTCTACAGGAAGACTAGAGTTTGAGACAATATCAAAGAGAAAGTCAGTGACCCTTGAACAAGACTATGGAGAACTAATGTGGCCAACTAGTGCCTCTAGCCCTAAGCACAATGCCCTCTAACATAATCAGATATGCTGAGGTAGGAAGAGAAGAGATTTCTCTACTTGTCCTGCTCTTTTCCTTACTAGAATTACGGCCAGTGGCTAAGACTTTTGTTCCTTGACTTCCAATTACAGAAAAGGTTCTGAGAAACTATTTTGAGTGTTTCTGCCAGCCATAGAAAAAAAATATTATGGAAATAACACTGTGACATTAATGGAATAATCCATTAATGAAAATGAATACTAAACCGATTCCAAATCTTAACTATGGCATATGAGAATCTAGCTTAGCACCCCAAAGTATTTACTACTTTAATGAGTTATGGAACCTAGTTCTGGGCTTATCTTTGAAAATATTTTTATTATAAATTTTCTTCTAATGAAAATACCTTACTATTGCAAATCTAACCAGAATCATCATAATGAAGCTGTATACACATTCTCATATAACCTTCACAGCTCATGCACAGCAACATTCACAGGACTGTATGTTTCTACAATTGGCCAAGCCAGAATAAGGGAGCGATACATAGGACAAGTAAAAAATTACAAGAACCCTCTTGCCAGACCAGACTAGTCATCCATATAGTTCTACATCCTGCCTGTTACCCGGCCAGAGTTTGAAATTACCAAATAACCTCTTCATAGGAACTAGCTTTCTCCAAAGTTTGACTTGTACCCCCAGGCATGTATTTCTATTCCTTTCACACTTTTCAAGTCCTAATGCTACAGCTGCTTCTTTCCATCCCTCTTAACACATTACTTTGGTCTGTCTGTGGCTCATTTTTAAACAGCTATATCACAACATATATTCTTGACAGAATTCTGCACATCTTTCACTAGAAGTTGCACATCCCTTAACTGCTATATGCATATGACCACTGAGGAGCAGTGGCATTGGTTCACACTGCTTTGTATGTTAAGTTACAATGAATTTAACCATCTAACAAACTTGCTATTCTTTATCAAAAAATGCTCAACTAATTTGGCACAGAAGCATGTCTCACATCACATTCACATCAATATTACGTGATACATTTTGAGTGGGTTATGTCTTTGAGTCAGTAAAAAAAAAAGACAACTGGAGAATCAAAGCCTCTTCACATGTGATTTGGAAGACCAGATAAGCCCACTATGCCAGCAACTTCAACACCTTGCTGTGCACGAAAAGAAATTATCTTTTACTTCCAGTCTGGAGCCTCAAAACATTCTATGCATTGAGGACTTACTCTTTATAGGCACTGCATGTGGGTAAAGCACTCAGACATCAGTGTGACAGTAACAACCAAGGACAACCTGATGAAAAGCAGATGTAGCTTGAAAGATTTATTGAATTTACTCCACATCTATAAAGGTATAAACTAGTATGATGATAAATCAAACTAGAAACAGTCTTTTTTGTCTTAAAGCAAGGGGAAATCAGACAACGGAATGTAACAATTAGTACATAAAACAGGTTAACAGTACCCTTTTACCTAGGACAAAATAACACACAATATATTTGAATATGAACAAGGATTCATTTCAATGAAGCTCAGTTAACTAGAAACAAATGACTTTTTATGATCAAAACTATTTAGCTAAAAACAACCTTGGACAATCCAAGACCTCCATGAACTTATGCATAAATGCAGGCTTTGCACCAATTCTGCACTGTTTGAACCACTGTATGTGTACACAGAACCAACATGGTTAATTAAAAAGGCCATCTATTGCTCTAGAAAACTGCTTGAGTTCTTACATTATCTGTAAATTAGCTGTTGTTAATAATATTAGTAAAGTATTTGAAAGTATTTTCTAAGCATTACCATGGGTAAGCATCATCAAGATACTGAAACACATCTAAAAATACATCTGTACTGGAAAAAAATAAAAAATACATCTGTCAGCATGTGCACAATTCAAAAATCACATCTATCTTCAAAATCTTAGTATTTTAAAATAAAATAATGCTCCAATAATTTGAAATTAAACTTAATTTTGAACACTTACAGGTAAATGAGTAAAAACTTGAAACGTGCTTCTTAAAAAGTTAATAAGGTCCATTAAGTATCCACTGGCTCTTCCATCTGATTCAGACATTGTCCAATCATAATCAGCAATCTGAATAAATTCATCTATTTTTTGGTTAAGTTTTGTGTATATTTCTCCTTCTGCAGCATGCCTTGCATCCTGAAAAAAAATTGTGTGCGATTGTCAGAATTCTAAAATACTATTAGAATACAGACAAAATTATATTCGTCAACAAATCCGAAGTCTTATGTTTTTCTTAGATTCAAAAAAATATTTCATTTAAATTAATATTTTAACTTCTGTCTTACAAGAAGTCTGAGGCTGTGGTTTTTAAAATACTCCCATAAAGTATATTGTAAGAGTGTTTATAAGGGAATATGCCTACAGAATAATCTAAGTTCTCAGAGACAAATGAAATTAATTTGAATTTGGAAACAAAGCAGTTGTTTCACTCTCTTCACAACAATCACCTTTAATTCAGCCTTACAAATTTATCAACCCTGACACAAAGTTTATTTGCCCTCTTTTACAAAGAAAATAATAGAAGAACCTAATTATTTTATATGTTACAGCCAGAGGTCCAGCAATCATATGGTTTTTATGTAATTAATGTCTTAAATCTGCGTATCTGAAGAATATTAATCATTTTTCATCCTCCTTTAAATATCCTGACCATCACACACCATGATTCAGAGCACTCCCCTACTTCCTCCCACCTCTACTTTTTGTTCTGCCACCACCCAGATTCTACTTTTTGGAACAGTAAAGTCTAGTATTTACTGTGAAGTGAGTTTATGATGCTACCTATCTGCCTTATTTGTTTAGCAGATACCCTCATAGATGCAATGGGGTCAATGTACAGATACTGGATAAGGTGTATCTGGCTGGAAAGGCTTGCTTTTGCTAGCCTGGAGTCTAAAGATACTTGATAAATTCTATGTTCTAATTTGGGCTCAACATGAAACTTTCATCACTGATCTTGCAAAATAATTCAAGACAAACATTTGAATCAAGTGAACTGGTCAGCTGCTGAAGGTTTTTAGAGAGTAAAAATAGGCTGGATATACTGGAGCAACATAAAAGTGGATGAAATTCCCATCACTAGTCTCTGGGAAAAAGCAGTCCAAAATCATGGCACTTCAGAAAGGTGTAAGTAAGAAAGGCAAGAAGAAGAAAGAAATCAAAATGATCTGAGCTTAAAGGTGGCGTCACATTCAATGTGTCAAATGTACTCTTCAGTCAGGCCTCAGGCCGTGTGGCACTTCAGGAGGAAGCAAGAAGGCATGTGGCCCTGCCATGTATAAATATCAAAATACGATTCCCTAAAAATAGCATTTTTGCTGCCAAAGCAACTTGTAAAAGCCTCCACTGAACAGCTCTCCCAATCCAACACACAAGAATCTGGCAACCTGTTAACACATCAAATAAAGGAATATGCTGACCTCTACAATTTTGTAGATGGCTATGACCATAAAAGCTTCAATTAAAGTCATGTCTATATTTAAACAATGAGACCTCAGTTTCAACAGTCTATAATGATGGGACTTGCAAATATATCTGCTTAGGTTTAGTGCAATTGCTTGGATTTTTTGTTTTGTTTGTTTGGGTTTCAGTTTTTTGGTTTTTTTTGTTTAAAAACTAAGTCATTTATGGAGTGGTTGTATCATCTTTACCAGTTAAGATGATTTACTGGCAATGGCAATACTAGTTCTTCAGGTTTTGTTTTGGAAGCCTGTTTTTGGCTACCTTCTATTTTGCTTTAGTTACTGGTTTACGATTGGAGCAGCATGCTGCCAGTACTTTAAGAAAGGCATGTTGCTGTATTCACTGAGAAAACTGTGAACAACCAAGCAATTGCATTTCTAACCCAGGAGTTAATTCTGAGAAGCAACACTGTGAATTCTATGCACAAGTCAAGAAAGAGTGAGTTAGCAGTATTCAGATTTGGGATGGCTCCCAGAGATAGATGAATTAACTCCATCTCTTCTTTTTACATGGTGAACAAATTGCATCAAAACCTTCTGAAAGCTCAACAGATTTTTCCCCCATTATAAAGTGAAAAGGGTAAATGATGTGGGTTTGTTCAATGGCTTTTCTCTCAGAGGATGTCCTGAAGCCCTGCACAACATTTAATGCTATTTATCTGGCTCTCCAGCAGCTGTTACACAGCTTAATGCTGAGACCCTGGGCTCAGAAACTTCTGTCAACTAGATCTGCAAATACATCTATTTATGCTTAGTACAACTGCTAATTTAAACAAAGGAAAACAATGGTCATGCAAAGCTGGAAAATGTGGCTGTAATTATTGAGAGCAACAAAATTTTTTAATATAATAAAATGAAACAAGTTTTAGTAGGGGTTTTTTTGGGTTGGTTGGTTGGTTGGTTTTCTTTAATTTCCACCCATGTGAAACAATGCTTGGAGAGTTTGAAGGACATCTTAAAATGAGATCTTATATACGAAAATAAAATGGGAAAAACAGCCCTCTCAAATAGTAGCCATGAAATAGGTCTGAAGGTTTCTATTAAAAAAAATTCAGTGTAAATGTATTTATAAGATCATCTAATGGAATGTAAATGTGATCAATGCTGCTAATAAAAGGAGCTTTTTGACCACTCAGGAAGAATGGAGGTGACATGATTTGCCACCAGGAGATGAATTTAATAACAGTAGAACATACCAAACTCTGTGAGGGCCCAGTTGGGGAACTGCAAGCAGTTTTTCATTTAAATAGACAGGAAAAAAAAGAGGGATTAACGAGAAAAGAATTTTCTACTCTAAGTGGAGAACATTGTGCTAACAAGTTATCCAGGGAAAGAGACAGGAGATAAACCATAAAAAAAATTCTCACATTTGTCAGTGTTCATTCTGTATTTTTCCAAAGTGCATAGATACTAAGCTCACTAAATAGAGATATAATATTCTGTGATTCCCTCCAATAGAACTTGGGTATTTTATAGGATAGTTAAAACATAACTTACAACATAGGAAATCAGCACAAAATATAATGCAAACTTTCAACTGCATTTATTAAATGAAAATCAAGGATAAAGATCATCTTACCTCTTAATGAAATCAAAGACTATGGCTGCATTGAGTGTTTTGTTTGAATGTTAAAAACATTATGGATTGACCTTACACTATAGATAAGCAAATTCAAAGACACACATGCATTATCAGTACACAACAAGCAAACCAGGCAGCCTAGATCTTAAGGACAGGGCAAAATTAGTAAAACTACTGGTGGCGCAATGGTAACCTAATGGTAACCTAACTACAGTTGCTAGGCCAGAAACTTTCTGGTTTCATTAAATCCTTAGCAAAACAAATGACAGTTAATGAGAAAATTGTTGGTAATCAACTGGAAATATGAAATGTCTTGCAGTGATGATGTCTTATTCCACCTCACCCACCTTTTAATGTCTATGCCAGAGGGGATATTATAATAGGATAGGCTACACATTGCAACAAGAGAAAAAATGTACAGAAAACAGAACTACTCTCAATAGGATTAGTCCTCTTTATCCCATAAATACAAGAAACCACCCTCCTTTGTTTCAGTGTACACTGAAAAACCCCCAAATACCTAAAGTTCAAGTTGCAGCTGCTTTGGAATCCCTGATGACTTTTTGTTTTGTTTCTCTTTCAAAAATTTCTGTATAGAAGCCTCAAGCGACTAAGGCAGCAATGCACTGGCTGAATTAATGGCACAAGGTAACCTATACAAGATTAATGCTTCTGTAAGAATGTTTTCTTCAGAAAGAAAACTCCAAATCAGCCCCCAAGCACACACACTTGCTTCTATTCTAAACCAGAAAAGCTACTCAGCCAGACTCGGTCAATGAAATAATTTCTGCCATACTTTATGTATACGAGTACCAAAACTTGCTTCTTCAATGTACACAACCATCTGATGCTTGAAAGAAGTACCTGGCATTCAACCACCACCACAGCATGAAAGATCTCCGAGCATCTCTATACCTGTCCACAGAGCCAGAGCGCAGGAGGGTTTCTGGTGTAGGGCCATTCAGTGGCCTGAGACCAAACCATCTTTGCACTCAGCATAGCTAGTCCACTGTTGGCATCTTGTTTTAGAGCTTACTAGGGTCATTATGACACAAAACAGCCTGAGCAAGGATCAGAATTTTGAATAATTTTTCTTAGAGATAAATCTCAGTCATCTTGAGTTACCTGACATTGTCTATGAGTTGTCTTCAGCAACTTCATTTTTACACGCAGGTTTCTCATTAACAACACATGTGTCTGCCTTACAACTGAAAGAGGACTAAGGCCTTTTGAGCAATATTGTGGAGAGGGACTTCACAGATGAGGGGACGGGTTTTGCTCTGCCAAGGGCATCAGATGTGACTATACAAGTCACTTGGTATTTTTGCTTTAGTTTCCTCTTTTCAAAATCCTTCAGAGTTTTTGTATAGACAAATGCCAAGAACAACTAAACTAGGAGAACTTCACCTACTAATGAGATGAAGAGCCATATACAGAAAGAAAACTACAATATTTTTTTGTTCCAGGATTATTTTGTACTTGGCTTACACATTGCCGTGCTAATTTTTAAAAATTACAATTGGCTATGCTGAGTATGCATCACGTATGATTTACTTTAATTTTTTGAGATATAAGCTTAAGTACTTCTGCCATTTCTGAAAATCAGAAAATTTTTGAAGAGAAAATACAGCTTGTGTAGATAAAGAGTTGCCATACATTAGAAACAGTCAAGTTCCCAGTAATAATTTTAACAAGTATTATTTTGTATATAAAGGACATGTAAAAAAGATAAGAATTCTAAAAAGATAATTGAGTAATTTATGCTCTGTAACACATTCTTAATACTGCTTTTATATTACTAAACTACACAATTTAAAAACGTACCACAAACTACTGAGAATAAAAACAAACAAATAATACAAACATTTTAGATTAAACTAGCTGTTTTGCTTGATTCCATTCACAAAGGAGAGATGTTCCACAAAGTGGAGCTTAATCTACTGAAAGCTTCTGGTGCAGTTAAGCTTAGCTTGTCATTTCTTAATTTAATAAAAGATGAATCTGAAAGGCAATATTGATACTTCTCACATACTGACATATTTCAGATCATACTGACAACATAAAAACCAGTGTTTATCTGCTCAGTGTTACAATTGAATTCTTAACAGTTCACAATTGTTTTAGAGTAAAAAATGAGAAAGCGCACAGCTTTGCCCTCACCCCCTTTTGTTTTAATTTTGCTTCATTTATAGTGATTTTAATGCAACTTTTCAGACAGTCATAGAACAGATGACATATAACATACCTTAAATGTAGAAAGTCCATAAAGTCTTGCAGTGTGAACAGTCACTTGTGAAATATTGGTAATGTTAGATATAAAATCCTCGAGGTATTTACAAGCTTGTTCCAGGTGTGTTGTGTTTATGATGATTTGAACAAGCTACAAGAGACAAAAAATTCTTGTAAAATCCTTTTTGTATTACCCATTGTCATTTGATTTTGTGAATGGTTACTTCTTTCAGCAACAATGCTACTAGAAATTAATTACAGTATTTCAGGTTACCACCTATGACCGGTTAGTTTTCAAGTTTGCTTTCAAATACCACGAAGGGGTAATACTACAGTTTACATACAAATGATGCCATTTTAAAAATGAAGACTGCAGACACCTCCTCAGTGAAATAAATCCAAGAGACATTTCAGAATTAAAAAAGGTAAAATAAAGGAAAATATATTGCCAAAAGCAAACTACTAATTTGTACCATAAAAATGTATTTTTTTAATTACTGCTATTAAAAAATATTTCACAATATTGTCTGCAGAATGATGCATTCTGAAGTTAGGGAATTTAAAAAATAAGGTTGTCAAGTCCTTCCCCTCTCAACAATGGTAACAATCTGCTTGTACATTATATAAATGTTTTTATAAGCAGAACCTGCATGCACATTCAGTTCACAAATTAGACAACATATATAATGCATAGTAACTGAAATATCAGTATATTGTATCTTAATTCCCACTGCCTACGGGCTGTTTTAGTGAACACTAATGTAATGGTTGGTAAAGAAAGTTTTCAAGTTTTAACATTTTCTTCATATAACATACTGAATTGATAATGAAACACCTCAAAAAATACTAGTGAATTTATTTTCATGTCCTTGAAAATATTCCTGTACCCATTTCAAGAACGTAGAAAACTATGTCTCAGAAAAATTGTATGGCTTGTCTTACTAACATGGCAATATATGACTTATAGGGCTCTTTCCTCATCTTGCTTTCATCTATACAAGAGGTTTTTGAGTTTGAAAACCATATTCAACATGACATGACACTGCTCTAACGACAACAGCCTAAGTCCTTCTCAGCATGTTTCAGTAGGCACCTGTATTTGGTTTCTGTGGCAAGGTTTTGGTAGCAGAGGGGGTTACAGGGGTGGCTTCTGTGAGAAGCTGCTTTCCCTGTGTCCAACAGAGGCAATGTCAGCCAGCTCTAAGATGGACCCGCCGCCAGCCAAGGCTGAGCCAATCAGTGATAGTGGTAACGCCTCTGTTATAACATCTTTAAGAAGGAAAAAAGTTACAGGACAGAGAGAGAAACAGCGGCCGGAGAGTGAGAACATGTAAGAGAAACAACTCCGCAGACCCCCAGGTCAGTGCAGAAGGAGGGGGAGGAGATGCTCCAGGC
>JANZLQ010000100.1:24533328-24552495 GCA_026212715.1 Elanus axillaris
TTCTCATTACCCTACTCTGTTTTGATTTGTAATAAATTGAGTTAATTTCCCCAAGCCAAGTCTGTTTTGCCCATGACTGTGATTAGTGAATGATCTCTCCTGTCCTTATCGAGACCCACAAGCCCTTTGTTATATTTTTTTTCTCTCCCCTGTCCAGAGAAGTGGGGGGTGAGTCATAGAACAGCTTTGGTGGGCACCTGGCGTTCAGCCATGGTCAACCCACCACAGCACCTGCTGTGTCCTGACACTGCATGTACCTGCAGTGAATGTTCATAGGGATTCATTGCCTCACCTTGTTTTATCTGTCCAATAAACAAATTAAACCAAGAGGCCCAATGAAGAAACAACATCCACAAACCTACTAAAATATTTTAATTGCAATTAGTACAGAAAAAGTTTCATTTGTTAGAGTGAACTTGAGATTTTAGATTTTTTGATTGGGTAGGTTTACTCTGAAACTTTATACAGTTCACGTGAGAGAGACTGATTCCTCCCACACACATTTCTTTTTTTTCAATACAAAGAAAAAGAAACTCAACAATGTGCTACTAATTGCTAGGCAGGAGCAGAACACATGAACCATACTCTGTATGCAGCCAAAGAAGTAAGAGTCTTTGGCTTATTTCTCACAAATTTCTTTTTATCATACAGGAGGCAGAACTCTTTCATTGTCATCTCTCTCTCTCTCAAAAGGCATTCCTATGTAAATATACTTGCAACTAGACCCAACACTGTATTATTATTTATGTAACAGATATTGATGCTTTTCATCTTTCACCTCTTTAAATGTTCAAATTTAAAGCAAACACTACTTGTTTTTCTTACACAAGTCTTAGTATCACAGTATATCTACATTTACAACAACAGTTTTAGCACTAATTGTCTTAACACAGTTTTGAGTATGTTTTTTAAAACTTACCTCTGTTAAACCTATATGAGGTTTTTTAATTAGGTTCTGTAAGCAACTACTTAGAGTTCTTGTAAGCAGCAAATTTGTAGATTTTCTGAGCATATCATCTATTTCTGTTGAGCTGAAAAGAAATGTTTATTTTTATAACTATGCTGTACAGGACAATATTTTGACAGTAATACTTAATATTTTTATTTTTTTCCCCTGCAAAGGGAACTTTTCATGTTAAGAATTCCCTATGTGCATTTAGTTTCTGGTTGCTCAAAGTCTTCTGTGATCTAACACACAGAACACCTCTTTCACTTACCAAATTATCCATTAACTGAATTTCAACACTGAGGCAAAATCTGTTATTTTTAGATTTTGGACATGTTTATTGACACAGCAGTTCAGAAAGAGTAATTTGTGGGTTTTAATGAGTTACTGAGGAGGTCAACATGCGCTCATTAGTACGTGTAAATTATAAACAGTATCAATTAAGAATGTGTGAAAGCAAGTCATTTACATCTTTAACAGTGCAGAAGTTGGTGACCGGCCACGAATACCTTCCAGATTTCAGATCTATGAATGTTATTTTATGTAATTAAAACTAAGCTTTTGAAGGCCACAGGAGGAAAGGAAATGGGAGAATTGTGATGTTTTACATCAGAAAAAGGTGGGATGGAACAGGGAACGAGGATGCAGACAGCACGTTTTGTTGCAGGAAAAATAATTGCTAAGCAAACTCAAAGCATTGAGAAGGGAAAGGCCGTTCGAAGTAATCAGGGATGCTACACAATTATTTCTGAAACGGTCAGTATCAAAGCACATTTTTTCAGATTTTACATGCTTTGTTAAATAAATAAAATTTCTAGATTATTCAAACCAATCATTACTGTTTAAAAACCCCCAGCAGTGTTTTAGACAGCTTACTATGTCAAGCTACATTCACCCATACAGTCATACACATACTGTATATAACGTATATACATATATTAAATATATGCTATAGCATTGGGAATCATAGAATAAATATAAATAATTATATATGTAAATTATATGTAAGTTATGAAACAAGCACAGCTAACAAGTACACAAGAAAACATACTTTCATTCTGATATATATTTTTAGGTCACCTGGAAGTTATAGGTTACCTTATAGTCACATTCCTGATACTTTAAGCTTACCTGCGGTGAAGGGACTCTGAAAACTTAAGGCTTGCATAAATAAATTCCTTAACCTGGATATAAATCTGAGGCACTGATTGAGACATTGGAAGCTTCTTTGGAAAGGATTGCTGTGAAAATAAAAGATAATACTATCTTACACTTGAAACTGACTCTAAGAACAGCTTGGTATTAAATGCAACAATTAGAAAGCCACTTCACACTATCAGTATTTTAATCTATGTTAAGCTTTTCTGTTTCCCATGAAATACAAACAGCAGTATGTGTTGAGCTGACTTGTACATCTGTTTAAATAGAATGTAAGTAAAACAGAACTTTACCACTTATTTAAATTACAATAAAGTTTGAAAACTTTGTGTAATTTAAGAACCCTCTATAGAAAGCAATTTACAAACACACATTAAAAAACAGGTCTCAAACTGCTTTTAATCTGAATAAACAAGATAGATGTAAATGGGATGGGAGGTTAAAAAATGCAAACTTTTTTTTTCCAAAGAAAGCGGGGGGCAGGGGGGGAAGTTTTAGGAGTTCAATACATCTAGGATTTTCAAAGCATCTTGAGAATATTTAGGCATGTCTATTTACTATCATACATTTACTTACTTTCTCTCAAGGGTTCACAAAAACAAAGCAGTTTGAATTCTTTTCAACAAGTTGGATTAACATGTGAGAAATACTAGTAGTCTGTAGGAATAAAATTATGTTTCTTACTTCAGTTTTAAAGCTGATATTGTATTTGGGAGGACAAAAAGAAATAAATTCAATTAAATCGACACATACCAAATAGGTATTTCTGCATTGAATACATAATTTTTGAAATATGCAAAACAATTTTCTGTTTACTCTATGACTAATAAATGAGAAAAGTAATTAACGACTGGTATTATCCCTGGAGAATTTAATTTCTCTAAAATAAAAAGCATTAATCAACAGGTGCTCAACATTTATGTATTAAAAAACCAAGACAAAACAGATTACTTTGGCATTCTCCTAATCATACCTCTTTATTTAAGATTAGGTGGTGTGACAAATATGTGGTGTTAAGTGGCAGGCTTTTGTGTCATTCAACGATAGCAAACCTTTTTAACAGTAGAATTTACTTCAAATGTGTCTTCATCTGATTTGAGCAATTAATTTTGACAGATAAAGAAGTGTTATTACATAGAACTACTTTGGATCATCACAGTATTCTGTAAGCAGGCCTTGAGTTTCAACCTTCATATATTCAACAATCTAAGAGAAGCAATTCTTTATCCTCTACAGTGTCTGGCCAATAAGGAAAACATAACACTTCCTGATTATTAGAGCAGGCAGCAAGAAAAAAAACCACAAAACAACCAACAAACAACAGAGCTACAACCAATTGTTTCCCTTCTGAATACAGAAAGGGAGTAAAATTAGATTATATAATCAAACCATGATAGTTTGGCAGATTCAATCTAAACAGTAGAGCTTAGACAAAACTGTTTTATCCAGTCAGATTGTATTTGTTATGTTAAATATCTAGTAGGTTCCGGTCGTAATTCTGTCTATATGTTGCAAGCAACTCCTATGATAAACTTACCTGTAGAATGTGAGGGTGATTCATCCTAACCTACAGTTAAAAATGAGGCGCACACTCATGTTTGTCTCTTTTTATATTAAATGGAGGGAAACAGACATTTTCAAAGGTGAAATTCCCCTTAATCTGTAAAAGGTATCAGAGATGCATCAAATGGAATTAGCCCTCTAGGGTGTCTATTCCTCTCTATCAACCACACAGGCTCCTTCAGTGACTAGCTTGAAGTTACACAATTTTTTTTTTTTTTTTTAAACATCAAAATGTAGATTAAATTAACCCACCCAAATAGGACCTCCCATTGCCTCATAGCCTGAGGCAACAATAGAGAGGTGAAGTGGATGAAATTATAAACAGCAACCAACAGAAGTGATGTTGGAGCATTTATAGCTTCCCCTCCATGTGGATTCCCTACTACCTAATAACACATAAGGAACACTGCAGTCTTTCTTTCAACAAAGATACTTAATGATTCTTTCTCCTCTATTCCACTGCCTAGCTGACAAAACTATTATGAAATTGATTATCTTTCAGACTTCTGCCTCTTTGCTAAGTTTGGTTGAAGTCAACTAAACTGCTTCAAAAATTGCTAGGATACAAGAAAAAAAACTCAGACTGCCCTATTTCTAATGATGTCCTTCTGCTTTACATACAGGCTTCAAAGCTCTTTTCAGAGATACGTAAAAAAATATTTTCCCTGCTTTACAGATGAATTAAAAGGGACAGAGAGATGGGAAGTAACTTACCAGGAGCACATAGCTGGTCAATGATAGAGCTGGGAACAGAATCCAACTTGATTCTCAGCTTTACTCTCAAGCTCACCAGCCCAAAACCTAAGCATCAGTGACATTCTGCCCATAAAATACCTATAAAAAGGGCTGCTCACTATGAAATAGAAATCCCTCTCAGTGTCATAAACCAAACTAAAAATTGTTGGGTAGAAAGAATACATTTCCCTTCTGGTGAAGTAAGGGCAAAGCTTTGTATTAATCATATATATATATGTAATTACACATGCCCACACAAGTAATGTCCACACACGATGCTAATGTATCGGACAGAGTGAGAGAGGCTAGCACATAAAATTATTTAGTGCAAGTTAAAAATCTCTGCAACTTATTAGCAAAATATGTCACGCTAAATAGTATCTGGGGGGTGGTATGCTTCCAACACTGAGAGGGATTTCAACTGTGTTTATCTTATTTTGGTATTATAATGGCTACATAAATGAATTTGATGGAGGAAAGCATCCAGAAAGTACTCTGGAATCTTATTCAAAAATCAGCATAAAACCCACCTTTCCTTTTTCATCTTCACTGCAATACTGTATTAATGACATGCAGCTGTATATTTGCCTGGCAAATCCCCACTGAGTCATAGAATTAAAGTATCTTTTTACTTTTGCAGATATCTGTAGCAATGGATTGTGTATAAATCAGCTTCCCTCTACAACAGCAACTCCCACTGTCATATGGTTCTTGGATTTAGTTCACCTCTACAGACTCCATCATAAGCCTGTTATTTCTTCATCGGTATTACGAAAACCATATTTGAATAGCAGAACATATTAATCGCCTTTCTGTGAAAGGAGTTTGCAGTGAAAGAATGGCTGAGGCTATGAAAGAACATTCTATTGGAACGCTAGTATGGCAGAATTATTTACAGTCCCTTCACGTTTATTTTGCCCCACATACACAAAAACAAGTAATTAATTTTAAAAGTGAAACAAAAGTTGTCATCTCTAACTGATCCCTGTTTTACACATATTTTTGCAATAGTACAGCATATAATAGACTATGAGTTACTAAACCCAATGAGTTGCAACAAAATTTAACTAATTAAAGACAGACTGTATTATAATTACATAAAGACTGTATCAATTAAACTGTATTATTAATTTGTTTACAAAACAATGTGTTTCATTATTCACTCAGACTTCAGAGCAAATGACTAAAGCTTTAATTTTCATATTTACTTATGACTAGATAACTACACACAAAGGTGATTTAGCCTCTTAATCTACCTAGCTTTTCAAATTTTAATTGCTTTTTAATTATAAAAATCATTACTGTCCCAAGTGTCCTTAATTGGATTTCAGCAAACTTTAATAACATAAAACTTGTCCTTACCTTATCAAGTTCTGGATCTTGAAAAGGAAATTTGCTTATAACTATTTTGTATTCCTCTTCATTTGCTACAGGAATAGGGCTATAGTTGTCTGCTTCAAAAATATCCCTGGTGAATTAGTTAGTAAAGTAAAAAAAAATTAGGACATTTAACTTTTTTTACAGTATTTTCAAATGTTAAAAACATGTAAATTAATATAAATTTTACCACCACACTTAGGTGTGCAGCTTCAAAAAGTTATGAGCTGCAATCTTCATAATTTCAGACACCCAAACTATTTTTAAATCAATTTGAAAGTATCTTGTATATGCTAACTCTTTATACTGTGTCTAATCACAGAGAAAAAAAGCTGAAAGCATTTTAATATGTATGACTCCAAGCATAATACAGCAAAGGAACTTTAGATTAACTACTCTACTCCAGGGTAAACCATACTGAAATACTTACTAATTATCGTAGCCTACACTTTGCCTACACTAAAGCAGATATTCAGAGAGTCTCACTTAGATACCACAGCTTCATATCATCAATGTAGACGATTCAGAGAACTTCAACTAAGCATATGGCCACAGCATTATTTAAGTACCCTCTGGGCTTTTCTGTTACTCAAATGATGACACTAGGAGTCTAGAGAGCTGGAGAACCTTAAGTGGTCAATTTAATTTCAAGGTTTTCTGTAATCCAATGTAACGTATTTTAAGGTAAACAATTTCTCCACATTTAGACATCACACCCTATCTGCAAACTGCTTTGGTGTACAGCCCCAGGCTGCCATATTCCTGGGTTTACAATTTAATCAGTCAAATTATTCCAAGGAATAGGTGGAAACCAACCTGCATTAAAAAACATGAAGATGTACCGGCAATGTCAGTAGTCTGTCAGGGAGATACAGCTAACAGTTAGCTATCAGCAAACACTAAGACAAGCTAAGTTAGGAACCTAATGACCTATTGCAATAGCCTAAAGTTAAGTTACTAGGTTCACAATGAAGAAAACCAGATGTCTCCTGCTTGTTTCTTCCACCATGTCCTTTTGGAGACCTTCCTTCTCTCCATTAACTACAGAAGCACTACTTGATGGATTTTTTAAATTTTAGTTACATATGATGAATATCTTGGTCCTATCCAACCCGAAATTCATAAACACTGCGTTAATAAATTCTTCCAGAATTACAAGTCTATCAAAAAAACTTGAAAGTTGGACAAAAACAATGCAAAAGATGCAATACAAAAGGCACAATTATTTTGAAATACTAACCTGAACAATCCAGACCACTTTTTAAGCAGTGTTTCACTGTATTGGTCTCTTATCTCAAATAAAAGATCAAATAGTCGGTTCACAGGAAAACCATAGCCCTAAGGTATAAAAAATACAATCAATTCCTACCCCATCACTTCTGGACTCTGAGATGACACTTATTATTCAATCTTGTCACGTTTATTAAACAAATTATAGTACTTTAAACACACCATTACAATTACAAGATTATATATTAAATTCTCTCCAAATACTTTCTTCTACGCTACCAGTTTTCAAGTAGAAATTTTTCGCATTTCTCTCTAACATTTTAACTTTCTATTTATGTATATAACTAATCTTTTTATCAGTGTGTTAAACACTGCAAGAACACTTGCCAATGATGTTCATTTCATCTTTCAGCTGGAGAGTTGGTGGTAACTGGAATGCTATTCTTGCTTAAGATCAGAAGTAACGCATTTATAAAAAGACAAAAACATACACAAATTATGAAGCTAACATTAATTCTGCACAGATATGAATGACTGGATGCTAGCTAGATAGCCCAGAATGCATACATTATGTTGATAAAAGGAGGAACAAAGGCAAGAAATACATATATTTTCAAAATATTCTTGTGTAATTTTGTTCTTGATTCATATATATGATTCAGGAAAACCCAAAGGAAGAAAATTGACTCTAGGAATTTCAGTTAAATTACTAATACAGTACGTACCTGCAAAGTATCAGCAAATACTACAATGAGATTCTTCAGTTCCAGAACAAGGTCAGGATCACTGCAATATGACTGAAAGTGAGAAATTCTGGTTTTGTTAAAAGAATTTTAACTATGGGACATATGTTTTCAAAGAATATTAGCACAGAAGGTTAAATTCTCCAGCCTTATCCCTTTACCTGACTGACTGCCTTAGTAAAAAACAACTTGGACTCACTTGTCTTCACTTAGTCCAGCTACATAAAAGCATTTGTTAAATTTTTATATGAACTATCAGGAGTATAAAAGCTCAGAAAAAGTAAACTAAAATATGAGATTCAATAAATATCAGTATGTTGTACTGAGATTCAAAAATCAGCAAATTACATTTATTTCAGCAGAACAGAAGTACACGTTAAAATGCTTTGCTAAATCAACATCAGAGCGGTTTCCACAGGACTTTCTTTTGAACACAAAGCCTGGGCCTAACTAGTGCCAACTGTGCCACCTCAGACAGCTTCCCAGCTGTATGAGGAGAACACTATAAAATACTTTTAAACTAAGTTCAAATTACAAATTTGATGGTAAAAAGTCAAGACATTAAGTTATTTACTCTACTAAATGACTGAAATACATAGGTTTGCAGTCATACAACTAAGGCTTTCACCTCAGCTTCATTATTTGCAAAACTGGATAAAGTAAAAAATATTTGTATTAAAATAATCTAAAGCAGCATGAGAATATAGTATTGGTTAGAGACTATATATGCCTGTTTCACCTTTCTTTAATTTTTGCTCTTAGCGTACTTTAGCAAAGTAAGGGTTTGGTTTACAATACCTCATAAGACAACATACATTTACCTAAATATTAGTCTGTACTAGGATGATCTTAGAAAGTGATTGTGATAGAACTCATTTTGATGGGCATTATGCATTTTGAGAAGAAACAGTGATCAACTACATGACAAGACACTGGTGAGTTCTTTAGAGATTACATTACTTTTACTCCTTAAATTACCATATTCTTACACAGGTGTATAAACCCATATCCAGACAATTAACTTGCAATGTATTTAGCTTTAAAAAAATGCTGAATATATCTCAATTTATCCCAATCCTCTAAAATTAATTAAAAAGTATGAGAACCTCTCATGTACCACTGATCAATAAAGGTTCTATGATAAAACTATAGTTGCAATTTGAGCTTTTTCCCCATTTTTCCTCAGTATATATGAAATGTGAAATACTCCTTGAATTAAAGATCAGTTGTAATAAAAATTAAAATTACACTGCATGAAGGAACTGCCTCTAGCAAACATTAAAAAGGGAAAGATAAAACTCTTCCATTTTTTTCCAATAGTAAAAGTTATACCAATAGTAAACTCTGAAGCAATTTACTATCAGTCACTTTGAGTGAACAATGGTATTCCATTGGTCTTCACAGAGGAGTAAGAAACAACATGCAGCTAGTCAGCATCATTGGAGCCAAGGTAGAAATGTAACTTTAGGAGACACACTTTTACTGTACTGAAATCCTCAGCTGATACAAATTTTTTCTAATACCTTTACTTCAATATAAACATATTACTACTATAGCACTGAAGAGATAGCTCCAAGGGTTTTGCTGGAGGAGTTTATTTTGGAAACACTGCATTTGGAATGATAATTAGGAACTATTTCCTGGTGGTGCTTTCAGTGCCGAACTATTCAATCTGATCTAATGAAGAGGTCAGTTGAGACTAATGAGGAAGGATTGCAATAATAACAGCAGATTAACTCTGCATATTCTAAACTGCTGGACTAAGAGAAGGTTTGGAAGACCCAGTGAGTTGTAAATCAGTGGAGGATTATGCAAATAGTCCATGGCTGCAGATCACAGCCTGATACTGTTGGGGAAAACAAAAGCTTGGCAGGCTCCCTCCCAAATCTGAGCAATTTTTAATCACAAGGAAAAGAAAACATGAGAGGTGTAATTTTTCACTTTGTTACTATCCCAGCTTTAAATACACAGAGCTCTGAAGTTAGAGGATTTAAACTGCAATACTGATAAGACTTCTCACTTACTGAATGTGTTCTAAGAACAGCAATGATCTTGGAAAGGGCCATGTTCCAGAGTTCATCGGTATATGTTCTAGTTACCAACCCTTGGGTTACATGTAAAATGTGGTCTTCTACTACAAAGAAACTAAAACAAAATAATGCTTAAATTATTAAGTTGTTTTCTAATATTAGAGCAAATTCTACCCTTTCACACACAAGCATAGTCAAACCCTTCCCCACTCGAGCAGAGACACTTTGGTAGGTTTGGTGTTCTGCTTTGCCCAGCATGAAGTCAAAATGTGGAAAGTTTGTTTCATGCCAACTGGAGGAAGCCCAGGCTGCTGGACTGTCCTTGTGGGGCACTGCACTTGGTAGGATCTGGATGCTCTTCCCTGCTCAGACCCAGCAACAACCACCCACATGATTTGTGCAGAAACAGAATCTTGCAGAAGAAAATTTTTGGACAATGGGAGAACGGAGGGTGAATTAAGAATCAATATAGTAAAACTGAAATAAATCTTAGTTTAGAAAACTTACCCTACAATTTGACTGAAGTATCTTCTATAGCCTTCTACTGTTTCGTGCTTTTAGTGAAAAAGAAAACAAGGTTAGGAATAAAAATACCACTAAGGACTACAACCCAAGTGAATGCAAAACCAGAAGTATGGTTACCATGCTTGACTGTGGCTGCAGAACTAATCTTGCTTGTTTCCTTCTTTGTTTTCTGTAGTAATTTTCAAATATTTCTCCATCACCCTAAAACAAGACAGAAGTAGTTAAAACAAGAACAGTGCCTCAGAATGAAAAAGGCACTTCTTAAATTAAGGGTAGAATTTTGTTGAACTAAGACACATATCTTGCATTTATTCCACATGTAGACCTCCAGCTGACAGCAGCAACGTTTTGCATGCATGGAATATGCAGAAATTACATTCTTTTTATTTTAAAGTAGCCTACAGAATGTACTGTAACTAAAAATTTTGCTCATGTGCCCACATTTTGTCAAACAATATTACCCATTTTAAGCAATATTTATGTTTTTAAGCTAGTTTTCAGAGTATATTAGTATTTATAGACAAGGCATATTAACTATTACTCTATAACTGAAACTCACTGTCTCTTACAGTGTTTCCCTAGGTTATTCAAGAAACCAACTGTGTTATAAAGTTCAGTTACAAAAATTTTTCTGTGAATGTATTGATACATCTGAACACTGCCTCTGTTAGTTTTGCCTGAAACCCCCCCCCCCCACATGAGATTTATTTAATATTTGCTTATTCTCTTTGGAATTGGTAAATATAACTACTGTGGATTTGGATTTTTCTCCTGTCATGGTCCTCAAAAATACAATACCCTCTGTGCCTAATGATCATATTGTGAGGAATTCAAGTGACATCCTACCCATCTCATTAAGATGGCCATTCAGCAGAAACCATCTGTCCATTTGAAATCAGTGCTACATTGACTCATCTATCTACTGAACATAATGTAATTTGTATGCAAGCAGAATAAAGCAGCTTAGCATTTTTAAGGTTTGTTTTCACTTCACGTGCCAATTATTAGGCCAATGCTGTTTAGAATTCCATTACTTGGGCTTCCAAAAAACCTTGAAATGAAATTATTACAGAGATTGTATATTACTAAGCCAGCATTACTTACCTAACTCCTTTATAAGATATAACAAAGAAGGTTTACATTTAGTATTTTAAGTTCATAATGAATATTTAATCATATTTAGAAATACTGCTAACCTAACAAAATGTAAAAGTAAAAAAGAGACTTGGCTTAAAAACAAAAAAATCCACTTGAAACTGAGATGCAAACTTACTAGAACACTTTCTGTTGCAGGAGAACTTTACACAGTGTGTTCTAATTCATATTAACCATTCACCTCCAGCCCAAATATTCAATGCAGTTTTCAGATGCACAAAGCCATTACTGAATTCTACTTCCAATGCCAAATCTCTACTCAGTCCTGACACAAGCTTCTCAAATGAAAAAGAGAAGCTGTTCTTCTCAAATCCACACCAAAAATGGAGATATAAAATATATTATTATTTATAGACTGTGCTATCCTATGCACTTAAGATTAGCAATTCAGGCATAACAACTATTTTAAAGAGATGTTCTAAAGCAATCAGTACACAGCAACAACCCTGATGATTCACTCACTGAATAAGCAAAGGAAAAGCAAGATAAAATATACTGAAGCAATGCATTTGTTTTGCCCAGCTTTCAAAAATTCATGAGTTTGTATCAATAGAAATAATAAATCAGTTCACGTTAGGTTATAAATTCTAGGAATACTGCTCATATATCAAGTGTTGTTTCACACCATAGTTATATTTATTTTATACTGCTATATAGCATTTAGTTAAAAGGTAACATTACATGCTAAAGGGATCAAGGGTGTTTTCACCAGAATTTAAATATACAGCATCTCACATAGTATACATGGGCTAAATACATAGCTACATAGTATTCTGAGGTATATAAAATCCTGCTTTCTTCTTCAATATGAAAAAGCAGAGTAGAAAACTATTGTCCTGCATAAAAATAGAATATTTTCTATAATTTTGTAGCAGAAAGAGAATTCACTGAGAAGGTGACATTTGCTGTGAGGTAAGTCCTTGAACTAGAAATGTAATGAATAGCCATGTGGTATCAACTCCCCTCCTTTGCTGTCATCATGAAATTCTCTAAACTCCAAAAGGGATGGTTTACAACAGGAGGTAACTGAGAAGGACTCCAAGAAGTGGTTAATGCACAACTCTTGATAATGCTACCATGGCTTATTAATTAGATTATGCTGGCAGGAAAGACAGAACCCCTATTCTGAAGACATCAAAAACCCTTTTTTGGTATCAGAGAGCACTCCAAGTTGCTTTCCATCTCCAGTAAATTTGGAAGCTGGCAAACTTTCTGTGCAAACCCAAAGAGCATATCCTCGGATGAAGGATCCAACATCAGGATCCTTGTCAAAGTGAAAAACATACTCACATATTACTTTTAAGTGTAATCTATTAATTTTACTTCAACTGGTGTATTTAACTTAACACATTCTTTTTCCTATGTTATTTCACACTTATTTCCTCTGTAAAAAGAAACACCCCATTCTTTTTTAATATTTCTGGTAATCTGTCTTTCTGTCCCTCTTGTTCTTTCATTGAGATGAATAATTACTCATGTAATTACTGATGCTTTTGTTTGGATTCTTTCTTTAAAAAACAAAGTAACTTCAAGATATAAGCTTCCATGTTACACAGCTGCAAGGATTCCATAAAAAGAACATAACCCAGCCTGAATGCTTGAAGCCAGATCCAGCTGAGATTGTAGGATTAACAATACTTCAAAGTACTTCATCTATATGCCCCTGATACTTATTTTATATGTAATCTGACTTAGAAAGTAATTGAGACATAGGAAATGTGAGAAAATAATAAATAATTATCAGGTTTCCCGAAAAAAGTTTTCATCCTTGTTAGCTTGTGCATTGTATCTCTTTTACAGCAGCTAAAATGGGCTATTGTGTCTCTGCCATTGAATCCCACCTAATCTGCCTGAGCTCAGTCTGTCACAATCTCCAGTTTTTGCTAGCTATTTTGCTCTACTATTCCAACTTCCACAAGATTCAGACTGAATGTTCCTGTATTTTGTAATACTGATCATATCCCCCCAAACATTTAGGTAACATGGAACACTCAGGGGAACTGCAAAAGTGCCAATACCACTATTGAGGCAGACATGCATATTTCATATGTATTCTTAAGAACACTTATGTAGTTAATGGCTTGCTGTGTGTCCTTTATTATGCATATAAAATAAAACATGTATCTGTGCCCTGAGTATCCATACTCTACCAACCTCAACTGGCTCATCTAGAACTACTACTACTAGATGCAATATGCTTGCTTGCTTAGGAACTATTACAGTATGAAAAATACAGAAATGAACATTCAAAGTAAAGTATCTTTCTGAGGTCACCTTAATACATACCAAAACTGAATAGATGTGCAAACACCTATAGACTGGAGAAAAGTCTACAAGATCTTGGGCAGTTAAAACCTGAAGAAGGAAATGAAAAAAAAAAAAAAAGTATATAAAGCATAAAAAGCATATAATGTGCAAAATGTGATACATAACCAACAGAACTTGTCCACTTAATAAGGACCCCAAAATGGATGGGTTCTATCACAAGAGTAAATTAATTGCTAAACTCTCCTCTCCCTTTGCACTACAGTACTAAATTTTATTCATGTTACAAGACCAGACTCCTTCCACTGTGTTTTCAGAGCACCAGATTTAAGGTCTAAATACTCACTGTTTTATTCAATTTATGAATACTGAACATTTGATAGCGGAAAGAGTTCTAACACAAGCTGAAGTCCTCAACACAGAAATGCTGACTTTGCAATAGCAGAATGTTCCAGTGGGCGACATATCATTTATAGTGGGCAGGTAATGTATAATGTAAATTGCAACTGAATTCCAGAATAATTACAAGTTCTATCCCATTGAATGTCCCCAAACATGACGCTAAAGCTAGCATTAGTACAACTAATATTTTGGCACTGTTTTTTCCCCCTAAAACGCTGATCTGGACTGGTGTCCCTTGATGGTGTTCTCTGGTTCTTCCTAACTGATGTCGACCATCTATAGGCAGCATACTGCAAGTTTTGTTAAATAAATCTATCAAATTCACTTTAAATAAGATGTGCTGATTTAGTATAAAGTTACCTCTTCTTCATGTTCATCATCTTCTTCAAACGTTCGCTTCAATGTAATTTCATTCTTGGATTCCAAAATTTTACTTCTACCTAAATGCATATTCCGACCATAGTTTAGATTATTCTGCTTCTGAAGAGCGGTACTAAAGGTTTTCTGCTGCTGTGCCTGTTTTAAGAGTAGTACCAATAAAGAGGGATGTAATGCAAATCTCATCACTGATGAGTATATGTTATGACATGAAAAACAGGTGGTGCTATTGAAAACACATCAGTGTAACTGCAAGATGTCTGTCCTCAGCCTACACTGATGATTTTGTCTTTAATCAGTTTGGGATGATAAATTAGTTCAATAGCTAATTTCTGCATAATTTTTCCCTAATCCCCACAATACAATTTTAAAGGAAGAAAAAATTAAAAATGTAATCTGTAATTTTCCTGATCATAAATTGCAAACAGAGAATCAATATTTAAATGAAGTACAGTTATCACAGAGTTTTCAACTATTTGTTTGCTGTCTTCAGTTAAGCCTTAGTGAGCAGACAGCTGCAGAAGTCAAATACACTATATTACTATATTACACTATCCTTACTATTAAAAGAAATGCAACAAGGTAGTACAGTATAATCTTGCGATTAATTTTCATTTATCATAATCAGTGCTGCATTTTACAGGAACCTTTGATGACAAAATGGCAACCCAACCTGAACTCTGCCCAACAAAAAATCAAATTAAAACTTTGCTCTTCAAATAAATTCTAAAAGCATTAACTGCTTTAAAGCTTGCCCAGTACCAGTGCTTTGAAGTGGCAGATTATTTTGTGATGGAACAGTCAAGGGCTCCAGCTCTCCCAGTCTCCTCCTGGCTCTCACCTCAGTCCTCTGCATTAGTAGTACTTTAGAAAGGATGAGGCAGTTATCTCAACACTTCTTTTAGTCTTATTCATCCTTGCCAGCTGGCCAGATAGGCTGCTCTTTGTTTTGGTGTAGTAGCTGCTGAGTTACAAACTGTCTAGGAGTTGACTACTCAAAGTATTTCACAATTTTTCTCAGGGAAGAAACTACTTCTTGTCTAGGACACAGATACAAATTTGGAAAGAAAGTTTGATGCTACTGAAGTGTCACACTGCTGCTTCCTGTGTTAGCCAGGAACCACTAGAATGACAACTTCATGTCCAGGGGAAGAAACTACCCAAGATATCAGCAAGCATTTCACAGCTCTCCATCTTTACTCAAAGGTCTATGTGATGACTATAATCCTTAGACAAATCTTTTTGGCTAACCTGAGACTATCAACACTGGTATTTTCAGTAGATAAGGGGACTGAAGTAATTCTGTTAGGTTGGCTTACCTGCTTCATGGCAGTTTCTCCAATTCTGTCAGAATGCTTTCGAATACTCTCTAAGAAATCCTTGAGATCTGACATGGATATTTCTTTTATTTCTTCACGCAGTTTTGGGAGATTTTCTATCATTATCTGGCAAAACCGGTATTGGCTAACTCTAGGAAGATACAGATTTTCTAGCTGTTCCATTGTTTTTAAAGCAGAATAGTATCTACAAAGAGATTAAAATCAAATTGTGTAGTTTCTTATAACATTTTAATACAATACTTTGTATATCAAATATAGGATATCAATATCATGCATGGAATATACATCTAATGAAATTACCCTGTTCTTAGAAAAAATAAGAAACAAAAGGCCATCCATATAATGCTTTAGTTTGGAAAAAAAACCAAACCAACCAACAGTAAACTGTCAGAGTGACTCAGTCAAGTCAAAATTTTAAGTAGGCTCTTATGGTATTAGCTGTTCTCATCAACAGAGTCCTAACACCACATGCATCATCCTGCAGAATTGAGGCACTAAAGTCATAACAATTATTTCCCCTTCTAGATTGGATTTATTAGAGTTTTTTATGGGTTCCTTTTTTCTGAAACACAAATTGCCAATCACCCAACATTGCCATATACACACCAAACAATGAAAAAAATCTTGGAAAAGCATGCCTGTATGTATCTGCCTTCTTTAGGTACATGCGAACATATACGCACACCCACACCCCACCCTCCTTCCACCATCCTTAGCTGGAAAAGACATCTATACACTTATCTCAAGTAATATTTTTTCCAGCAGCATATCGTATTTTGCTGTAAAGCATGAAACTATTTACTCTTCTGACAAAATACAGTATATCCCATCAAGAAAACGACTACTTTGAAAAAGCATTAAGGTCAGATGGTTTTAAAAAAAACAAACCAAAAAAGACTCCTTAATTTTCTCTATTCTTCCGTGTTCTATTAGCCTACAGACTATTTGTAGCAGGAATATGGAAGAATGGCCTAAGAGGGGAAAAAAAAACCCACCAAGAAATACTTTCTCTCGTGTCCATATACTATGCAGATGTTGTACCACACATTCATAACTGTGTTGTGAAATTTTACATAAGGACAATGAGTTTAAAGAAATACTCAGGTTAAAACTAAGTGTAAAAAGTGATTTAACTGCAAAATAAATTAAAAAATTAAAGAAAGACGCAAACAATTTTGACAACAGAAAGCTACCAAATACTGAGACACCAACTCACTCTATTACTATAGTTATTTACCTGTCTTCACTCTCAGTTCTCTCATAGATTACAGGGGTTGTGGGACCAAGACTTACTTGCTAAAATCATTTATCAACTTCAGGCCTGTAGCATGTAAGTAAAATCTTGATGCTTTCAGCTGATTTAGGGAAACATTTAAAGAAGGAAATTTTAAATGAAGGAAATTGGTTTTCCATGCTTCCTCTTATAATCAGTAGAGAGATGAACACCACAAGGAGGTGATTCAGAGCTGAGTCAGGCTCCTACATGCCTATTCCTGAAGTCAATACCCTTCTCTTTCATTTTCAAATGTCACACAGGTTCGTAAGGCTGAATGCTTGTGAAAATTTTTACTTTATCAAAAAGATGAAGCAAAACAGAAGTGGGTCAACACTGAGATAGACAGCTAAACTAAAGCGACAATAAACAGAAACACCATGTTGTGATGTCAACAACATTTTAAAGAGAGGTGCAGGAAACAGGTTAAACATGAATAGGACAACAATTAGTTGTAGATGTGACAGCAATTTTCCTTTACACAGTATTCTTACCAGCTACTCAGCCCAGGAGGCTTTTGGAAAAATGCATTTAGTTTGGCCTATTAGAACAGAATAAGGTGAACCGATGCCTTCTAGCTTGGTTTTGGAATAGGAAAAGTAGAAAAACTGAGATTAGGCTAAGTTAATTTGCTGTTAGTTCCAACCCTTTCTTTCCACAAATACAAGGCAATATCCACAGCCCATTTTTAGCTTCTCATATTATAACCTTAGCTTCTTTTTCTTCCTTAAAGTCCTACACAATCAGTACTGGAAAATTACCAAATAATTTTGAAAGGGAAAAGCTGAATATGAGCAAAGTCCCTTCAAATGTTCATGAAAACCTGGAAAAGTGTCCTTTCCAGTTCTTTTGCTTCTGGATATTACTTTGTAGATATAGTGAGTAAACATTTTCAAACTGAAATACAATTCAAGCTGCCGGCTCCCCTTCTATAGACAACCAATAATAAATTATTAATACTACAGTCATAACTCCGTGTTCCATTCTCAAATAAACACATTGTTTTGAATTTTCTCAATCAAGACATTTCTAAGTTAACAATACAGGATAGCTGGAGGATGGGAAAAATCTCTTTTATTCCAGAACACAACTGCTTTCAGGACACTGCAAATAAAGAGGTTTCAAGTGTAAATTAGGAGCTTTTGTTTATTATATACTTGGTTTATATAAAATATACATAAGGTGATGGGAATGTTGCAGATAAGGAGGAGTCTGGGGGTTTTATGTACGTGGGTTTTGGTTTTTTAAATAGTAAATGACCAAGAGTGCCACATGGTGAGATTTCTGGGGAATAAAACCATAATAGCATCAAAATCGTATAAAAGGTTTTTATTTAAATTATACAGATCAGCTTATCAGAACACTGTTAGTTCATCTGGAAGGTTTTTGAGTGCTGTCTCTAAGATCAGAATTAACATAATCCATTTTAAATCCATTCTAGAGTCCCTTACTAATTACATATATATGGAGCTCAGGACCTTGCCCTTTTAACATCTGTTCTGATAAAGCACTGAGGTCTTATTAATTTGAAGGTCATCCTCAGGTCAGGATTTAAACTAAAAAGTTTTCCATATAATTTAATGGAATTATGTATTTGTATATTTTGCTTTAAAAACATTCCATAGATTTAACTCAATGCTGAAGATTTTGACAACAATATTATTAGTTCCCATCATATATTATCAATCATATAAGGTGAAGCTTGCCCATTTGACAACAAATGAGTTAAAGAAGTATCTTCAAAGTTATTTTTTTCATATAAATATAGCAGTCCTCTGTCTATTCTTCTGAGCTAATCTTGTAAGAATATGTGCCCCAATGCAGAATTTATAATGTATGGTTTGAAACTGAAGTCACAAGTTTGAAACACCAATAGAGGTCATATGATAAGACTGTCCAGAACTGATCCATCCTATCATCAGAATCAGAAAACTGCAAGATGGATTTTACTAACATCTCCAAACTATAAAAATGGAAACTTCTAGAACTAGCAAGAAGAGGGACTTGAAAAACAACAACCACACTCCAGACCAAACACAACCCCCCC
>JANZLQ010000100.1:24553657-24577437 GCA_026212715.1 Elanus axillaris
TCCTTTTACTATTACTGTTGTCATTTTATTAGTGTTGTTATCATTATAATTACTTTCTTCTTTTCTGTTCTATTAAAGTGTTCTTATCTCAACCCATGAGTTTTACTTTTTTTTTCCCAATTTTCTCCCCCATCCCACTTGGGGGGGGAAGGGGTGAGCGGCCGCGTGGTGTTAGTTGCTCGCTGGCATTAAGCCACGACACCCACCATTCAGAAGAAAGCTTATAGTAAGGTCAGAAAACAAATCCAAGTCTTTCAGGGCAAAAAACTCAATCTGATGACCATACTCTTTCTTTAGTTCTTCCCACAGTAGATTCAAGAAGATTCAGCAACCACCTTAGCAGACTGATTTATTTAATTATTTTCATTGTATGGCAGGTTTGGGGTTTTTTTGTAATACTTATTGTGGAACAAGACTTGCAAAAAACACCAGTTCTAACACTTCCCCATTAGACCACAATCACTTGAAGCAGCTGGAAACTTTCTCCAGAGACACGTATCAAAATCCAAATGCACAGACCATGGTAACAGAGCTGTATAAAATGTGTGATGATCTTATCTCTTACTTAAAGATTTAGGTAGTTCAGTCTAAATGCATGGCCCCCACTAGGTGTTTTGAAGAGCAGTGAAGAAACCACACCTCTCCCCTGTGCTTCCTCAGCTAAGACTTTAAACCCTCCATAACTCTTTCCAGCCAATTTTGTCTGTTTAGAGCAGATTCCACAGTTACTTCCTCTCACAACTATAGTTCTTGTCAACTTGTGTTATCCATGGCTCAGGAGACAGATAAAGAGGATACAGAGCCTTTCACCTCTAGGTCATCCGTTCAAACGTAGCCCATGTTCATAGGGACCAGAATTTGCTATCAATAGATGGCTTCTTGGACTCCAGTAAACCTCCATTCCATCTGCATAAACTGGTATGTATTCCAAACCCCAAATCCTACATTATCTTAAAAGGTGTCTGCCATGGAGAAAAGAAAATGGAATTCCAATCTTTATCCTAAAACAACTGTCCCCCCAAAATACAGAATATCTACACTATCATCTTCCCTTCCTTTAAACATTAGAAATGCTGTTTTATTCACAGTACAAGACTGTAAGACAATAGAATAATGAAAACACATTCTGAAAGGCTGCAAGTGGAGAAAGTCAAAAGGAAAGAGGTCTTTTTAAAAATGACCAGTGAAAGCTTTGCTGCATTAACAAACCTCAGTGAAGGTTTATAAGAAAAATTATCTTTGCCTAAAATAAACATTCCTCATTGTTTTTGTTAAGACAGGGATTGTGAATGCTCTTCTCTCTGACTCTTCCAGGAAAGCTTCACAGCAAAACTTATGTTCCTAAGTTTTGAAATTCCTTGTACCTGCACACATCAGCTATCAGGTCTTTGCACTGACACTATGGGTGTCTGCTGTTGCTCAATCACTTAGTGATATAGGCCAGGATACACTCACTCTTTGGATTTGTTGCTCACTAAGCCACAAGGAAATTACCATTTGAATTACCTGCAAGTTCCACAGGATAGCCACCTCTAGGCTGTATTACAGGGAATTTTAAGTCACAGGCAAAGTAGTAACTGTAGCATAGCGAATAAAAGAGATACCTGAGCTGCAGCAGTAGCCTGCAGCTGAGTCTAAACCTTCTGCACTCCATATGATTTCAAGGTATGGTACATCAAAGCTATGGCATCTCCCCTTTCCCTTAGATCTTTTTATGGTATGACAATGATATGTCCAAACCCCTCAAGTCAGTATATCATCCTTTAAGACTTCCTGTCTGGCAACTCTTTCCTCAGGAAAATTATCAGATCTGAATCTCTTAAATAATAGAAATTGCATTTTAGATTTAAGGAGTACTGATGATTTCTCAGAAAGCACATCAACCATCAGTGGACTCGACAAAACTCCTAGCAAGCATGGAATCAAAATGCTAAAAGCCATCTGCAATTTCACCTCACCTAAGTGATCTCTCTGTGATGACATTAGGAACTGTAACTTCCCTTGCAATTCTAAAGCCAGGATGCTGCTTGTCTTGCCTAACAGAGCAAGGGAATGGCAGAATGCAGGCCTTGATTCCAGTGTTTTCGTATTTTCAGCACACTAAACATAGCATCCTCTACAGACTACCTTGCAGACGGAAGTAATGCAATTCAGACAGCAAACCCTGCAATCTGTTCTCTGACCAGAGTAGCAAGGGCACTGGACTGTTCACATCTTTCTGCTGAGCTGCTCCAAGAGCACGGCAAAAACATGCTGCCAGCTGCTCTAAGCGGATATCAAATCAGTGTCCCGTTCAGAGGAAACAGCATATAGTAGTCAAGTTGATAAGATCTACCACACCGGTTCACATCTAGCAAGTTTTGATTGTTAATAAGAGACAGCATAGTGCCATAGCTATTAGGTTATTCTTAAAGCTCTTTTATTCCTGCAGCAGACCTCCCAGACAGCATCTGTGCACAGGTATCAAGTAGGATATATACCACTGTCAAAAATGCATCAGATTTGCTGCAATGCTGATTGATCTGATGTGTACAGTAGATCTGATGCATTTTGGACATGTCTGCACACAGGCTTTAGATCTGATTTACTCATACACAGTGGCCTTTATTGAGGATTTTCAGATGTCCAGTGGTATGGCAGGAGGTGTTGGCTACCCAGGCAACAGAAATCCAGCCAATAGTCCAAAAGTAAATCTAGATTACACAGTAGCCCTGTAGACACCTTAATGTGCATAGCTAGTTCCAAATGGAAACAGGTCCAGACAGGCTTGTTAGCAGAAGCTTGCTGCAGTGGTGCCAGGTGCACAAAGAGGCAATGACAATGATCATGAATCCCGCAAAGGAAGACACAGATCAATCAGTGTGACTGAGGCTGTATGAAAAGCAGGCAGGGATCAAGGTGGCAATGATGCTGTATGAATCAGGAAAAGAGAAGCAGTGGTATTCATGGTGGGTGTGCATGAGGTGCAAGGTAAAAGCAGCAGCCCCAGAGGGATAGGATGACAGCTACAGGGGGGCAGGGGCAGCCAAGCTGTCACAGAGAGAGAACTGGGAATGCTGGGGTTACAGCAGTGCTAAGTGGCTCTCTGAGAAGATAGAAAGTGAAGACACAACAGAGGAAGGAGCAACTGCTCATATACCAGTTAGAAACCATTATTCTAGAAATTTATTTTTAAGTATGGTTTTAATTTTTTTTAATAAGTCAGTTTGCCACAGAGGAAAAAAAACCCAAACACCAGCACATTTTCTGCACTTCATTCTCATAGCCCCATGTACACAAAAGATTAGCATAAAGATACCAGATAGGTCTAAAGAAAGGTATATGGAGTGAAATGTCCTTTTTTGGATTATGAATTCGATTCAAATACATCATGATAGATTAATCAGGTATTACTGTACTCTGAAACATCTTACTCCCTAAGGATCTTATGATTCTTGCTTCTGAAACTTTTAAGTATTTTTTTAATACACTTCACAATTTATAATTGTAATTTCACTGCATGACATGCTTATTTAAGTAAACATTTTTCACAGCAATCACTAAGCTCCTAGAAGTCTTTATATTTAATATAACATCTGTTCACTTGCAGTGACATTCTTGAAACACAGACAAGGTATTATGAAAAGAACAGCACATGTACCAAGCTACAGGACTTAGAATACTTACATGTCTACACCACTGTTTGCTATTCTATCTGCTTACTTACAAATGTTATATTTTACTCATAGAAATAAGTTCACTCACCTTTTTACATTCATCTGTTCTTTTAGTTTGCTGTACATTTCCAGCACTGCATAAAAACAAGCAGATTAACCCATGGATGTTATTGTGGCTTTAGTTAGTAAAAGAGGAAAACATATACTGTAAAAGACAAAATAAACCATAGAAAAGGATATGCTAAATTTACCTTATTTAATTCCTACTGTAACATAAATGTGACAAAACTAGCAAAAAAAAATAATAATTCTAGAGTGCAGCTGAGAAAGAAAAAAGAACTGAACTCTTAACAGCCTTTAAATGAAGAAGAATTAAGATGAAACATAACAGTAGATGCTATATATATCAAGCATATTCATTCACTTACTACATAGCGTAACTTTATCTGCATTACCAGCCTATGACCTGTCTCCATTAAATGGCAACAGTACCACCTACTGTACTCATAACAAGTCAACAACAAGACTTTGCAAAGAAAAATTCTCAAATCTGTTTTACGCCAATATCACAAACAGGATGAAACCCTTATAGAGCTGTGTGCAATCCTACAATATGACCCTTCTGAAACATCATTTAGAGCTCTTATGCTTTATAAAAAAAAAAAGCCTGTAATGACACAGAGCTGAAAGTACAATGTTGAAATAGTCATTAGTATTTTCCCTAGAATTCAAACAGTAAACCCCACCCTTTTAAGCAAAAAATTCATTGTTCATCATATTAAAAAATATTAATTCATTTAAAGCTGTATGTGGCTACATTGTTTGCATCATTTATATCTGTCTCACTGTCTTGCACAAAGCATAGTGAGACAAGTGTCAAGTATTGTAAAAGAGATGGAATTTACGTGTTGACATTGTTTTAAAGCCCATTAACTTTTTTGTTGAATTGGATGTTACAGGACCACAACTTAAAAAAAAATAATTCCTTTCCAGTTTGGCTACTGTGACTTATTTTATTCAATTTGCCATCGTATTTAGCTATAGGTCACTCACCTGGAAGACACAACTGTAGTTTTTCCACAACTGTTGTAATATTCCGTTGCTGAACTCTACATCGGATGATTTCCTCTGTTTGGGCTATCACCTTAGAGATTTAAAAAAAAAAAAAGGAAAGAAAGAAAAAAAAAGAAAATCACAATTAAATTATGCAAATAAATTTAATTTACTACAAATATTCATAATGCCCATATAGGCAGCACCACTTTCTCACCTCTTTCCCAGCATCCTGAAGCCTTCGGTTGGTATCAGTAACTTGGACCTTAAAAATAATTTCACCTTTGTTAGACAAATATGCATATATTGCCCTGATGTGACTGCTCACCCTTGTAATCAGATCATGCTTCATGAGAAACTTAGAACAAAGAAATGCAAATTCAAATTAACTCTACAGCTTGAACTTGAACTTTTGATCGCAAAGGGCTTTTGTTAACTTCAATTACTTATGACAGTTCTTTCTAACAGATTCTGTGGCAAACTTCTCAAATTTACTTGGGATTTTTGAACTTTCCTTGTTTCTGTAGGTCTGTCAAACAATTCAAATCATTGACCCAATTGACCACTGGTCCCTTTTTGATAACCTCAATGAGCTCTATGGGCCATTCATTGTCTGTAAGAAATGGTGATTGCATTTTATGGTAATTAAACATTCATACTTTGCTGAATGCAAACACTGGGTGGTTGATTAACATCAAACGTGGAAATCTCCAAACCACAGCAACATTTTAATGCTGCAGGTGCAGGCAAAGCTCGACCTCAGATTTTCCCACATAGTAAGTGACTCATTAGGTCATCATAATAAGGAAGCACATTCTAGTTTATTAAAAATCTCATTAATTTCTGAACAAAGATGCTCAATGACCTCATTGATGCTGTATTTGGTCTCTTGTTATCTGAATATCCTTTATATAATGCTCTTCTAATCATAACCTCTGATGAACTATGCTCATTCTGTCTGGTGTGCATATTTTGCTCTCAAAAGTGTAAAGAGAGCTAAAAGGGACGGATCTCATAATTCACTATTCTGCATTCTGGTTTGGGAGTAAATCTCAGTTCTCATTTCTAATGAAAACTACTAACTCCACCTACTCTCCTACTCATTACAAAGTAAAGAAAATTTTTTTTCATGAATAACTGCAGTTATTTTTATTTTTCTAATCAAGATTTTAAATTTCTCTAAGGTCTGACATATAAACGCATGGTTAGAAAAAGACCTATGTAAGAAATATTGGGTTTGCCATTTGTTGATCTTTACCTTCTGAGAAAGCCTTTAAAAAGGGCAAAATAATTTTCATAACATTTGCTGAAAACATACTAAAAAAACCACCAAAATTAGATCTAATAAAATATTCAGCTTTGTAAATGTAAATTACTGGATCAGGCAACAGCTCTAATTACAAATCTTAAATAACCCAATTTTTAAAAATTGTTGTAAACATCAGAGTGTATGTGATAATCACTGAATTCTTGAAGAGTCAAGTTCCTTCTTTTAAATTCAAAGAAAATAATATACAAAACTCTGAAAAACTAGTTCCTTACCTTTAATTTTTCTGCATCAGCCCTAACTTTAAGAAGTTCTGTAATAGCATCCACAAAGCCCTGATGGTGAAAATTGCACATCTTTTCTATCTCCCTGTCATGGTTACGTATGCAGGCATCTAGTTTTTCCATAAACCTCTGATGTGCATTTGGTTGGTCATCATATACAGACCTGTTAAATACAAATAAGAAAATCAAAGTTTACTTTTTCCCCCAGCAAAAATAGTATGCAAGGGTCTTTATTGAATCTCTCTCTTAAAAAGAAAATAAAAGCACACAAACTTGATGTTATGGTGGCATCATTTGCGATCCACTCCACCAAAATCATCATTAAAAGAAAGAGATGGCGCAAAACTGAGAACTGAACCCAGCCTTTATGGCATTAATCCAGGTGCTTAACCAGTTACATCATGGTTGACCTGAGCCTCACTGGTCTGTTATTTATGCCCTAATACTATGGGTACAAAAGAATCAGTTTCTCTGACCACCTCAAATAGCACGGATCGCTTTTCCATCAAATTCCACTCTTTGCTAAATATAAAGAAGTGAAAGCATACAAATTTGCTTTCCCGGTATTCCTGACACCAGACTTATCCAACTAAATCAGGGTTGGATGCTTCCAGCCATACCGACCGGAGCACTGTGGGGCAGCAGCCGGACCCCTGGCGGAAGGCAATCCCCACTGCTCCCTGCCTCTTCCACACTCAACGTCTCCCAGAGCAAAACTATAACATGCACATGCCTCAGGCTGCTACCTCAATGGGATCTAACTTTCAGGAATAGCTAAGTCAGGTCTTTTGTTTTATTTTACTAATTGTTTGAATAGTAGTACACTTATAAACCTGAAGGAGGAAACATGACTCCTGAAGAAACTACCAGCATAGCTTGTTGAGCCGAGTCAGAAAGCTGCATAGAAAAATGCTCAAGCATGAGAGCGAGCAAAGGAGATGGGGCAATTTAAAGCTTTAGCCTTTAGCAGAGGAAGCAAGAAAAGAGGTATTAGGAAGAACTGTACTGGAATCAACGGTATAAAGTCTACCAAGAAATGTAAGGCACAGACAGTTCCAAATTTTATTAATCACTTGATATAGCAACAACAGCAAAGACAGGTAATCTTTGAAGCAGCTTTTCAGATAGAATGAGAGAGGCAATATGAGGATGATATAGTCATACATATACAAGCAGGTTTGTACTGCAAAGTACAAATGTTCAAAAACATCAAGATATCAAAACTCTTTAAACTGCTTTTTTTTTAGCCTCTAACTTCCTTTCATAATTACAAAGTTTTCCCCAGAAATCTGAAAGGAGAAGCTGTTTTAAAAAAAAAAAAAAAATCTTAAGGAGGGGACAAGGAGAGGAAAACTGAAGTTCCAACGGTCCCAACGTTGCTTGTAGAAGTACAGTCTTAAGTTCAAGACCCAGGCAACAGTGAGTCAAAGCCTCTAAAACTCTTGAGGAGAGAGAAAGTACTTCTCACCCAGTCTTCTTGGAGAAGTATGACTTCCCATATTCTTCAAGATCCCCTTTTCTAACCAGACAGCTGGGCTCTGCCAAGATCTGGGGTCACTATCACCCTTTCAACAAACCTATAGCTGAGTGTCTGACAAGAACTTGACCTTTCAAGGAAGAAAAGGGTATATATAGAAGAGATTGAAAAGACTCTTGTAACTAGATTTTTCATCCTTTTTGAGTTCCTTTTGACCTTGGACAATATACTCAGAAAAGCAACTGAAGTTAGAGAAACGGGAAAGGTGATAAGGTGTCCTACATGCCAAAGGAAGAAAGCCAGTTCCTGATAGCCTGCTTGCTATAGGTATTTTCTCAGGGAAAACTCTATTCAATAAAATATTCCTAGAATATCTCCCTTTAGCTTATGATAGGAAAATAAGGCTACAGTACTGAAAGGCAGGCTCCTTCCTCCAAAGTGCACCAGGGGAAAAATATAAGATTGTTGACCCATGAAGTGGTTCACAAAGGGAAAAATACCCCTCACCCTCTCCACCACCGCAATTTGAAGTGACAGCTGGAAGGAGCTAATGTGTGACAGTCAGTGTCTCCTCTTGAGGTTCCTGTCAGCCTGTCTGAAAGAGACCCCTCAAGGCTGCCCAGGACAACTGAGGTTTAAAGGGCTGTGGTGGAAGATCCCGAGTGACCCACACCTGTCAGTGGGAAACATCTGCACCCAGAACCTGGTGCTGGCTGGAGGGAGAAACAGCAACCTGGCCTGGGAGGAAATAAAGGTGCAAGACATATAGTCAGCATTAAGTGAGCTCTCATTAGGCAACCTAACATTCTGCATCTGAAGACATAGTGGGAAGCATTTAGGCAGTATCAGAGCTACCTGTAAAGAAATGGGGAAGGGATGAGAAGAAGATTCAAGAACTGATGTTGTAGTGCTCCAAAATACATATTATAGTACAAGCTGGTTACATGAATGCTGCTCTATCTCTGTAAGAAAAGGGTCAGAGATATTGGAACCTACAGGGTGGACACAGAGGGATATCCATTTGTCTCCAGAGTACCATTCCTGGAGAAGAAATAAAAAGATTAGGAGGACCAGAGGCATCAAATAGTGCCTTCACAGGTATCAGGCATGCATGAGCTTCCTCTGAATGGGCTGGACTCATCATCTATACTGCACTGGATGCTAAAGCAAAAACCAGGAAAAAAGTTCAATTTAATACTACTTCTTTGAGCCTTTTATTTAAGGGTAGAAGGTGTCTACAAGTTTAGGTCTCCTTCCAATGTTCTCAAAGGGAAGTGAAAAAGGAGTATCATTATCACAAAGATAGGAGACTTCCATCTATCACTATGGACTCATAACTGTAAGTTGTGTAACATAACCTTAAGTGAAAACAGTAGTAAACCACACATATGCAGACCAAATATACCTAAAATGAGAACAAGACAGTAAAAAGACGGTGCAAGAGGAACCCCATACTTGAGTTTGTACCACCAAACTTTCTTTGGTGGTAGCAATGCACTGTCTTTTTGGACTTAGTTATTGCCTGATGATTTTGGGGTATCCAGTAGCTGCAGTTCAGTATGGCTGTCTTGATACCTTTTTATTGATTTCAGATCTGCCAACACTGGCAGACATGCTGTTAAAATACTGAGAGAGGGAAATAATTTGTGATTGGGATTTCTCTTTAAAATGTCATCAAACAATTCCGGACAACATAGCCAGAAATCCTGGAAGCACATATGATGTAGCATAGGCAATACAGTATTCACTGTTATAAAAATCAGTATTTATTATTTTTTCTCAGTATTAAAGCTACTTATACTTCAGTTTAATTAAAATAAATAAAGTAATGATTGATAATTCTCAGTGGTATTATCACAGTATTTAATTCAAAATCATCCAGGGAATAAATGTTTAAAACTGGGGAGGAAGAAATAAATACTGTGTACATCCAGACGTACTGCCTTAACCACAACATTACCCCACCTTATTAAAATAATAGTTTCTCTTCTACATTGTACTGTTTTCTGCAGGGATACTAATAAAACGGTGATCTGTGATCTAAACCAGAATTTTAACAGAGTTCCTTAAGATTCACTAGTAATATGGAATTTATACTAATTACATATGTAGACAGCTCCATCTTGTGGGAACAATAACAAATCAACCCTCTTCAATACACTAGTGAAAAAAATCCTGAGACAGAACTGCTTACCTTTAAAGAAAAAAATCATCACAGTATTCAAAGAAATTCACACTTTGTATCACAACTCTCTGGTCTAGGTGAGAAGTAAGAAGATGAATTAAACAATTACACTAACTTCCTTAAGACGCTGTACTCTTAGGACACTATACACATGCTATTTCAGAGGCTTCAGAAGGAAGTCTGACCTAAAGCACTGGCATTTTTGGAAGTGTAAGTGTACTTGAGAGAGCCATGCTATCTCTGGCCATGGACAGAAATTAAGCTCTTCTCAAAACTGCAAACACAACTGCGGTGGTGCACACCTAATTTACCCATTATGGAACATCACACAGTACGGTATGGTTTAGTTCTGATACTGAAGCTTATTTTCCATACACACATTTAAAAAATAACCTGCACTTACCTAAATAAAGTAAGTTCTACCTTTGAATTATTATCTGAAGGTGTACATTTCAACAGATTATGACACTGCAAGCAATTATGATAGCAATTCTGCACTTCTCAATGAAACTATCAGGCAGACAAATCACCATACTACAACATATTGGAGAGAGACATGGAATCCTGAAAGAGTTCTATAGCTAATTCTTTTAAATTATGATACAAAATTAACAGAATTTACAACACACACATACAGAGCTCTGTTGGGAAGACAGTGAGGAAATGGTACCCTTCCAGATGCATTTCTTCAGGAGATGACTATTACATGCACTTACATCTGCCCTAAAAATCTCTCACTTTAAGTTGCTTCACATACATCAGTGGGAACTGTCATGAAAAGGGGCAAACGTGCCTAGGCTATCAAGAGAAATTTTACATATGTAATATATAGTTCTTTCAATTTTGGTTTACATTTATACACCTCTGAATGAAGAACGCCAAGGATCCTCTTCAGCTTTATGGACCCCTGAAGTGGATGCTGGTGATCTGAAATATAGCACAAACCTGAACTGAGCCAAACTGAAAGACATGATCAGTTTATATTACAATTGCTTTCAACCTCTGATCTATACAGCTATAGAAACCTACAGACTGCTAGTGGCTGATTCACACCATGAAACTCTGAAGAGCAAGCTTCTTCTCAGTATGAGTCTTCAAACTGAAAATAAAAAAGTGGGGGGGAGAAAATCATTGATGTTGGAGACAGAAGCTTGTACTTGATTTTGGCACAAAAGAAAAATACACAAAATACCATCTTAATTTTCAAACTGGAATGAGAGAACATTAACTTGAGTAACTAGTTAAGACACCAGTACTGTGACAGGGCATGTACTATTTTTATTCCTAATTGATGGTGCAAGCAGGGCATCCATGAAGACCACAAGCAAAGCTGAAGGATTCTTCTGGTAATGTATAGCAGGTTATTTGTCTGTATTTCTAGAACTCTGTATATAGAGACTTTTTTTTAGACTTATCCCAACAAGTGGACAATACAAGTCATTAATGCCAGTCCAGGTAAATACAAGATAGTGCAGAAAGTACTCAAAAGAGGAAAAAAATTAACTAGGAATAGTCAGAGACAGCTTAACCTAAAGGAGAAAGATGTCTCAGTCAGTGGCTCAATTTTATTGCAATAAGGATATTTTTACCTTGACCTTTTCTTACCAGAAGGGAGAAAGACAAGCATAAGGAGATTTGACTTCAGTTCTCTATAAAAAATTAAGGAGAACTTTCAGATATACAAGCATTTTCCAATTGAAGAAAATCAAACAAGGTTACTTTATAACATAAAAAAACCTCCCTAAAATTTTTATTTTCAAAACTGAAACACAGTTTGAAAAATACTTGACAATTTTTTTGTTTACATGCAAAAAATCTGTTGAAGCACCAGAGGGCACTATTCTATCCACAAAAATACCAGCCGCTGAGTAAGCAAAAAGGCTAATCTCCAGAGCTAAAATTCAGCCAAGAACCATAAAATCTAACCTGCTACGAATTCCACCACACCCTTTACAAAATAATAATTTTTTAAAAATCAACTACCCTCAAATAATCTGATCATTCTATAATGACAACTCCATACACATGATCACTGCAAGTCACTCTCATAGATCTCTTCACAAATGGTTGCAGTGCAGCTTCAAAAATACATTTCTGCTATCATTTCATATAAATATTTTCTGTGCATGTAACCAGGATACATGTCATTAAACGCCTGAGCACAAATGGGGTTAAAAGAGCATCAGCATTTCACTAAGGAGGAGGGAAATAAAAAGGTACAGGCCAAAAAAAAATCATAAGCCCAGAAATTAATTTAATACATTGACCAGACTACTGGAAAGATAGGCAAGGAAGTGCATATAGACTAGTAAGTATAAAAGGAGAGGAGCCTGAAAATATTCTTCAAGAGTTCCGCGAATACCCCAAATTTGCTTTTTCCCTCCTTATCCCTTCACATCTACATCATCTTCCCACTAGAGAATGAGAATAATCAGAAACCTAAACACAACTTCCGCTGTAATCTACTTAATGGGAGTTTAGCATGGAAAAGTGAATTGCAAGAGTAATCAGAATGAGAACTGAAGTCATTTTGTCCCTTATATCTATGGCAATAGCTGAAACTTTTCAATGGTAAGCAGAACTGCTCAGGTACACAGGCTTCAGGCAAAAATGAACTTGAAGAGTTTATTTTATTAAAAATAAAAGCTCCATTCTTTCATACAAAAATAAGGATGCAGAAGACAATATGAATTCCTGGCTGGTGATAAATAACTGTCAATTAAAAAATCATGACTAAAATGGTCTATTAGATAAATAATATTTAACAAATCCTTTTGGGGTTTTAAAGAATTCTATTATTTCTTGAAGGTTTTGTGTGTGTGTGTTTTGGTTTTTTAAATGGGCAATGATTTGATTTTTAATTGCAACCCATATTCAGGTGAAACTTCTCTGAGCTTATGGAACATTACTGTAAATTTTTACAGTGAACAATTCTCTTCATAGTAAACATTTATAATAATAGGTTCTAATAGCAGCAAAGACTCTTAAAACAGAACATCTATTTAAAAAAACAGGGAAAAAAAGTGTCAGAAAATAAGATAAAAAAATACCAATCTTTTTACAGGACAAAGTAGCTCCTCATTAATGACTTGCCACCTTCCACCATTTTCACACACCCTCAACCCATCCTGTTCTGTCCCATTTCTAGGACAAATTGCAGGTTCCCCACTCCTGCCTACATTGCCACAAAGTCTTTCATTTCCTGATTACACAAGACATATGAAGCAATTAAAAACTGTATACATACATTCTTTTCAGGGTACTGATAATCACTTAGTAACTGCCAATCAGTTACATCACCATGAACGCTGTGACAATGACAGGAATTGCACATATCTGCACCGTTGTACAAGTTTGACATGGAACATAAGCCTGACCATGCAAATTCTGAACTGCAAGGGATGCAAGAGAAAAAGATTCATTTGCAGAGCTTCAGGTTCAGCATTGTGAGAAAAAATAAAATTTTAACTGATCACTTTGATCAGTTAAACCAAGTCACAAAAAATAGAAATTCGGACATAATTTTTTTTTTCTGTTTTTCAAAGTAATACTTAAAACAAAACAAAACACACACACACACACAAATAAACCAACTCTCAAATGAAGAAACTGTGCTTGGGGAAAATCATGGTTTTAAATTCGGACCTTGCTACCAAAGTCAATTCTGTACTGAGGCTAGAGATGCTCTCAACTAGCTCACATACACACATTGCAAGTAGTGGCCCAGTAGATGTTTGTCCTCTCCTTCCATTTCTTATTTGATTAAAAAAAAAAAAAAGTGAGAGATTAAATAAAGTTCTAAAATAGAATATTTACTATTCAAATTTGCATGATGAATTCAGTGGGATCGATGGGAGCATAAAACACTGACCATGCAAATTAAAATTCTGCCTTTAAGCAGACCTGTCATTGTGACTATAACCATGGCATCCCCAACCATGATACTGTATCACACACTCCATTTAAGCTGCAATTTCACAGGAAACACTGCAGAAACTTCCTTTGTCTTACAATATACAAAGATATTTTCTGTTTACACAAACTGCAAACTTTGTAGGGATTTTTCCATGGAGTAATTTCATATAGGTTGCTGCATACACCCTAAAAAACTTTATAAAATAATGTCCAGGTGTTTCCTGTAATTCAATTGGACTTATGGTAATAAGCACATTTCTTAAAACCTATTCAGCCTTTCTATGCCAGGTGCTACCTAGGGTCCAGTTCTGGCATACTTACTCATAATTACATCTCACCACTCTATTTAAAAGATTGCATTACGTGCTAGAACGACGTAGAACTCAAGCTATGGCCTAATCAGAGAAAAGATTTTATTAATCTTAGTTTAGCTGTTATGCTTTCCTTGCCTGGTTTTCCTGGATGTGCAATTTCTGTGAATTGTTCTCACTAATAGTATCCTGCTTCTATGAGCAGGAAAGGGCTGAGTACAGTTTGTTAGTTAACATTACTTCCTATAAGCAGGGTCCATATTCTGTAGTAGCAGCACTACAGCAGTCATTGTTCAGGCTGGATAAGCAATGGATCACGCTGATTGCTGTTAATGGACATCCTCTGCAGTGAAACATGAACTGATAATCAGTAAACCCAGATTTGCAATAGACTTCCTCCTTCCTGTTTTTACACTGCTGACCAAGGAGATGCCTCTTCCTGCTAAGCCTTTGTGTGACTTAGTGATGTATGAAGCAAGAAACTGAAAAACAAGTGCTGTACTACTATTTTTTTTTCTAATTTTGTGTTGTAAAAGTAGATTAGAAAGACAGCAAAAAAATGCCAGCTTCACTCACTTTGGTGGTAGCTATCGCCATGTAACAAAATGCTAAGTCTGGCCATCTGTTTCATGCACCTAAATGGATACAGTAGACATAGGTGGAACCTATGTTATTTCATAGAAAATAAAATAAGAAACTGGAGTTCATATAGCAATATTCTTATCTTTCCTTAATACTTCCACAGACTGTAACAAATTGTTCCATTTTAGGAGCAATGGATTAACCTATAAATCAAATTGTGAGCTTCTAAGTTCTTTTTAAAGATTTGGTCATATTACACATTTCCCACAAATAATTACCCATCTATTACAACCTAAAGCTAATCTTTCTTCTTTATCTGGGGCACTTTAGACAATCTTCACGATAAATACGTACCAATCCTTCCAGGAGCCTTCAGGAGACATATGGAATAGAACAGAACATTCCATGTCACAAACATCTAAGTTACTAACTTCAATAGGCTTTGAATACCAACACTACACAGACGTAAATATATTATTTTAGAAATCAGGAAGTTCCGTATTAAATAAAATATCCAATAATTAAAAAGTTTCAAAGCCAATGGGATTAAGAATGTATTCTACTCAATACAAACCAGATAATTTTGATGTGTCACTTTTTTTGCAAACATAGAAACAAAGCATATTTTCTAATAATTTTATATTATTAATTTTTGTTAACTCTATGAGCTCACATAGCCTATACATAGAAAATCATCATGTATTTCTCTCATGCAAATCACCAGCCTGTACTATATATCCTTTGCATATGCACATATCCCAGGATCACTGAAGCAAATGACAGATGACTAAAAAAAGCCTAGTTTTAATTCAAAAGCCCAACTAAAACTAATCCACAATGTTTCTCTCTGATGGGAAGCAACTAATTTGTGTTGAAGCAACTGACCTCTACTACTCTTTGTTACCTTAGTCCAGTCCTCTACCTGCTCAATAAACAGACTAAGCAGCAGAAAAGCTGTTCATGCCTTAGGGAAAAGTGACACTGCAGCATACCACAGAAACTCAACATTTCAAGAGGCGGTAGCACACATTGGCTATCTCATGACAGTTTCCTAAGTTTATAAAACACAGAACAAACATACAGTATAAACCAATATCAACTATGTAACTTTTATGTTGAAATTAACTAAAACCAGAACTCAGAAGAAAACGTTGCCTCACTGAAATCAAGGGGTTAGAGATCCTTCAAAGTCATTCTACACATAAGGAAGTATGCAACCTGTGAAAGTCCCAGCGAGAGCTGCTACCAACAGGAATACCTAAATGCTTGTAGTAGAAAGAAGAGTGTATTAAAATTGAAGTATGCGATACCTGAAAGTTTAAACACTTCTTTTTGAAGTTGAAATGGCTCAAAGGTACTCCCCTAGGTACACATACTACAGTATATGCATTATTAATTTTGTATTACTCTGATTCATGGGAGAATTGCAAGTTGCACTCACTGCAGTTTTGCAAGCAAATTACTTTCTCTGAGACATGGTGAAAATCCCACTCAGTATTAGACCTGAACACCTTTCTCATGCTATAGCAAAAAAAAAAAAAAAAAAAAAAAAGACCCATCCCTCTCTGCAGGTCCCTAGTGCAGAACTGTTCAAAGACATCTTTTAAGTCCTCTCTGTCAAACCCCAAGTCTTTCCATCAAGGTCGATGCACTCTAAAACCTGCTTCTTTCTTTCTTAATACCTCCATCAGTGATTAAGTTCCCTACTAGTTCGGTATTACTGGCAAAGGTTGAGGTACAGAAAAGGCTTCAGCCAGGCTCCAGGAGAGATCGTTAACTCCTTCCTGTATAGGACACAGTTCGTCAGTCATACAAATTATTCCTTAGTAGACATGGACAAGATGAAGAAGAGATGTGTTGTTGAGCATACTTTAAGCTGAACATCAAATTGAACATGATGTCATTGTTATACCAAGGTCTGTGGTTACAGGGATTAGGTTTGGGCATTTCAGCCATCACCAGGTAATAGCCAGAAAGACTGGCAACAGCTAGATTTTTTTAACTAGCCATAGCAAGCTCTTCAGTAAGATAAAATCTAATGTGATTACTTGATGCTGACGCAAAGCTAGGTTGATGTTTTTGAAGGAGTTAGTACCTAATACTTTACTACAACCCATAGAAATAGTTTCCTATTTGCGAATCCATTCCTGGCATTATCTTAGAAGCATTATTTAAGAAATATCAATCCTCATAGATTTTTGAGCTCATTTTAGTAGTATAATCCATAAAATGAAACATGACAAAACTTGCCTAACTGCAGTTGCTGCAACTTCAGCCTTGTATGTGCAAACACTCTAGCACTTACAGGTCAAAACCAGGCTTGTATTTAATTGAGTTATGCTAAGGCTCCTCAGGTAGACATCTGTATTGAGGAAACTGCAAAGTCTCAGATCAGTGGTTCAGCAACACACACAGAAAGCTAGAGTACAGTGTATGCTGTTGGCTTCCCAAAAAATCTGCAAGAAAGTAAGTATCCATGTGAGTGGTATTTGTGAAGGATGTAAAATTATGCATTTCCTATGCATATGGCAGGTCCAAAATCTGGGTCAACAGACACTAAATAAATCAGCTTGAGGAATAAGTCAATGAAGAAATGACAGGAATAATAGTTCCCTTTCCTGAATTTAACTGATGTTACAGTGAAAAAACCATTCATATGATGAGAATGCTAAATTTAGATGAGATATAATGATACAAACTGCACCTATCAAGTACAATATTCTGGACCTCTCGGCAGATGATCCCTCTATTTTAAAAGCTTTAATGTATTTTGAAACATATATCCTAAACATGGGAACAATTTCAAGCTCTTTGGTAATGCTTGTGAAATTGGAGAGAGCTATTTCAGAAGTATTATTCACATAGGTTACTAGTTAGGTTAAAGCTTCACTTGGCAGTTGCCCATTTGGAAAACACTGCAAGAACTGAGTCAGAAGCTGATGCATGAACACTTAAGAAGATTAAGATAACCTGATATGCAGACACATATTTCATGACAAACTTAATCAGCATTGAACCTTCACACAACACAAAAATGCAGCGCAGATATGATTACCCACAGTTTCAGGCTTTGTAAGAAGTAGAGAAGTACTATGTTGAAACTTGCAGTAACGGAAGCAAATCAAGCAAATCCTCCTTGCCTTCTAAAATACGTTTTTGTCACTAATGGCAAATCTGCCTGAAATATCAGGCTAGCCTACAGAAAAACCAGAATTGCAGTTCTGCCACTGAATATATAAATGCCAGCTTAATCAGCCTGCAGCACACACTCTTCTTCTGCTGTTTGACTTTACGTAATGGACTAGCAATAAAAAAAATATTGCTCCTTCATAGCAATGTATGTGGTGGTAAGACCTGCTCACACAGATCGTTGCTTTATCTGACTTGCCTTTCAACTTAAATACTCAGAATATCATCAACTCCTGCACCAATTAACAAAACCTGCAACTGACACTACAATCCAGCCACCAGTTTTTCAGGATACACTGTTTTCAGTGAGCAGGCCATTCTCCTTGTTCTATAGCAACCCAATTGCAAAACAGCAGTCAGCTATTATAATAAACTGATATACAGATATACATCAAAGTGCACTCTGTGACCTGATCCAAAAAAGACCACAGTTAACACAAGGAATTTCTAGTTCCTTTCTTTGGGATACTTTCTAACTTCAGTTTGAAAGGGAACCAGGAAGGAAACACATTCACTTGAAAACTAAGCAGGGCTTGAAGACAGACCATTAACAAAGATACAGACTACTGATTTTCAAACTACAAAAATAGCTTACAATATTGTATAACATTATCATACTATTTGGAATTTAAATACATGATCAAACCATTTCAACTCTGATTCAAAGCATTGGTTTGATGATCTCAGAGTCCTCTTATGCTTGCTTTATATTTAAAATAAAACTAAGCTATAGACAGAAATGCAAACTGCTGGCTCATAATCCAAACCAAAATAATGAAAACAGAGAAAAACGCCTTTAGACAATCATACCTGACAAGTAAGACCACAGGGCAAAAATGAGGGCAACCACATTTTGTCATTGGATAACCACATCACAAATCCCAACAGCCCATAGGCAAGCACTCAGAAAAAATGTTTCCCAGCCTGCAACTGTGTTAATGCTGTACTGTCTTCCCACACCTAGAGAAGTCATTCATACTGCTTATGTTACCAACTGTTCTGCTAAAGATACAGAATCACATAACTAAATCATGCCTGCTAGCAATAATAGTGTATACTTTCAGTAAAACAAGTTACATTGAGGCTTCAGAGCATCCTGTCATACTCCAAAGGATATTTTAGGCACTTTGTTCACTTGGCTTCAGACAGGCCCCTCAGTGGACACAGGAATATCTCCAAAATACAAATTACAGCCCCCAGTCTGGGCAAAGCACTTGCTGTTGCAAAGTATACCACAACTCAGTAAAAGCAGCAGAATTTGACTATCACTCCATATTTCCACCTCTGAATTTTCTTAGAAACCTTGATCAGGAGAGGACAAAACAGTCTTGCTTGAACCACTACTGCTACCTTCTCTTCCTCAATTTATTCCTCTAATGATGCCTTACTGAAGCATGTCTTTTACTTTCAGCTTTTCTGCAACAAGGACAGAAGTTCAGAATGAACAGTTATCAGTCACTTGTAACACTTCACCCATAATCATTTATGAGGCTTACAACAAATCTACATCCTACCTCCAAACTCTGTTCAACCTAAATGAGAAAAAAGCAGAACCATATAGAAGTGATTTTGCTTTACAGTTGTGTGCCTCAGTGCTGCCTTTGCCAGTCCAATGTAGTCCTAGGTCAGTGGAAGGTCACCGCAGCATATTGCAGCATCAGACAGAAACACATTAACCTAACAGCTCTTGTCGGTGTGACTCCTGTAGCCAGAGACAACATGCCAGTGAGATGTCTTCATAGGAGGCCCTCTAATAACACTGCAAAGAAGTTTCATGGCCAGCACGACTTACAACAACCTACAATCTACCTACAACAACCTAACATCTACCAGGCAACAGCTTGATGATGACAGATTTCAGGAGCAGAGGAACAGAGAAGTTGCTTAAAAGCATTTTTACGCTGACTTTCAAGCAGCACTTTCTGAGCTGCAATTGTGGGTCAAAGCCACAGCGTACATCCCACTTACAGATACATCAATAGACATAGCACCTCCTTATCAACTCCACCTCAGCTACAAAATTGCTGTCATCAATTCCTCCATAACTTTTAAATTTTATTTTACTTTTGAATTAGTTGTTCAATCAACTGATTGTGGGCATGGAGGTACTCTCCTCTGACAGGCTATACACGGGGATCAGAACACTGCAGACTCAGTGATGTGAAGCTCATGAGATGAAGTATTCAGAAAAAGTCTACCATATGCTTATGCAATACATTGCCAAGCTACAGTTTAAGAGCTAATGAACTTATTTTCAAAAAATGGCTTTGAATTATTACACATTACCACATGCTCAAAGAAAGTCATAGGTATAGTGTATCAGGCCACTGCCAGAACAACATTCTCTACTCTGCTGAGCTCCACTTTGACCTATTTCAACCAACTGGCAGATAAGGTCAATTATTTTCTTCTGAATATAATTTATCTTATTAATTACCCTGGCATGTCCAGAGTATTCAAGAAGTGTGGAAACACTCTTAAAAACTGACTCTTGAAATTCTGTTAATATGTATTTAATGGAGTTCAGTGAAGGCCTGAAAGTTTTTCGTTATTAGCTTTTTAACGTATATATTTATTTTCTTTTTTTTGGAGAGGGATATAGGAATTTACTTTCTTTTGGTCTTTTTTCCTTTTCCTTTATAAAGATTAGAAATGCACTGACAACTCTCCCTGGTTTTGCAAAGCCCAACAGTATGTATATGACATGAATTGTAAGATATTAACACGTTATATAAAAAGGTGAGAGTGACGAGCCTTTAACAGGTGTTGTCATTAATTTCATTTAGTTAGCCATTAAAGTTAAAAAATGTTGATAAAAGTTTCAGAGACTGCTGAAAAAAAAATTAACCCTGGCCTGCTATATACACAGTCTACCTATTTAATGAAAGGCATGTTATACAGTTGATTTAAGTCTCACTTATGACTCAGTGTGTGTCACTAAATTTAAAGATGCAAGTTAAATACCAGCAATTTTAAATCAATAAATTAATTCACTTAAAATTTAAAAAGAAAATTAATTTAATCAAATACAATATAAATAATTTAATCAAATACAATACGTCTTCATTTTGTATTTCTTGAGATGCAGAGCAATCTTTAGGAGCTGACTTACTCTCCTAAATAGTAAATAAATCCCAGTTGTACTAGCTGTACCTTGATTCCTCCTATAAAGGACCTACATTTCACATTCCTATACATGGGTGGATCTCAGCACTAGCAAATCACCTGCAGGATCAGTCTGTATGTTCTTCCTTGTCTGTAAATTACACTCAAAAACATTATATATCAATATATGCTATTCCTTTTTAATATCATAAGCACAAGTGCTGCCACTCTCCTAGCAGGGTAGGAAACAGCACCCTAGCAGGGACAGCTATACCAAACTAGCAAAGAAAACACTGAAGAAAAACAAGAGCAGAAACGTGTTCCCATGGAATCTACTACATACGGCCCACAAAAAATTATACTTCTTTTGTGAAGCATGGATGCATTAGGAAGATATTAAGCTCCTGATATGAACAATTAAGGATAAGTCAGATCTTGCATATCCTGTGATCTTCAGCATTTAGTATTACCTCATGCTACTTATCCAAACCACTCACCTCAAGCCCGTTCTTTTGTTCTGCTATTTAAGTAGGTATATTGGTACTTTATTTCATGTCATGATGCTGTAAATATTCTTGTAGCATTAAAGACTATAGATTACAAAAATATTCCATTACACATAATGAAATGAATGTAATTTCAGTGACTGCATGAGACAACTGGCATCAATAGCTTCCATTACTTGAAATCGATGGATCACTTTATGTCATAGCCTTACGCAACTGCACTTAGAATTACTCGATTTTTTAAATTTATATTATTTAGCAAGTAAAACCTAGATCTTGTGCAGAAAATAATGCTCCATTTTATGTTCATGCTTTTTTTGTTCATTGAAATAGATCTTGAAATTAGATGTGGGATTTTAGACTTTTCAGTTTCACACAGCAATTCACAAATTTTAACAAGCATAGCTGAACAGATAGCTACAGTTTTGATTTTAAACATTTCCGTTCTTATAAAGTAGCAGCATATTTCTGTGATGTTGGCTGAACTTCTTTCAAAACACTCAGCCAGGTGTAACCATTCTTTAGCCTCATTTTTTGGATTTGTAAATGAACACTAGAGGTTAAATCAGACCAACATGCGCTTTTCTAAAAGTTCTGAAAGTTAGCAATGCAAAACTCCCCTTCTGAAAAGTCAGTACGACAACAAGATGGGTAAGATAAATGAGATACAAACAGAAAAAGAAAGGACAGGAACATGCAAAGAAATTATGAAATTAATGTCTGTATTTATAAAAACTTTTTAAAACATTTTAAATGTTTAATACAGGTAAGAGATTCATATTGTCCCCTCCCCCTTTTACATCCCTCCACCATCCACACTTGTGGTTCCCAAACATGCCTTCTTCCACTGTGCAGCCTGATTCTGTGTATGTCCTTTATATAGGTTCCTCTGGTATAAGCTCCATACTGGAGATGATAGTGAAACTGCAATTATATTTAATATTTTGTTGCTAAGTTTTCTGTTTTGGTGTGGTTTTTGCAGACATAAGCTCCAGCTTGCCTGGACTCGTTAGCTGAAACACAAGCTAAACTGCCTCCAGGGACAACTCGAGTCTGAAAGCATCTCAGCTACTTTCTCTCAACCTGAGCTCACAAACTCACACGTGAAGCTCCTTGTGATGCTCAGTCTCAACACCTCCACACTGTATTCCCAATACTGGCTGTGCTTAAGGAACAGTAAGGGGAGCTCAGAGTACAGTTTGCTCCAAGCTGGCCTTCAAGACCAGGCTGACTCCACAAGCAGCCCCTGGGTGATGTCTGGGCCACCCTACCACACTCGCCATTTGGGCTCTTTTGAGGACTGATTAGCCCCAGCCTCGCACAAATGCCCAGACTGCCACCTCCCACACAGCCCTCCTTGCGGCAGACGTATGAAGCTAACCACAAAATCATTCTCTGGGAAACACGAAATGTCCCCTTGAAAGGGGAGATACAACGTACATTTCTCTTTTGTCAGTTCTCGGCACCCCATCTGCGTAACCCACATTTGCCCCTTCCTGGCCCTGCCCGTGCTCTCCAGCAGGCACATTCCCTCCAGGGAAAGCCAGCAGCATCGTGTTCCCACCCTGCAGAATGCTGCCACTCAACCGGCCTTTTCCAGTTCCCTGCTCACAGGTTCTCTGTACCTTCCCAAAGAGATAACATGCAAATTCACAGTTCTCTCTCTCTCCCCGGTTTGACTAACATCCATGCCTTTTCACTTCTTTCAAACATCTCCAATCAGGGAAGCATCAGCCCAGCTCCAGGATGAAGATCCCCTTTCCCCCTGTGCCTCCTCCATACCCTGACTGACTCCCTCCAGGCCCTGCCCTTCTCTCCCCAGCTCAAACTGAAAGGCACTGACATGTTCCTCTCTAACAGGAAAGATTAAGCAAAACCTTTTCTTCAACATGCAGGCTATGTCATTTGGCAATATGTGGAACTGGTGGGAAAAGAAAAAAAAAAAACCAACACTGAAGCCATGGCATTTCAGAAATGCTCTGAACACTGTCATATTTCCAGAAGGAACCTGACCGGGGCAGAAGATTTCAGACTGCATCAGGAAAGGTTGCACAGAGAAAAGCCCTGCAGTCACTGATGCGAACACCCACCCACAAGACGGTTTCAGTCCCCTTCTCAGCCCAGGCCCGGGGGTACCGGCACACCCCAGGGAGATGCCCCATGTCCAAACGCGGGACAGGAGCCCTCCCTGCCCAGGCGACCGGGTCACGGCGGCCGCCCCCAGCCCGGCTGCCCCCGGCGGGCCCGACC
>JANZLQ010000100.1:24577450-24612213 GCA_026212715.1 Elanus axillaris
CCCCGCCCCGCCGCCGGAAGCCGGTCAGCGGCCCGCTTCGCCGGCACACAATGACAGAGGGAGGCCAGCCCGGGGGCCGGGGCACGGCCGCAGCCTCCGCTCGGCCCCCCCTTCCCTGGCAGCGCCGCCGGCCCGGGGGTGAGAGCCGCCCGCGGCCGCGCCGGCCCCGCTCCCTGTCCGCACCGCACCGCGCCGGCCCCTTCTCCCACCGCCACCCGCGGGGGGGCCGGGGCGGGAGGCGGCGGTCGGGTCTCCGCGGGTAGCCCCTGGGGGCTGCGCTTCCCCTCCGGGCCCAGAGCGGCCGCTCCCGCCGGAGGCGCTGCGGGCGGCCCCGCGGTGTCTCTGGGGAGGAGCTGTCAGAAAGCGCGGCCGGGCCGGGCCGGGCCGCGGCTCTCCAGGCGGGCGGGCGGGCTGACAGGGCGAGGCGGGGGACCCTCGCCCGCCGTCGGCTCCCCGGCTCCCGCCACCCCTCACCTCAGGGTGGGTCCCACGCAGGCCGTGTCGGTGCTCTCGATCTCCTGCAGGATCCGATCATGCTCTGGGAGACTCTCCGCCATCTTGGATGGGAGGGACCCGGCCGCCGCGCCGCTGCGGGAGGCGCCGGGGAGGGACGGAGGGCGGAGGCGGCTGCGGAGCCCGGCGGGGGGCAGCGGGAGTCGCCGGGGAGGGCTTCCCGGCGCGGAGGGGGGCAGGCGGCCCGGGCGGGGGTGAGGAGGGAGGGGAAGGGGCGGGCGAGGAGGAGCAGGTCGCAGCGGGCCGCGCCCGCCCGGTTCGTCCCATCCCGCCGGGGCCGCCCTGGGAGCCCGGCAGAGCCCCTCCGTCCCGGGACATCTCCCATCTCCGAGCGCTAGTGTCCGGTGGAGACCGCGGGCAGCTGCCTCTGCCCAGCACCACCCGCTCTGCCGGTGACAGAAGAGGGACACCCAAAATCCGACCCCTCTCCCGGCTGCACTACCGACGGACCAGCTGCCCTTCCCGCGCCCCGTTGCACCGCGCTGCAGAGACGCCCTGAAGGCTTATAGGGTCCAAACCGGCCTTTTCCTCTGGGCTAGTTCCGGCCTGTTTCTTGGGGGGTTTGGGGTTTGTTTTTTTTTTTAATTTGTTCATTTGTTTTGCTTTGCTTTTAGCTGCTCCCGCTCACGTACAAGCGGGCCGTGCTAGTGCCAGCAGGGAGGCGGCGGCGGCGCGGGCGGCCGGCGACACCAGCCCCTGCGGCGGCAGCTCTGCAGGCCTGTCCGCGCTCCAGGGAGGTCACCGGCGCGTTCCCTCCCTGTCCGCAGCTGGTAGAAATCTGGGGGTCGGAGTGAAAAGAGAACAACCAAAAAGTGCCCCTTTCTGTGCGTTGGCTTGCTGTGTTTCATTAGAAACTGGGGTATTGTTTCCTAATGCCCTCGAGCACGCATACAGCAAAGCTTCGTTTTTCAGTGAAGGAGGAATAGCCCGTTTTCTATTTAAATTACTCAGTTTGTGGTTTGTGGCCAAAGATGAGCTAGTCCTTGGGTTTTGCATGCTCAGGAGACAGGATACACCTGCTTTCTGGGCAGAGGTACCTGCGCACAAGTGCGAAGCCAACATAAGGAAATAGGCCTGAAGTGTAAAAGGCTTCAGGGTGATGTGTGGCTGCTTTTCCAGTCAGGAACTGACAGCAGTTTACAACTGTGAATGCATCAAAAGTCTAGACACCAGCCAGCTACAATTATGTTTGGCACCCTTCCAGTTATTGTAATTAAACTCATCATCTCTCCTGCCCCACTGCAACTACACCTGAACGCTAGTTAAAAAATGGCACCAAAGACAGTGTACATCTTGTCTATGCTTGTAGTTTTATCATATTGAATCGGTGTTGATTCAGATGAATTTATTGATGACATCTACTAAATCAGCAAGGACTATTCCAAGTGTAGGCAAGTGCCTACAAAGTGCATGCTACAGAAAGAAAACAGGAAAAATCCTACAGGCTACCGCTGCAGTAGTATGTCCTTCAAGAAATCACTCAAATGCAGTAACGATCTTCCCACATTGCTTTTTTTTCCCATCACCAAATTACTGAAGTAAGACATAAACACATACATTTTTCAGGGTGAATGAAATTTTCTTTCTTAAATCTGATCGTCACTGCAACCTGACGCCTGCAATGCCAGGCAGGCTATTTTTAAAACTCCTCTACAGATACCGGCAATATACTTAGACACATAACATCATAATGGTTTATGTATTACTTTTTTATAGGGATGAATTTGCAGAGGAATTTTTTTTTCAGTTGCACTCTTACCATTAAACAGTTTTCATGAGCTGCAAATGAAAAAAATACTAAAATCTTCAGATATTTAGGAATATCAACAGTAAAACATTAATTGGTTGTTTTTAATGGTTAAAAAAAAAGTTGCATTAATTAAAAATCTAAGAATAAAAAGTGATTAGTTCTTTCAAAATGTAGCTGTTGATATCAAACCACTGCTACACAAAACAGCAAATGACCCCTTGCTTTCATGCTTAAGAGTAATTTATTTCTTCACAGAGAATCTGCAGCCAGCCTTCAGCGACAGATAGCTTTGTCCTGGTGAAAAGAAAGAGCTGAGTAGGTGACCTTGGTTTGTATTTTTTCATTTAGGGCCAATCACTTTGAAATTAAATTGAATTTTCCTGTAGATTTCAGGGTCAGGAAAACAAAATTTCTAATATATTGGGCTGACTGAAAGAACAGCTATAGAACAGAACAAATCCAAACAGAACAAAAAAACATAAAGAATATTATAGTATCTGAAAGATGCATACCTTAGGGTGGTTCCAAGAGGCAGCTGAAAGGACTCGATCTCAGCAAGGGCATTTTCATATATCTGATCTTTGTTTTCTTCTGGATATAATTCTGATAGATTTGACTTGCTTTTCCTTGCCATAGATTAGCATAAAACTAGTCTAACTTTAGGAGAGGACTTTTATTCTGATTATTATCGTTGACTAAGTGACTCTGTAGTCAGCAAAACTAGACATGTAAAAACAGATCCTGCGCTAACCTCGTGACTCCTGAGGACTTTGTGTCCAAGAATGGTGCACAGCTGCTGTTTTCCTGTCTCTGCTGGTAACATTTGCCTCGTATGCAGTACCCAGGCCTGCAGAGTCTTTTTTGTGTGTGCGTCCAATTTATTTATCTTAACAGGAAATTTATTGGCAAAAATAATATTTTCACATCCTTGTAATAGTTCACCAGTAATAAATATTAAGCCTGAAATGCAGTCTGTTTGAAAACACAATTTTATAGTAATTTCAGACACTGGATATCAATGCTGAATTTGTCTGTTAAGTTTTATGAGATTAAAAAGAATAATTTATAAAAAATACTGTATTTTTCCTTTTGCTGTATAAAAAGCCCACAAACACAAGAAATTAGCTGGATTTATGAAGCAGGTTTGTGGACCTTGTAAAGCAGATTCAGAAAGCAGGGAAACTTTTATTTTCTCATCTTTTTCCTTTTCAGCATTAGTAGATGTTACTTATAATAATAGAGTGCAAAAAATGCTCTGGGATAACAGTGGGTTTTCTATGTGTGCAATAAACAAAACTGTTACTAATTCATTACCTGCATGGAAGAAAAAGAAAATGGATAAACTCCCACAAATGTTGAGAGCAGTGCTGCTGTCAAGTCATTGTCACTACGATGGTGGCAAAGAAAATAGTTTGCGCAACTGCCACCGATTATTTTAATTTCAGGCAGTTATTTCAGACATGAGACTGCAGTTCTAGATCTTTCAGTTTAAGCAACTTTTTAGAAGTCTAATTCAATATCATGTGGCATAGTCGATCTTACTATACTTGGTAATTTTCAATATGTCAAAGGTTTTAATCGAAATTTGGCTCCTATCTCAGTACTGCTTCTGACCAAATTGATGAGAGTCTTGACGCTCATGGTTCAGTCAACAGTTAAACGCAGGAAAACAGAAATTACTCATTTCTGACCAGGATTATATATTGTTTATTTACTTCTCCATGCCCAGCAGACACACTGAGGAGATGAGTTAACACCAGTAGGAGTGGGAAAGGGCTCCAAGGGCTACAATGATTTACACACATACAAATCTGTAACGTGTTCCCTTGAATAAGTTGCTTTAATCACCTGTTTATTTTTAAAACAAAATTAAGCAATTGCTCTGTTAGCATTAATACTGAATACATTTCTTGCTTTTGTGTTCTAAACAGAGTTGTGAGCCGTTTTTACACCTTTCACAAGAAATGGGAGCCTGTGATTGACCCATCCAGCCACTGGATGTCACACAAATGCAGATGAAAGGATATTGTAACTACTCATTCTAATCTTAACAGACAGCAGTTTCAGTATTAATTTATCGATTATGAGGTGACACTGTGAAAGTAAACCGCAAAAATGATTACACTGAATAAGCTGAAGCTTAAACTTACTCACGTGATAGCAAAAGGTACATCTGCTGCCACCATGGCAGAGCACAGGTGGTAGTTTGGAGATGCCTTGGACATCTACATCCATCCATCACACACTGTGGCTTTCAAGAAAAATAGGATGCAGCGATGGGAGCATGATGCTTTATACAGAGTGCTTTTGTGAATGTTTTTATGTGATTTTGAGTTCAATACTTGCAGAGGCTTTGGGTACAATTTCTTCTTCCTTCTTTCCCAAAAACTCACACAGATGCTTGCTTTAGCAATAAATCAACCAAAATAAGCAGTACTCTGCATCTGTTGTGCAAATGTTGTTGTAGAGATCACCGCTGCCTGGAAATAAATATGTTTAATAACAAAGCAAAGCAATGTAAAAAGAAGCAAACAAGTACAAAAGTGAATGACCAAGAAATAGGTGTTCCGGTCTGTTCAGTTGCAGAAGTGGGTGTTGAGGTACCTTGGTTCTCCATACAAAGTTAGACCAAATTACACCAGGACAGGCTGCTTGGCTCTCCACAGTGCTTTATAACCACGCTGACCCTGTATAAGACCATGACATGTGGAGAAGGATCTAATGTATAGTGGTGGATCTGCAGCTGACCCAGATCCATGGGCAGGAGTCCGTTAATACCTGCTAAAAGCCCTTTCTGCTGCAGGTGATCCTGCTTCTTCGCCGTGCTGCCTGTCCATCCTGCACTCCTCTCTGTTTCTGTCTTCTGCTACTCCCCGCCTTTTCCACAATACCGGTGCTGATTAGACTTGCCCAAAGTCTCTGTCTTTCAGCCATATGTGGGCTTTTTCTTTTTCCAGCCGAGTTCAGGGCCACTCTCAAAAGGCTTTAGGGAACTGCCTTGACCAAGGAAATAAAGCTTTTTTCAAAAAGACAAAAGGACAAACTCAGTACTGTGACATGACACAAGCTGATACATTCATCAACTTCTGGCAGAAGAGTGTATCTTTACCTCACAACTATAAATAACATGCTCAGAGGCTGCAGCTAAACAGACTAACAGCAAAGACAGTGCTAAGTATTTATTTATTTATTTTTTATTTGTGGTACTCCCCATGCTGAAAAAGAAAGTAGGAATTATCGTTTCCGAGGCATCATACTTTTACTAGTTGAAATGTAACCAGGCCAAGAAGCCTGAGAAAGTATTCATCTACTAGAAGTCCCTGACAGAAAAAGGGAAGATATTTTCTGTGCTTGTTAAATTCTTGCTATTTCTGTGAAGGACCTATTTCATTGCCTGGACAGGCAGAAACCTCAGGGCCTGTGAGCTGTAAAGACAGCTGCTGCCATCTTTCCAATCATCCTGAAATTTTTCTTTGAAAAAATATGCCAAAGCACCTATTTCTTGCTGAAGGTGTAAAAAATGGTTCACAACTCTGTACAGAATAAGAGGGGAAATTGAGGCAAATATCAACAAGATTGTGAAGCAAGATGCAAAGGCTTATTTAGAGCAAAACCACTTCTGCCATATGCTTTCTTGCTTTCCTCCCCTAATTCCTACTCTTCCCCAACCCCAATGGGATACCAGAGGGCCAAGAACTGCTGGTTTAAATCTAGCCTGCCTGTATTAATGCTTTAAAAATACTTTTTACCCACATGACAATTACAAAGAGAGTAGCATGTGCTGTAGTATAGAGTCATCCCTACTGGGTATGTAATTCCAGTGTAGATTACTTTTTCTTTTAAATTACCAGTGCAGATTAGCAGCATCAAGTCATCAGAGGTTTGTTTAATTTTCTTTCCCAGCTGGATTGGAATCCATTTTGAATGATTCATGGAAAAGAGGGAAGGGGGAAAATGTCCACCCTCAAATGGAATTACTATAGATAATTTTCACAGGCAATGCCATCCATAACAAATGACATCATTGGTCATTGCCCAGATATCTCCTCTTTACATCCCTCCACAAGGACAACAATGGTATTAGTCATTTCTCTGGCATCTCCTGCTCTGGTGCTGCCTCCTTTCCTGGGCTCACCCCCAAACTGGACCCTTGCAAACCAGATGATTCTCCCTAAAACCTGCTCCAGCTGTTCCTGTTCCCCTTCTGCCTGCTTCTTTTTTGGTGACCAGACCCATTTCTGCCTGCCTCTCAGCTGAAGCATGGTGGCAACAACCCTGTCAAATGGTTCCTGGGAGGGACAGGTAGATAAGGAGCTGCTGGAACTACCACTACTGTCTTTTGCCTGGGTGCAGATGTGCTTTAAGAAATTTTATTTCATCTGTAACCTGAATAACCATCTGAACTTTCTGATGAATACTGCCATCAGAGATTTACCAGGAGGAAGAAGGGAACTCTAACTTGTTTCTCGCTCCTTTCTCTATCCCCTGAATACCTCTAATCACCAACATGCACTTGCCTGTACCTCACCATCTAGCTCAGCCTGGCCCACTAGATCAGGACAAAATGATTTTTCTCAAATATGCCATTGAAAGTTTGGAATGGGAAGCTCAGACTAATAAAGTGCTCAAGCTATGCCACCAGGAATCGGGCACCTTTGCCCAAGCAAATACAGCAAGAGTAGCTCTGCAGGAACAAATAATTCAGTGTAACCTATGAAGTAATAACCTAGGTACAGCATCGGCTGGGCTGAATGGAGTACTTGGAGATCATCAGCTTGGGCTGGCAGCAACACGCTGAAGACGGCAATCTTGTCTCTATAAAAAGGGACTTCTGGTACCTTTCTAGGCCACTTCATTCATTATACACAAAAAAAATCCTGGAATTTTTCATTTTTTGAGAAAAAAACATGCAATTTTTAATGAAATAGGAGTTTAAAAATAATTTTACGAAAAAGTATGGTGGTCACTTCTTATGCTTTGATCTTTATAATTACTGCTTTTTCAGATTAAGTATTTCTGGGGTGCATTAATAAATTTGATATTAACTTTTAGAAACTATAAAATAACCTTTCCCAAATTAAGTAGAAGGCCTCTGTGTATGATTCGCAGCCATTTACTGCAAATGAATATGTTTTTTAATTGTCCCAAATGCACTTCATTATGATAAGGGTTTGCAGGACAAACTGTGCTTTAGGTTATTGCATATAAAATTGTTACTTCTATTTAAAAATAGCACTTATTGTCAGGTATTACATACACACATACACACCATAAGCCAAGGGAAATGTGTTAGGAATTGTTTGAGCGCTCAAAGCACTACCATGACTAAAAATCTGTTCTAGAACTGAATTGCTACTGTCTCTCTACAGTGTGTTACTACTAAAACATCTCTTTAGCAACCATCTGATAAAATGTATTCTTTTAAGGTTGCTGACTTCCCTGATCACTCCATACTGCCAGTATATTACATATCAGTAGGGAAATTACTTTGTTTTTTCAGAGCATTTAAATGAATTATGCTTCCTGAATTATAGTCAAAATCTTTAAATACATTGCTTTTTGTTTTAATTAAACTGGATTTAAGAATTGGACAGTGTACATAACAATCTTTACCAAAATACTGAGGAAATAACATCCTATTGCACATTTACACCTGTTACTTTTATAGTAAATTGCTCAAAACAACACACATCTCTCCCATTAGGAGGGCAGCACATCACTAAATACTTTGGACATTTCATTGACATCTTACAAGTGCCTAAAAATATCAGGAGAGATCCTCAGCTGGTGCTGATGTTATCCTTGTAAAAGTCAATAAAGCCATCAAGACTACTGGCTGAATAGAGGCACTTCTGTCTGACAGCAGCCGGAATGAGAGAAGAATCACTCTCATCATATGTGTTTATATTCGTTTCATTGAGGAACAAGTACTATTTCATTTTCATTGCAACATACAGACCGTGAAATAATGCTGGGCCCCAGCTCCGGGCACATACAAAAAGTAATGAACAGTTCAGACTAAATAAATACATCTGCTATACTTTAACACAGCATTTGAATTTCAAATTTGAAGGAGACAGCGCTTAATAATGCTGGATAATATAACGTAGCTCCTTTATTGTTCTCCAGAACAAAACACTGATGAATAAAAAAGTTTTCTCTCTGCTTACTAGCATTTTTAAGGAACAGGCATCGATTAAAACCCTGAGTCAAGGACATGCCCCAGGAACCTGAGGGCTTTGCTTCCTTTAGGCAGTGAGGAGCTGTATTACAGACACTGCCCTGGAGGACATTGCTTTTCTGGAACTGAAGGGCTTTTTTTCTCCCCACATTAAGAGCATCTAGTCTTAGCTAGCCACAGTGCTTAAATTCCTTGTGTAACCCAGGAGAAATTTCCTGAGAAAATCAGCCCCTGTTCTAGTTTGGGGTATGAGCAAGTCAGAAATTAAAATGGCTTTTGAGGTTAGGACAAGTGTATGATGGACATCTGACTGGCAATGGCCAAGTGACCCCCACTTGGTGAGTTCCTCTGTCAGCTGGACCACAGTGACTGACACCCTCCCCTCTCTGAGCCTATCCTCACTGCAAACCAAATGCTTTAGTTGAAACCACCACAAACAACCCACTCAGAAGTCTGATCATTTTTATCATGGCCTATATTCTTTAAATGCTTTGGGGAAAAAAGAAATCCCTTGTCCGAGTATAAGCTCGGATCACTTTAGCTAACAATTAATTAAACTAAATATCTCCGTGGGCATTTTCAGTCTCTCAGGTTCTTATTTCAGTTTAGTTAAAACTCCACTGATGCCGCTTCACCACCTAATTGACTTAAGTGAAATAACTCTGCCTTTAAAAAAGGAATATTATCAGATAGCTTTTTGCAGCAGTTCTCCACAGGTCAGGCTTATGCTTCTGCTACATTCTTCATTCATGCTTCACTGAAGTTTGCAAGAGGGGTTAATTAACATTAGCTTACCACTGCGTGATGGTTGGTATCTTAATTATCCTACTAGTCAGACCTGGCCAGAGGAAATCTTTGGAATTAATTTTGTTGAAAAGCCCATGCCTAATTATTTAATAGCGTTAAGAACAATAAGAAAATTTAGAGGAAGTATCTTGACAGTATCTCCTGCTTAGATAACCTGGGTTTTATTACTCTGAAAGATCAAAAAAAAACCCCAGCCATTGCCAAAGTACCCATATAGTACTATACTTCAAGAGAAAACCTTTTTTCCAGTAAATGAATGCAGGAATTGTTACTTACAGTATCACACCATACTAGCTACTTTTTGGTAATATTTCCTAGCTATATTCAATTAACGTAGCAGGTTAGACCTTGTAAATCAACACTAATAGCTCTGAAAGGAACTGCATGTTTTTTGAGAACATTCCAGTCCACAAACACTTTTTCCAGTGAAAACTGAACAATTACAATAAGACTGTGTTTTGGTAAGAAAATAGGAAATGATGCTAAACAAAAGGGAATGTTTATTTAGAAATTCCAAGGCCATTAATTTATATTAAGAAACTGTTTGTGCTCAGAGACTATAATCAAAAGGTGATGTGAATCATTGATCACAAAAAGACTTCATAGATAAGGAGCAAGTGCGGGGCTGGGTGATTGTATTATATATTAACAGCTTTCATGAGCAGCTTTTGCTGATTCATTTCGCAGGAAGTGAGCTGCCAAGAGAGATTTCTAGGGGAGGAACAATCAACAATATTTTCATATAAAATAACCTCCAGTTACTGTATTGTTCTCACAACTTTTAATAATGAATGCTTTCCTGTTTAAGAAAAAAAACATAAATCACAAAAACAAAGGCAGATCTGGTTTAGTGTTACATGGCTAAAAATACACATGCACTCTGGCAAAGTAAGGAAAGGGTCTGATCAACTAAAAAATTGGAAAAATGGCAAGTATTCCTTGTGAAAATGCTACAGAGTTGGGAATTAAAGATACGGTAACTGCTATTCTTTTTGGAGGAAAAAAAGTTTGTGCCTTTATCTGCCTTCTTGGTAGGAGGCTTACTGGTTGTGGCACGGCTGGGATTTCCTCCCAAAAGCAGTATTTGGTTTCCATTCAGGACCCAGGACCTCCATGGACACCAAAGCTGGGTCACACTGGGGGCTAGCACCATGCTGGGAGGCTGTTACAAACGATAGGGGAGCTCGATGCTTCAAAAATTGAAACTGAATCACCATGGGCAGACCCAACACAACAGGACAGATCCAGCACCCCAGGACATGGATGTCACCAAGCCAGCCCCAAGCCCACCAGCATGCTCCCAGGGCATGCACCATGGCACAGTGGCAGCTTGGCCCTACAAGCGCGACGGCTACAACAGCAGCACAGCAGGCCAGCCATCGGGTCCCTGCTGCTCGGCCAGGGTGTGGAGAGGTTGGCGGGGTTGCGTTACATATATATTGTATTATAGCTAGTCCACAGCAGGTGAACGTGATGAGCCCACAAGTCCTGTGCTATCTGGCCCATGCCAAGGACACTTTGCCCACAACATCAGCAGGGGCCATTCAGCTTTCTTAAACTCTTTTATTGCTACCACTGGTACAAACAGACAAAAAATTAGAAATGCCTATAACTAATCTTAGTTATAACTTGATCTGTGATTTGACTGCCCAAACGCAATGCATTTGGGAGCACGTGGTGAAGAGAAGAGGATGGGAGAGAGAGCACGTACCAGGAAGCCCAGGACAGTAAAAGATGCTGCAGTGTATCTTGTAGGCACTTGTTGTAGGTTCTGCTCTAACTGCATACCAGTTAGATGTTATTCACGACCAGTTTTGTAGCTCTTTAACACAGACTTCCCTATTTTCTACAGTACTTGTCCTTAAATACATAGTAACTAAACAGAGGCAGATTCAGGAAGCAATCTATTAGAATGACTAATAAAGGTTTCAAAGAAATTAAGGAGCAAAAAATAGAATCCAAATAAGTTAGCAGTTGTGGATTTTAATTCAGCACAGCACCTGGCATGGTTCTGGTTCAGCATCTTTCTTTTTTTAATTCTAAAACATATAGCTCTTCTCTGACTCAGGAAATACTAATTAGGCAGCTACGGAAATGTACTATTGCAAAGGAAAATTGCCATGGAATTCCACTAATTTTACCTCAAATGACCACCACAGAAAGTAATGATTATGAAAATCCTGTCAAACTTCTAAAAAAAAGATTCCAAAGAAAGCATTTTGAGATTTTTTTATTAGAACATCTTGAAATGTTGTGATAGGTCAGCAAAATTAATTAGCATAACTGGAGCCTGAAATCAAGATACAGCTTATGTACAGTTCATGTAAATACAGACTTCAGAAAGTTGTTTAAAATATCAGATATTGATGCCAAATAAATACTTACACTCTCATCTCTGCTGGTTGATCTCACCCTGAGAATACGGACTTCACATCTCTCAATAACGATTCATTATAAGATTAGGCTGTCTTGATAATGTAGCTCATCCGAGTGACAACTCAACCAACAAGTAATTATAGTCTGCCCGGTTTCTGCAGGAAAGACAAGCTTTTAAATAACTGTGGCAAAACACAGATAGTGGGAACCTCAGAAATTCCTGATTTGAGAATCAGTTGTTAATAACATAAAATATTTTAAACCATTCAAATACAAATACTGTAACTTACCAAGGCAGTGAGGATACCTTAAGCAAAAAAAAGTTATAAAATTGCGGAACAACAAGTTGCATTCAACAATGTAGACGGATTTTGGTAATTAAAAATCTATTATTTAAAGTCCCAATGATGATTTAAATTGTATTTTCCCCTTTACATACAGCAATCTACCTGAAATATAAAGTGGCATCAAAAAGGTCACAGGAAATACTGTCTATTCAGTGGAATTAATTAATAACAAATGCAGGGATCTAACACAACTTATCTCCAATTACCCAGGAAAGACAATAAAGATACCTGGGTCATGTTAAGAATAAAACCAAAGCATTTATCATGTCAGGCTTTACATAAGGCAGCAAGAGGGATGCATTGGAAAGGTGAGAATGGATTAATTCCTCCATTCATTAACCAGAGAGGTGCATTTATAAGACAAAGCAATAAGAGACATGCAAGCTGCAATCCACAGGAAACACGTTAATACTGAACCTTCACCAGTACTGTGAGGATTCAGATTTGCAGTGCACATAGAGATTCTAAAGTTGAAAAGCAAACAATTATCTGACTCAGAAGAATTGATAAATTAAGGATATTTTTATTTTCTCTCCTCTTACTTTATTACTAGTGGAAGAAACAGTCCTGCAGTCAGACAGTCCTATTTGCTTAAAAAATTGTCAAACTGAAATAAAGCGTGCTTTAATACATACATATATATTCATAATTTTTATATATTCATATTTTATAGTTTTGGGGAGTTACCATATTTTCCCCTCTCTATTAATAGCCATTAGAGAAATGTTTAACTGTGGTGGGTTATAAAACAGGTCTTGACTTGCTTCATAGACTGAGTAAAGGAGACATGTGCCTACCATGATTAACCTTCTTAGTGACTAATTATGCCTGGAGATGCTGTCCCACAAGAAACTTGTATGTTAGCCATTGCCTGCTACCCTTCTCCCCCCTCTCTCAGTCTAACATAAGCTTTACCCTTATGGTTCCCTTTTCCTCTTAAAGGCCATGTGTCATTTTCAGAGATTATAAACCCAGCAGTGTAAATTGTGAAATATAGCATGTAACATTGTGCCCCATGTTTTCTTTAAAACCTTAGGGGAAAATTTGCTCAATAGAGACACAAAGTAATTAAGGGCAGTTAAAGCTTCAGGTTTTTTGGTTGGTTGGGGTTTTTTTTGTGTAATGCTTTGACTACAAACTTGCTTTCAAAAGGCACACAGGTGTTTTCCTTGCCCAAGACAAGATACTGACAGACTTGGAGCCCACCACAGACCACTGCCCATGCACAATGGGAAGGAAAACCAGCCTTAACTCTGAATTTTCCTGTGTGTTTAAATCAGACACTTAATGATTTTTATTTTTTTTTGTAAATGTAGGGTTTGACTTTGAATAGTACTTTAAGCACTAAACTGTCTCCTTAATGTTTGGAGGGGATTAAGTTCAGAGTTCATTGTGTTGTCTGTCATTTTAAAAAGATTAGATAGTTTAGTTCGGCTCCTACTGGCAATGTAAAAGTCTCTGTATTTATTGACTGTCTGGAGTCATTATCAAAGCTTCTAAAACCAATCGACACCTTGTAAACAAAAGTCCCATTATTTTAGCGATCCTGATAAGATTTACATGGCATTGGCATTTTTGTTATGATTGATTGAACTGTTAGAGCTATGCATACTGTAACGGGTTATGTGAAAAATGACTACAAATTCAATTAGCAAATTAACCTTTACATTGGTTTTGAAAATGTGAATGAATGTAACCCATCCTAGCCTCTGTCAGATATAACTTCTAGTATTGGGTTTGGATTGGGAAAATGCTGAAAGGTTTCAAATATTCTTCCAGGAAAAAAAAGATCTTTTCAAAGGGTAGAAATGGTATTTTTAAACTTGGGGATTTTTCTACTGACTATCAGTAAAGGGAGAAACAATATCATGTGAAGGAATTTGACATCCTAAAATAGCAGCTTTTGGTCATGTAGTAGGAAAGCCATATACCACTAGACTGTTACTATATAATTGTTAAATTTTATGAACTATTTATTTTCAAATAACCATACAAAAATCAACTTGAATTAGAGGCCCAGAGTTTGAGAATCGTTCTCAAGAAATGACTGATGGGTTTTAGTTGGTTTGTAAGTGCAAAGCTAAATGACAGGGCTGTCAACTGAACAACCACATTGTAAATATTACTGACATAAGCAGTCCTGTTGATGATGCCCCAGGACTTGCATTTTTAAGTCAGTGCTATAAATACAACACTGCATTGCAGTGCATTTCTGAAACAGAATGACGTGTTTCACTGTAATTATTTAGAGGAAGATGGATTATTAAATTATAAAGCATAACTGACAGACTAAGCAAGTTCAATTTGATTTGAGGATTTTGGCATAATTTTTATTACCATACTGTCATGGCAGTGTTCATCCCACCATGATCATTTAAGGAGGTAAATTAAGGTAGTCCAGGAGAGATAAGTGCTTTTCTTAGACCTGAAGATATAGTTGGTTAAAAAAACCCCAAGCTTCTGAATACCCATCTTATGCTGAGCACATATATCTTGTAGGGCTCTGACACAAACTGCTTTTAAGGAAAGCCTGTTCTTATTGAAGTTCAGCTCACATTGTGCAACAAGTCATTTTTCATGGTGATCCTTCTGCTGAACTTTTGTTTGCTGACATTTGATAAATACTTGCTACTGCAGCTGTTGATCAAATGGTGTTAATAAATCAAATCAGTTTGTTAAAACCTCGTGTTGACAGTGCCAAGGTATCCTGTAATCTATGACAAAAGGATCAATAGAAGCACATGAAAACATTACCACTGTGGGACAATATTGATTTTTGTCTTAGAAATACTTACGTAGCTCCTGAACCAAATAATTAAAATCAATGGAAAGTCTCCCATTGACTTCACTGGGCTTTGGGTCAGGTTTTTAGACTGACAATTCTTGATTCAGGTGCTGGTTTTTAAGTTTGCAAGTGTAGAGCAGAATGGGGTCCTGATCCTTAATGCAAGTTCCAGGCATGCCTGTGATGCAAATAATAAGTACCCCCAGGGACGGTTCTATTGCGTGGTTTCTTAGGAAATACAAATAGGCAAAAATTTAATCTCTCTCCATGATTACTAGTTCAGTTTGTGTGACTTAGTTTTGCAAAATTAAATCATCCCTTTTTTTGTTATATTTAAACACAATTCATTAAGTAATTCCCCTTCCCATTAGAATAATTTCTCAAAGAATTTATAGCCTTCAAGGTAAAGGTCTGTGTAATGGGATTATAACCATAACAACTACACAATAGCATCATTAAGGGTACTTCAGTTGCATTTACCTTCCCAGTGCTTGAATTTATTGCTACACTGTAAAGTCTCTATTCAGAAAAAAATACATTTAGCTCAATTTATAGAGCTGCCTTTGCCTAAGAGAGATTAGAACTAAAATGATTTGAGATAGAATCAAAGAATTTGAGCTTTTTAATTAGTCTGTTAAAGGCAGGAGCACCTAATACAAATATTTAACTCTGTTGTTGAACAGTACTGCTGAAGTCATGAAGAAGAAATTTATAGGGAGCTCTAAAGTCACTTGACAATTATTTTCTTGGGTTATGACTTCTCAAATTGCTGTTTATTGCCAATAGCACTACATTTCAACGTAAATAGGATTCATGGGATTAGTGCACTGTCCTGGTAAAGTTGTTTAATCTTCACTTTAAATGAGATATGGTAATTGAACCCCTTTCTTGTTGGAAGAAGTGCCTTTAAACAAGGTTAGCTATTTTTATACATACTAATTAATCCCTAGCTAAAAACCCTTTTTGGTCAGATGCCAGGCTTGCCTTGTTACCTGCTGTTCTCAGTAAGTATAAAGCATGAGGTTAGGAAGGGGAATAGGAAAGGAAATTACTACTTAATGTTCTAATAAGAAAGAAGACATTAACCAATACTGCTTAAAATACCTGAGCATCAATGGGATTAAAAATGAGAAAGAAAAAAAAATTTCCTTGGCCACTAAGTAGCTGGTTCAAATCCAGCCAGTTTAGTGTTTAAAAAAAGTCATTTGAACATTTTGGGGTTTTTTTCTACTATGTTTGATAAACTTCCTCCCCCCCCTTTTTTTTTCTTTGCAGCTGGACTGAAGCAAACTTTAGCAGAGAGCTAGAGACAGGATTACCTCTCAGTTTTAGGATGAGCCCTTTCAAGCAGAGTTAAAGAATGCTCATGATTCACAAAGGGATTTGCTTTGTCAGAGCCCAAACAATTCCAAAACTTCCAAAAAAGTAAGAGACCCAGGCTCCCTGCCTGTTATTTCATCATTCCTACTGGTTGCAAGATAGCAAGCATTTTAAGATCACTTCAAATAGTTGAGTACAACACAGAGGTGCTTATTGTTGGAGACTTTCAAAGTCCCATGCCATAGGCAGTCAACATCTTTGAGATAGTCTCAGAAGCACTTTTTACTGAGCCTTTCAATTCTCCTTCCTTAGCTACAGGGGTCATTGCAGCACCGTTTGCAGGATGAACGTACCATACCTGGGCATTCCCGACACAAACTTTCCATTTAGATAGGTATACAGTTGCGGTGGAGACACAGATGGTGCCGTTTTAACATTTGCTGGTTTCAGCTAGTGAATTATGGAACCGTATTTTTGCATCTTTGGCATCCCTCACTGTCAGGGTACAGCTGACTTCTATTTCTGTAAGGCATCAGAGGCTGCACTTACGCTAGGAAACTAATCCGGGTTGGGACCTTTGCTGTGGCTCTCTGGGCAAATGGCACAGCACAGCTCCAACCCACATTACTAGGCAATCTCCTGCTGTATAACAGTATTCCCAGGGGCCCAGCACAAAGTAACTAGGCTCTCTTCCTTCGAAAAACATTGCAGCGTCTAGCCATGCAAAGAAAGAAAAGATTTGCCAAACAATATTTAAAATCCCCCCATCCCACTGTGAGAGACACCTGTGAGGCAGGGGCAGGGAAGGGAACTGGCAGCAGGAGTGCAGCCCCCTCCTTGCTGGGTGGGGAAGCCAAACCTCCAAGGTGGCCACCCACAACACACACCGTTGTGGCCTGGGCAAGGGGTGCCTCGGAGCTGGATTTGGGAATTGTGTGGTTTTCCCAGGCTGAAGGACTCGGCAATAAAGCGCTCTCCCTGCTGGCTCTCTTCCTAGAAGTCCTCATTTTGTACATAAGGACAAGCTCTTGTTTTTTATACTGAAAAAAATGAATTTTTGGTCGCTTCTGATTTCTGTCATGAGGAACAATGACATAATGCCTTCTGATTTTGTGTGACTGCCAGAAAGTTGCTAAATGACTTCTTGCTGCCTTAGAAGCGTGCCTCCTCACATCTGATGTTTCCAAAAGTTAACATGTAAATTCATCAATGTTATTAGGGCACCAAACATAAAGAAACGTATTCATCACCTGTTCCTTCTTTCAGAATATGATCTTATCCGCTTCTCCCTTATTTTAACTTACAGATTCTGAGACAGTGGACTTCACATTTGTAGGCCACTAGCCTGTTCTGGTTAATTCTTGTAAATGCTAATTCTTGAATTTCTTAGGAGGGCAACATAGGAGCACTTTGTCAAATTCAGAAATGCCTGGTTAAGAAAGTACAAATGTCATTTTTCTCGTCTCTACTCCCTCTATGTTCCCTTGTGAGAACCCCAACTATATTAGACTGTAGCTGTGGTCTTCTGTGCCAAAACAACGTAGTGGAATTTCTGAAAACCAGTGAACGATTGTTAAAATTCATCCAGGGCATTTTGCAAATATAGAAATAATTTCAAGATAAAACCTTCAGATTGCGTTAGTAATATAATTGGTATCAAATACCATTCTTCACCTATTTCAACTGCCTTTTTTGGATAACAATTCTTCAAAAAAATTAGAAGTTTTTCTACATAGTTTTATGATGCCTGAATTAGTGATGTCCTAGCAATGATTCATGCAACAATGAAGTCATGCCAACAGATCCCATACTTTTCAGGATTGATCAAATCATTCTTTCTGTACATAGAGTTTTCATAATTCTTCCTCCCCTAAATATCACAGTGCATGGAATCACGAATCACAAACTCCAAAAATGAAAGTTTATACATGTTTTCAAACGCATTAAAGCACCTGTTATTAAAAATGAAGATGTTCAACTCTCTACAGGTTAGAAGGCAGGGGAGTTTAGCAAACAGGCTAGGGTATGTACATAAAGCTGACACCTTTTAGACAAGACCAGAACTATTCCACTCTACTGAAGTCCCTTACAGGTAACCCATGAGCAGATTTTAATTAGATTATTTTGATGTCATACCTGAGCACAGTTGCGCAAGGGGACACAGCTGGTATCTCATAGCTGGAGGGAAAAAAAGGAAGTCCTACACTGAATATAATGAAGCATAGCAAAAGACAGTTACATCATTCTGGATAGTCCACTTGTATTTACCTTCTGCTAATGGCACAGTACAGCAGACCTGGTGAGATATTCCTCCTTGCACTTGCTGGTTAATTTAAGAGTCAATCGCTCATTGGCTAGTGCCAAGACTTCAGAGTTGAGGATAGTGAGTTGTCTCTCCCTATGGCATTAACCAAGGCCTATACCCATGCACTCAGCCACCAGTTGTTAAAGTACTAGGAGGTCACTAGACCTGCCCAATTTCTGTAAGTCTAGACTGACGACTGTAAAGAAGGGAGCGTTTAGCAGAGTCCTGGCTTTTATACTCAGAAGCATCCTACTCACAAGCTGAAAGTAGAGACATCTACTCTAATGTGTGAAGAAACGTCAAAAACCAAACCAACCTTCCATCCCAATCCCTCAAAACAGCTTTACAAGAAGATTTTGAAACAGTGATTGGTGTGAAGAACATCTGTATGTTACCCAAAGAAACTCTTGTTCAGCATAACCCCCCACATTTTCATAAATCACATTCTACACAATGATACAGACATAGGTCTCCTTCTTTCTAGCAGCCCTTCGAAACAGAACTGGCCTATCTAAATCAAATACATAGTTTACCAGGCAAGGACTTAAAGACATGAACTTATTTGATAAGAACTACTGTCAAGCTCTTTAAAACTGTGCAACTAACTTTGAACTCCTTAAAACTGGTTTATATTCAATACTGAATCCAATCTTAGAACTTCATCCACTACTTTGTTAATCCAATGTAATTATTCAGGAAACTGTGCCAACATAACAAATCCAATCATACCCAAAACTAGCTTGCATATGTTTTCAAAAGTCTTGTGTCAGTTATATAGAATGTCGTAACACCACAGTAACCAATAACCATACTTGCCATTGGCAAACATTTATCTAAGAATGATAAATGTGCCAAGCACTGAAAGCTACATCTTCTGACTCCAAACTGTCTCAGCTTCTGGATTTCTTAGTACTTCTGAAGCAGCTAGCAATAGTTCCTATTTCCAGGTTTTACATCTGTCACAAAAAATACTTAATTTTGGATGTGCAATTGGCTTCAAGTTCTAAGCAATCTTTCATTCATCCTTAAAGCATAACTGCAATGAAAACGCCTTTGAGTTCAACATCAGTCTTTTTATCTAAACTCATGTGTGCATTCAGATGTTCTTTCTGATTGTAGATAGTCTTTTCAAAGAACACTTAATATAAAAGCAGAGAATACTATGAAAAATTAAAAATAGAATAGCATAGTATCTGTATCGTGGTAATATATTTACATAGGTATATAGCTATGATTCAAAAGACAGCTTACTTATTGTGTAATGGCAAAGACAAATGACTATCTTTCAGTAAGTACAGCAGCTACTTAATAAAGAGCTTAGTCATTTGCTTGAGAATAATTTTAAAAGTCTGGGTTCCTGTTAAGCACAATGGAGAAGCCAATATGTAAACCGTTACTTAGTAATGTTTTAATAAACTTTAATACTTGTCTTTTTTGAGCTGGCATCTGACAGCTGCTGAGGCAGCTGTGATGAAATTCTTCCTAGGAATCTAATTACTTGTAAGGCTTTCTTTTGCAATGTATTTTGCTGAGTAGTTTGTTGCAAATAGTTTTGTTTGAATCCAGGATTAAATATTCTAATTTTGTACTTATTTAGCCCCTTCAAAAATTAGACTCATGAAATCTTGCAGCATGTTCAAAGTGCTAAGTCATGAAAAGGGGTAACATGTTAATAATTTGTTATTCATATCTACTATCTACAATTATATGATAAGCTACATTATTGCCTCCTAATATCTTTTGACTGAAGAAGGACCATGGGGCTTGATGTGATCTTAATTTAATAACTAAGCATTCTTGTAGCATTGAAGAATCCTTGTCAACACCTGGCCCTGGTGCTACATCTATTCTATTCATTTTTGTAAATAAAGGATCTAGAGAGCAAAAATCCTTCATTAAAACTGGCAAGTGAATTGATTCACCATTTCCTAGCCTAACAAGTATAGCGTTCAGGTCATTAACTGGAGACAGGGTTGATTAGACCTGTGGCTACCCTTCAGATAAAGTCATTTATGTCCCATCTTTCAAATACACCATCCTCTTGTGCATCTGGGAATACAGTTCTGGATGTGCAGAAGAGTCAGAGTGGGTCATCAGGAAGTGGGTATGTGAGATGATAAATTGATCAACAGAGCCAGGATCACTAAGCTTAGGGACAAATCCTTATTTCCCTGCTTAAATATGGAGCCAGATATATAGTATATACATGCACTGCCCAGTAAGTCACACTGCTAGATAAAAGCATGACTATGTTTATTGCTCAAGATTTGCTAACCATTAGGTCTTAAAAGAAAAAAGCCCATTTTGTGAATGCCTTACTGAAAATAGTACATCTTTAGTAACTCCCTATAGGACTCCCACTGAAGATGGGCTGTCTAGCACATCCCATTCCAGGTTAGCTGGCTGGGAGTGACACTGCCACAACAGACACACACAGAGCTGCTTAGGACTGGGATAATATATGTCTTCAGAAACAAACACAACAGCTTGTTCTCCAACAGGTTAAAACAAGATAAAAATAATCATTTGGGAAACAAAAACAAATCCTATGTTTATTTAAACACGACAGCATTTTGTTGTTCTAAAAGAGCCTCTCTGTGCTTGCAAATGGCTCTGAGCACCACAGCTTTGGAGCATCACAGAACCACAAATGAACTTATTGTGCTCCTTTGAGGTAAGGAGATATCAGCTGTTTCACAGATGGGAATCTGAAACATAGACTGATTTTACTAAATAACTTACCCGACGTTAAACTGCAAATGAGAAAGCAGAAAATTGAATCCAGATTTCCAAAATCCCAGCCCAGGACCTTCAGCACAAGAAGACCCATGCTTTGCAAAAATGGGTGCCTCTGATTTATTTCTGGTACTTCCAGGTTCGGATGGGACTGGACGTATTCCAGCAGAAGAAGGAAGTAGAGAAGAGTGTGAAAAGTGAAACAAATGCAAGCATAACCAAACTTCTTTTGCAACCTCAAACTTGGTTTAAGTTGAGGACAAATCTTAGGAATTTTTTTTCAAAGCAAATCAATCTCTAAATAAAAGTCTATGACTTGTGATATGAATTTCCTTTTTAAAACAGGTTAATAAGTCTACCTAAAAATATGAAAAAGAAAACAATTTAGAAAGTCAGACATTTGAGGTTCAGTCTTAACTTACTGCTGAACACAGTCTGATGGAGGATTGTTGCCCAAAAGGTTGGAACTGCTGCCCAGGATACAAGTTCCCTGACCTCTCCCCAAACTGGATCAAGGAGAGTGGCAGAAAATAAAGTCGTTTTCTTGATAGAATCAGTTTTCTTCTGTTTTGGCTCTCTCTTAACTGGCTGGCTGCCAGGTCAGACAACCACTGCTCCTGGTGCAAGAAAAGGGGCAGGAAACTATGGCACAGAGAGAGAAGTGGGACTCTGCTTTTCAGCAACAGATTTGCTGCTACAGCAAAGCTAATCTAACACCAAACCACATTAAATGAGGAAAATTTGGTCACAGATTAAGGTAACCATTTCTTTTGGACTGAGAGGAAGAAGGGCCTCTCTCTTTTGCTCTTACTTGGTAGGAGTATTTTTCCAGACTGGTACCACCATGACTGTACAAATGTTGTGGTCTTCTAAGCAGCTAAAACTTCTACAGGACAGAGAAACCCGTCTCTGACAGTCGTTGATGCTAAACAGACACAAACTGTGTGTCTGAAACACTATTGGACTATCTTGTATGATAAGTTCAGACCTGAACAGGCATGAAAACTTATGATCACACACATCTTGGTTAATCAACTATATTTAACCTTTAAAAAAAAATTTTAAAAAATTACAGAAAGACTGTATGTGCTATGCTTTGTGTCACAGAGCCCTGCATTTTTAATCTGGTACAAGGTTCCCTAAAACCATCTATTGGAACCACAGCCAAAAATTTACACTCATTGTATAGAAGCTTGTCTGCATACTGCAGTGTAATTGCTTCAGCTTCCAGAAGGCAACAAATTGCTAAGATAGGTGATGTTTTTCAGTTTAGCACCAGGCTCCCAACAAGATGAAAACAGCTTGTGGTAAATATAATAGCTAGCAGCCTGAACAATAGCAATTAGAACAACAGCCTAAATCCTGTGGTGACTCTGGAAAACGTGTGAATGGTCTTGCTAGTGTGGTGATAAGAAGTTTAAATTAACATGCATTAGCATCCCTGGGAGTCCTACACTAGCCCCAAGCCAAAAAATCATCTTCATCCTGGTTGACCTTGGCTGGATTTAAGCAGAACTTTAAAGCTGACACCCTCTAACATGCTTTTCTGAGCAGAGACACAAGGGCCCTAAATAAGGACCAAAACAAAACCAACCCCAAAACCAAACAACACAAAAAACCCCACCCAAAACAAAACAAAAGGAATTCTATTTGAAAGCATCACCTTAATTTAAAAAATGAATCTAGTAATTCAGTTGATTAGACCTTTCATGCTCACTAGATTCCACAAGCCATAGACTGTCAGGAGAGGTGGACCCTCTAGACATCTTCAGTGACACGTAGGGTACCATCACCTACTTGAACATTTAAGACTTTATAAATACAAAAGCATTAATCAATATAGACAACAGCAACATCTATAATTACAAACATCAAGAGGAGATCAACATTATCAAAGACAGTAACTGCCAATACCTTGTTGTCATGTCCCCGCCACCCCAAAAAAGGGCAGTTGAGTTGTGGAGTGCAGTTTTAAGGTGGTGTGAGGTTCCACAAAGCAGAACCACACAAAGCTTCCAGTTTTCACTGTGCCAATGTGTACATGCAAAAAGCTATATGGCTGATTAGTACCTGTAAACTCGATTCACAACACTGATTATCCATATTGACTAACAAAAGCAGGTTTTTTTCCCCCCACAGCAAAAATGGAAGCATTCTTCACAAGGAAACAGCGTGCATTTGCTTCCTGCAAAGTATTGTTATTTTCAAAGTAAAACTATTTTGGAGCAGCAGGACACTTTTTGAGGTGGGATCCTGACTTTCGCTTTTGCTATATAATCAAACTGAAAGAGAAGGGGAGGAAAGTTCAGCTTCTTTAAAAAAAATTCTTGGTTTTAAGCGCTTTCCTGTTTTCCGTCCAGCAGTGAGAGTTTGTTCCTCACAAAGGACTGACAATGCTCAAAATTACAGCACAGAGCAGCACGTCCTACACCTTCCAAAATTTTCCTTAGCTCCACTGAGTGATCACTAGGGTCCACACCACCCCTTCTGTGGAAAAAGTGGTGGGAGGCAGCAGTTGAAGGCAGGAAGACATAATAAAGTGCCTCTCAGGGTTTCCTTGACATAGCAAGGCAGAGTGGAAAACAGTGGAATTAGAAAACTGGATTATTTCCCAGCTCACTCTCAAGGATTGACAGGAAAGACCCTGTCAGGATCTGCCAGAAGCTTGAGTCTTCCCTACAGGTTTGGGCTCTGGGGCCCCTTCTTTTAGGTGCGATGGCTCTGTTGGGGTCACATCTCTGACTGGCTCCCCCAGCAGTTGCTCGACAGGATTTGGAGTAATCTCTTGATCTCATGTTCGTCAACCCATGCAGCGGTTAAAATAATGAGAAAAAGGAGTAAAAAAACCAAACCCCTCAACCAGTTTCTGTCCATGTTCTATTCATAACTTTTTTTTTCACAAGTAAAAGAGACATCAAGAGAGAATTGTCTTTTACTGCTGAGTAATTTAAACATTTTTTTCTTTTTTATTGTACTAGCAGATTTTAGTAAACAGAGAGCATGTTACATCATGGATCTGAGGGTAGATACCAGCTTAACTTCATATTCTCAGTTTTGTAACCATCATGTGGTTAAAACACGCACCAGAAGCATGTGGGAAGGAGCAGAAATGGACCCAAAGCTGCAGCTTCCCAGACTGGCAAGCGGGTATCAGGCTCTGCAACGGCCGGACACTTATCAGCTAACACAAAACCAACTTATGTTAAGTAAAAGGGCCAATGCAGTTAAGTAAGATACTGCAAGGGGCGTGGGAGAGGGTGGCATTAAAAACCAGAGTCAGCGTAGAAGAGTTGTTGCTTAGAGCAGAAGTATTGCTACACAGTTTGAATAGGCTTCCTGTGGCTGCCCAGAAAGACTAACATCTGGCAATGCAGCCTGCTATACTGAAGAAGGAACTCCTTTATCAAGGGTACAGAAAATAGAAACATAACCACAGAGGTGGGAGAGCAGGTTCATAAGCTGTAGCCAACCTCCTACCATAACTGTTGTTGTTATTTGTTATAGTCTTGTTACTTGACACAGAGTTGCCTAGATAACCATCTCCGATTTCAGATTTGCTGGAGCAACAGCCAGCTGAAAACACATGGATTCAAAATTTTAGAGTCTTTTTGTAACATAAGCCAGCACCGCAGCAGTGCACACCAAGTAAATCCCAGCTGGGTTTGGTTTTTTGGGTTTTTTTTGATTGACAAGTAATATTTTGGTTTTTGTCATAGTTTACATGGTATAAACAGGCAAACCGTGTCACTTTTTTCAAAAGTGATAGATTTAAAAAGAAGAAGTGAAACAGTGCAGATACCTGAAACTACACCAATTCTGCTAGCTTTGCTACACTACCAACAGAAATAGTCCTGTCCTGTTTAGATAGACTTTGTTTTGCTACATGACTGTGTATGCAGTGAAGTGATATCAAGTCCTGAGGGTCCACTCCTTTGATGAGTTAAGCACACAAAGGCCCACATTTTGATGCAATCTGATATCATATATTTAAGTCCTAGACAAACTGCAACTGTGAGGAAGTGATAAACAGAACTTCCTGCACAAAGCTGCCTGAGATAACACTTTCCATGGACTGGAAAAAAAAGAGACATGATTGCTACAGAACTAAAAGGGAACTGTTCTGCTCTTAATAAATAACCCTTTCTTTTTCACGTGGCTATTGCAAAAGCTGAAGCACAAGTGACTAAGATTCAGTATGCTGCGGAGTGGTTCTACTCGCACATTTCTGAAATGATTCTTTGAGGAACTACACTTAATTCTTAGCTGCAGATCTGTGTTCTCCTGAAGGCTCCTGTGCTGCAGCTGGAACCCTGCAACTCAGAAACCTTCCAGCTAATGTTTTTTACTTACATTTTAGAGAAAGTTCTAAAGAAAGCTAAACTAAAAAGTTTACTCAAATGGATGAATAAGGAGGGATTATTTAAAGTATAAAGTTAGATTGTCTCCAATGAGGGAAAAATCCTATAGGAAACATGATTAATTCCTTCTCACAGAATTTCCTCTCAATTTGCATCAGTGTCACCTCAAACTCCAAGAAATTTAATTTATTTATAACTACTTTGTGTTCACTGTGTGCATGTTTGAGCAGCCAAGTTTTCCTCACACTGGAAGTCGTGGGGGAAATGAGCTTCAAATGGGAGTACTTAACATGTCTCCAAGGTTTTTTTTTAACTAGAATTTAGAAAATGTTTGAAATACAGAGGTATTTCTTCATATACAAACTGACTAAGACACAAACTAAAAATCCGCAGAAGTTAAAGGTCCAAAGCGCATGCAACTTCTAAGGCAAAATACTAAGAACTCATAATAAACTCTTCACCAGTTGTTAAGGGGAGGGGGGGCAGGAAGTAAACACTTGCAAAATAGACTTACTCATTATCAAAAGCACAGGCAAATCACTGAAGCCTGGAAGAGATTCTACAGGTACTTCCACAACAGCTCACATGCTACACAGGCACCTACTCTACCTTCACGTGGTGATGTCCTAAAACCAGACCTGACATTGAGTCCTCCTCCTGAGACACCAGAAGGGCTCCAGACTCAGGGCATGGCAACCTGTTCTGATATAAAGAAAGGGTCTTTGTAATCTTTTGCCTGTTCTGGCCATTCCTTTTTGTACTTTCTGTTTATATTATTTTTTGAGAAGCTCAGACTGTGTAATGTGTCAGGAAAGAAGCAACTGCAGTGTGTTAAAAAGCAATCAAATGCTACCCATTGTTGAAGACTTTTAAAACTTCTGCTCCTGTTACAATTTTTCCCCAACAGGGGAAATAAAATGATTTATTAAATTAATGTGACAGCTCTGTGGTGATATTGCCAGAGATTTGCCCTGTACAGTGTTTCTTGACACATAAAGAGCCATAATACCAGCATTTCTCCTGGTCCCTTTTGGGCCCCACACATTGCACTTGGACCTAAACCTTCCCATGAGCCATGCAGTGAGCTACAATCAGAGCAATGTTGAAGATGCCTTTAGCACAACTGTGCTGAGCCCAGGCAAACCAAGCCAGAGCTACATAGCGCTCTCACTCTGTCAGATACCAATTTATTAAAAACAAAACCAAAACACATTTTCAGCAGTCTTTAATTGGATCATTTTGGGAGGCTGGGTTAGAGCATAGCCACACCAACGGGGGAGCAGCCACAGCAGTAATCTGCGTGTCAGGCAGGAAGGAGGAGGATGAGATTTGACTCTGAAGAAATTGTAAATGGAAACACAACCCAGTGATTGCTGACAACTATGCAGTCAGAGTAACAGGCTGCAGAAAATATCAGGCCTAAAACTGTGGTCTTTCACAGCTCAATAGATTCATTGCAGCAGGAGCTAACAATGATTATTTCTCTGATAACCTCTTAGCCATACACTTGGGCAAACAACCAAACGCTATGGATGACTATAGGCTTCTTATGATTTAAGAAACAGTAACTACCATGGTAGCAGGAACAAGTAAAAAGTTCTTAAATAAATGATAAAATACACAAATGCTTGTCAATTTTGGCCTATTTCCATTGTTTCTACAATATATCGCAAGTATGGAAACATGCTCATTTGTAATCTAATTAAAAATTGATTGCTTTCCCTTTAATCTTATACATTGGCTGATTTTATTCTGGGATCTTATACATTCCCTCCCCTAGAGGGATTCCTCTTGCAGAAAAATTAATGTAATCAGTTAGATAGCAATTTGTATTTTTCAGGCACAAGATGTTATTTAATAACAATTAATGAAATTACTTTTCTTCATGAACTCAAGGGCTGCTTGTTCACTGGGGAATTATGGTAGAAATTATTGAACAAACATTTTTATCATAGTCAAAACAAGTTTCGTTTTCATTATACTAAGTTATCTTGAAAGCAATATTTAGTATAACACTTGAGTGACTAGTTTATTGTTACTTAGATAGCCCAGTGATAGGCACCTTAGAAAAAATGAAAATAGGTAGTAGACCAAACTGTAAGTTACAAAAACTTTCAGTCTCCTCCACTTTTAGGATGAATACAACTGAAAGTCTTCACAGTAGTGGTAATCTCGTAATGGGCTTGTGCTCTTTATCTTGGCTATGAATGAACTATTGATTTTTCAATTGCAAAAACAAGTCTGCCGAGCAGACACTTGTGACTATAGAAAGAGTGCTCATCTGATGTGAATCAGTGGACACAAGTCTTGTGCGTCAGCAACTGATTCTTAGAACAAATAAAATGCCACTTAAATATTGTAGAAACAACAAACAAAAAAAACCATTTGATTTTTAGTGCTGCAGATGGGACACTGTGCCAACTTTGCTCTGCATAACAAGTCTCAAGAAGCTCTCCTGGGAATGTTTATGTTGTGTGTCTAGCCAGGCCTCATATTTGCTTTGAATTGTGACAACAGTTTGACCGTTTTCATGTTAAAAGCTTCCTGCCTTTGTCATGAAAGCAGCTTTTCATCAATATCTATAGACAACAGTCAAAACAGGAATTCAGGAATACTGCTGCAAACTCTATGAGCACCTACCTGGAAGTGCTGGTGCCCCAGTACCACCCCTGCATCCCTCCTCGGTCCATGTCTTCAGCAGGCACCAGTACCCTAAACCCTGCCGAGAGCAAAGCAGAGGGCAGTCAGGCCCAAATCCCGCTACTGCTGCCCATCCAGGAGGAGGCAAGGCCCAAGCAGGAGGCACTGAATGAGTCTGGAAGTGGAAGGACAAAGAGAGATGGGGAGGAGAGGAAAGCATGGAGAGGGACTCCGGGTGCAAGGACGACAAAAGGGCTCTGCTAGAATGCCTCTTGGAAATGCCTGTCTCACAGCCCAGCACATTTCGGTCAGCATTTATAGTTACAAAGGTTCTTCTTTCAAATATAATCTGACAGAGGATTTCAGAATGGACTGCAAGATCTGTCCTGCCAATCTTAATTGCACATTTCAGAGCCCCTGGGAACGCAGGAGAAATGCTAATAATACAAAGCTAGCTGTGCTATCAGTTACAAAAGATATGTATGCATTTAAAACTTCTTGGAAAAATATTATTTATTTTCTGTTCTAGTATGATAGAATAAGAACTTTGACAAGCATGCTCAGATCCTACTACAGTATGAAAAGTAACCAGTACAAAACATTTTAAAGAGGTTTTTGTGTACATAAATACACATACACTTGTGTGTGTGTAGACATATATATATGGGAAAATCTTGGATATGAAGAACTCACGTACACACTCATGTATAGTTTGCATTGTGATTTTTTGTATTTAACACTGCAGAGCAGCTTACTGTTTCCACCAGTCAAATAAACTATTCACATCCCAGTTACTTGGAATCTATTGACTTCCACATACGGGAAATTCTACTTGAAAGACAAGACTATGCACAAGACTGAAATAATAACAACTGATCAGGCAGAAGTCACAGCATCTTTCCTTGGAAGAATTAGTTACCTCAAAACTTCAGCGCAATGAAGAAAGATCGGAAAGTATGATGAGCCTTTTAGTTTGTTTTAGTTGAGTAACGAATAGACTGAACTTCCTTTTTTCAGAGTCTAGTCAAATAGTGATTATGCAAAGTGTACAATTCTAAACAGCTAATTAAACAGCAACCCCCAAATCTTTACAGCTGAATGAGCTGCTTTAAAAAAAAAAGGCAGAAAACCTGTTTTTTCTGTACAAGTTAAAAAAAAAAATAAAATTAATCAGGTACTCTAGTGATTCATCTCTCCACACATTTTTACCTGTGCAAAAAACAACCAACTACAGGATTCAGTGTATTTTTCTGTCTGAAGCTCCCAGGGGAGACACTCAACACTATTTCCTAATCAAGAAAGTAAACCATCAAGAAAGTAAAAGAATAATGCAAACAACTGTGATACCACCTGGCTCTCCAGTATCTTCATTCAGGACTAAAACTTAACCTAATTACATCATACCAAAGAAACAAGAGCATTTTACACTTTTCCAAAGGTCATTTTAAGATGACTTTTGAGATGAGTGTACTTTATTCCCATCAGATATGTACAGAAAAGGGAACAAAATAGGAAAATAAGTCTGAGTAAGATTCACATACTTTAGGAGACATGGCAGGATCTCCCAATAACTACAAAGAAAAAGACAATTTTTGAACTTTTTCCTTGAAGCAAGCTAGACATATAGGACCATGTAATTCCAGCAGTTTTAGAGAACTATTCAGCACAGTGGAAAAGCATACTCCTAAACTGATGTATTTGTTTACACTTCCTAAGCAGTGACTTTGATAATGTTACTACAGACTTACTCTGGTAAAGCCAAAAGTAGTGGCAGGGTTTGTTTTTAATGTCCACTTGAAAAGTTCTGGGATTCTCTGGCCATTGATCAGTTGAGTGTAATTTCTTTAAACTTCAGTGAAAAGCTACCAACTGTTGTTCTAAGAGTCATCTTCTAGTACTTTTTACTTCATTTTTTTTTGAAGCCTGAAGAGAACCTGAAGTAAATCAATTCTCGGTCAAGCACCACATTAGGCCCGTCACAGAAAGTTAGCCCCTCAACAATCTAATTGAATGCATTTAGCTGTTCCTTATGCACACTAATGAACACACTTTTTGAAAAAACAGCTATCATACTACCCAGGAACTGTTTTAGCAGGAACAGCTTCTGCAGCAGTTTTTTAATCAGACATGGAACTGTTTCTTTCCAGCTCCCATTATTGTAGGTAGGTGCATTCAGAATTGTATACTGAACAAAAGCTAGTGAGCATCACACAAACAGGCACCTAAAGGGTACACGACTCATTTGGCTCAAAAAAACCCTTTGCACTCTCTCTTACTTTATTAGGGAATGTTCATTAACATCTGCTTTGGATTAGGACACTTAGTTATTAAAACCATCATATCAATTTCATTTCAGAAACCTCTTAGCATTTGTTTAAATTTTTTTATCCACATTTACATATGTTTAATGGTGCATTACTTTATGATGCAGATTCCCCATTGCTGTTGGGATATATTCTTTTAAACATACAAACAAAAAATCTGAAAGCATAAGATATATGTAATAGGCACTATTACTAGATTTTTACTTTAGCAGCCAAGAATGCTGACTTAAGTACTTGGCTTATATTACCCTGTTATCTGGGAGTGGGGTCCTCAACAGTAGAGAAAACTACGTGAGACAATCTTGATACTCTGTTTAACTTACTTTACTATGTCTCCAAGGTGTTAAGTGAAGTCTGTCACTATCCCAGAAAAGTTCCTTAACTCTGTGGCTTTCACAGATTTATATATCCCATTTATCTCCCAGTTCACCTGGGGATTACAGAAGACCTCAGCTGAGTTGTAACTTTTAATGAGCTTACAAAGAGCACAGGGCTGAGATACCAAGCTTGCTCCTCCCCGGAAGGCTACGGCTCAGGCAGGCATAAAAAGATGGCTGTGTCAGAGCACAGGCTAGACGTGCTTCCCTTCTACTACCTCTAGCCAGATAGCCAGGAAAAGGCTGACTGTATGATTTCTGTAAATCATTGTTTCCCAAACATGGTGGGTCACTGAATTTCAGCTAACCCATAACAGCAAATTTTTTATCTGTGCTAAATGTTAAGATGCATGGCTAACTGAAACACTGTGAGGTTACATACCTCAAAGGGCTTGCTGAGGTTACCTAACGTTACCTGGAGAAGCTTCGCTAAAACGTGGGTTTCCCAATAAATTCAGGATAATCTAAATGCATGTTGTGACTGAAGGAGGTAACCCTGCCCCTGCTCAGATATGTGTTCTTACTGTGTCTCTTCTCTGAGCATGAGCAGTCATGAAACTTATGCGGCCAGTTAGATCAGGGAACTTCTGCTGAAAATTAACCTGAAAAAATACAAATAAAGTGGTTACTTTTCACTAGCGTGAGGTTTTCACAAAGCATATGGGAACACTGACTGGGGAGAAAAGGGCCAGAAAAACCCTTTTGGCTGAAACTTCTTAAAGCAACGGTGGAACCATCAGGAGGGGACTGCGAGCTACCGCAGGGCTAGCAGGAGGTTTTTGCAACCATTTAAAACTGGGTTGTTTTGAAATAGTACGTTGGTCATATGTTTCTATGCTGACTCCTGCTGAGGATGCTAAAGATCTCAGCAAAGCTCACAAACAGCTCCTTGGTAGGTATTATCACTCCTGTTCTACAGGAATGAGGATGTGGACAGAACTTGGATCGGTTACCTGAAGCAAAAAGCAAGTTAGTGGAAGACAGAGAGAAAAACAAAACCACTGATCCTTGATTCCCACCACTGCATTAATTAATAAATCAATTGTGACCAACATGCAGAACATTAAGAAATGCCCCCTGAGCATTTGCTAGCAAGTTAGGCAAATGAGCAGCTGTGTAGCCCCACCAGTGCTTGGTCGGCTGCACAGACAGGGAACGGCAGAGCGCACAGGACGGGCACCGCAGGGCTGTGCACTCTGCTGGAGGGGCAGCCTCTCGGTCTGGTGAGAGCAAGGGTGGGTAACCAAGGAAAGACACAAGGCAGGGTTTAGACATGGATACAAACAGCAGGTTCTCGAGGGTGCAGGGTGTTGGCTGGTGTTGACCCTGTCCTGTCCGTGGTGGGGCTCTGCACCCTGCGCAGCATCTTGCTGGTCAGGAGATACAGGAGGGAGCCACTGTTTTGTCATCCCTAGCAAGTCAAGAAGAGCGTGCAGAGCCCCGTGTGCCTGTTGTTAAGTTACACCACTCCCAGCTGGGAAAAAAAACCAACTATAATGCTATTGAAGGAGAAGGAGGTATTTCATTTTATTCCATTTTAAAACCACACTTTACATAAGGATAGAAAAAAACTTTATTGTTGCTTCACAGCCTGTATGAAGCCATACAAAAACATATATTGCAGCTTCCATTGTTCCTTTGAGCCTTATGGAGAAAGCAATTATTTACTTCACTGTATAGAGCAGTAAAACTCAGATTAACACCCAATTTAGCGTAGTTTCTGATGCTGCACTTCTGACTTTCTTTTACATCACTTTGTATTGACATGAATGATGGCACACACTGTGGGGTAATGGATATTCAGATCTCACCTGTTCAAAAGGCAGTTGCTAGTTGGCTGTTAAGTATTTTTATCTTGTGGTTTTAGAGCCTTCACTACAACAAGTGAACAAGATGCCTCTGCCCTTGAAACCATGAAGACTGCAGAGTTAACATGGGCCTTTGAGGTGGTATCAGAGAGGTAGCAAGAGCTGACGAGCACAAAGCAACTGGGTCCACCAAGTAAGATTTGGTGTGTGCTGACTCATTTTCACCTGTCTTCAATATTAATAGTTGTGCTTACAAGTATTTTTTTCTTTTTGGAGAAGTCATCTTAAACTAGAGTGTACTAAATTCTGGTTTGATGTCTCAAAAATTTCCTGATAATCCAGTTATTTATAACATATGCTTAATTTTAAAAAAGGTCTATACTCTTCCAGGTTTCATTCCTCCAGACTTCGGACAATGTCTACTGTTCATTTTTGAAAAATATCATGTACAAGAAAGACTTGGGCAGGACTGAGGTATCTAAATCTGAAATTGTGTAACCCAGCTCCTTCTCCTAACACTGGGGGCAGATTTGATTTCCCTGGCATTTACCCTTTGCTGTGTGTACGAGCAGGCAGGCCTTCCCCAATGTGACCACTGTTGCTGCTTCAGTATATCTTAGATATCTGGTCTCACCAGTCGTCTGGCTGATGCTATGCAAAGGCTTACTTTCTTTTCTTTCCTCCCTAAAAGCATTTCTAACTACTAATAGAGGAGCTGTTTTACTGAGCCAGGAAGTTGAGAGACTCCTCAGAATCAGGTATTTTGGCTGCAAAGACAACGCAGCAGAACAATAGCGACAGCAGCCACAGAGGACAGGGACGCTGCAGCATGACAGACCCACAGGCTCCGGTGAAGCATTGCTTCAGGTCTCTCTGTGTTCAGTTCATTCGGAGGGGCTGGTGGTGGACATGCGTCTCTGCACTCATTCTGCCTCAGCAGAAGCCCTGGGGTGGGAGCAGTGACAAGGATGAGAAAGAAGTTTTTTGGAAGAGAAGGGTGACCTGTGGTCTGGGCAGACATCAGTTCAGTTCTTCACTGCTTCCCGGACTCCAGGGGAGTACCAGCCTGGAGATCCTAATCAAGGAAGCATCTGGATGTCTGATTTTAATGCTAGACAGCGTTTCCCAACCAGCTGCCATGCCAAGTGCTTCCTTCTCAGTTCCTATACCAGGACGTGCATGAAACTGACCCGTGACATTTAGACAAAATAAGGCCATAAAAGGGAGCTGAGCGATGTTAAAACCATTCACCAGGCATGGATTTCCATTGGAAATGACATACATTAGGAGGGCTTTTCCCAGATAGGAACAGGAGCTGTAAATGTAGGCTCCAACATCTCATCAGTGCCACAGAGTTGAGTAGCTGCTCTCTTACTTTAGGCTTCCTGCTACATATACCCCAGGCACAGGCACTAGCAAACATCATGAGAGAAGTCACAATAATTAAAAACCCCTGTATTAATCATGGAAACTTACAAAATAAAATATAAAATAAACACTGTAAGAGTAGTAATTCCCTATGTGATTTTATCCTCTGAATTTTCTGGAGTTAGTTGAACTAGAATTTCTACAGATATGTGCTACAGTTTGACTTCAGATGCATTAGCACAAACTCAGAATAAACAATCTAGAAACAATGGAGGAGCTTTGTGCTTCCACTACCATGACCAAGAGCAGAACATACCCTACTGAAAAACATCCTCAGGCCAGACTTGGGGAATGCTTAGAAGATCCAACACAACCAAAGTCTTTCAGGCAGGAGTCCCTCCTCCATACTATAAACAATATATTAACGCCAACTTCCTTAAATCTTTTCTGGAAAGCAATTTATGGCATTTACAGGCATTTCCCCCTACATTTTCATCTTTGTTGTTTCAATCTTTGATAGTGTGGGAAGGAAATCAGACAACTTGTGGATATTGCTGTTACCCTTCAGTTCTACTGATAATAGTTGTGGAAACACACACATAAGAATAACTTCCTGAATGAAACAATATTTAGCGCGTATACAAGCTTTTGTTCTTGTTGCCTAGAGGATATATACTTTTACACAATTATAGTGACATTAGTGGCCATAAAGAATACCACTAGCATGTGTAAATGCTCTCTGAAAAAAGAAAAGCAGCCAAAGCATTG
>JANZLQ010000100.1:24612223-24628218 GCA_026212715.1 Elanus axillaris
GGGGGTCCAGACAGAAAGGACAAGCAGATAAGTGCTAGCTCCATTTTTCTTAAGCCAGTTGTATCATAACAGGAAGTGTTACTCATTCTAAATTCAATGTTGAATTATTTTACAAAAAACTATGATGAGCAGTGGACAGAACTTTCCGCTTTTTATTTCATAACCTTGACAGATTTTTCAGGAGAAGAAGCCAATGTTTCATCAGCTGAAACACATTCAGTCACAGGGCTTTGATTTTCCTGCCCCCAAATTTATAGAGAATCTACATAATTTTATTTGACTCAAGCATAAAAAGAAGAGAAACTCCTGAAGAATAGATCAGTCACAGCAAGATGATAAAAAATACAAAAGAGTTAAGTTTCCCCAAGCAATTAGACTTCATACTCTTGTAAGACAGCAATAACTTGGGAATGTAAAAATGGCCATATCGGATCAGACCAAAAGTCCACGTAAGCAAGTATCCTCCAGCAGTTACTTACAGTGCTGGATAATCAAGGAAGAGAGCAAGAACAAAACAATGACTGAAAAACAGAGCAAGTTAAAACAGCCTCTTACAACTGTATAAGCTTACCTGTTTATTTCATCAGAAACACTAAAGGACAAGAAGAACCTAAGTACTGCTCCTCCCCAGTCTCCAGAAGGAAGGCAAGAGAGCTAACTGGACCACAGGAAGTAAATTAAGAACAAAGAGACAACAGGTGTTTCTTATTTTTGTTCATGGTAGGTGAGTAGTAGGCTTGTCATTTCCTGAGGCAGAATTCAGACCATGATTTCTAAGAAATCATGGGGTTTGTAATTTTATTAAGCTTAGCTTTTCCTTTCTCTGTGATGGAACATGAAGAGATTATTAGATGCCCATATTTCACCCGCACTGTATATTTAGCAATTTTATTTTCTAGGGTACGTGGTTGTGACTTTGCACGTATTATTGCAAAATGCTATCATTACACGTCTCTAATTTTAAATCAATGCAAAATTGGCAGTTCTTATGTTACATAATGGGTTAAAAACCACAGCATTTTCCACTTCCAAGCCGGTGTTTAACATAGTTATCCAACTCATCTGAACAGGATTAATTGAGTCTGACATTGAATGGAAACAAAGCATTCTCATTGCTTTCTCAGAATTTAAGTATATATATGTAGTATTTAAAATTAAGCTTATTTTATTCACTTTAGTAGAACAGTTATTTCTGCTCTGGCTGGCAAGGTTAAGAGAAGGCTTTGGTGTTTTGTATCAGATATGACAAATTTCAAGTACAAAGATCATAATTCCCATCACTCTGCATGCCTTGCATAGTCATTCACCCTAATTCCAGGTCTAAATTAGTAGCATCTGATATTTAAAAAAATTAAATGCAGCAGAAATTAGACCTGCAGATTTCAATCTACATTGTTTTGAGGTACTTGATGCCATACCAGAGGACCATACTAGACCTCACCATGTAACAAAACCAACGTGGTTTATTTCATTTATTTCAGCCTAAGATGACAAGGACATAATCGTATCTGTTCTCAGTCCTTCCAGCTGCCTGGGTAAACAGTAAGCATTTACAAGGTCGAGGCATGTGGGGAGCAGTGTTCCTCAGTGTTTAAAAAAACAAATTAAAAATAACTCTTCTGCATTAAACAGATTGGCTTTAAAGTTGGAACAAATCTGATTGTTTTTTAAACTGAAATCTGTAAAACAGCCTGATGACTGCTTCTTTACTCTTTCTGAGTATGTCTGAGATTATAACCTTAATCTAGGTTTATAACTTTAAGTCTTAACCTAAGAATGTCTCTTCCTTCGATTTTCTGACTGGAAGACTGAGCTGTATTATCATAGGGATGAGACGTCGCTGAGAGTCCCAACTCCAGGAACCAGCCAAGATGGCTTTGTCCACCACTGAGGCAGGGAAGGATTTTATTCTGAAATTCAGTGGACGCAGTTAGGTCAACACCAAATACTTTTGAAAATCTCATCCTAGTCAGGGTATTTCATCTTCTGGTTTGCTCTATTAGGTGAGCACGTAGAGGTTTGGGGTTTGGTGCTGTGCTTACCCCATCTAAATGGCAGTTATGTAAATAATACACTGGCCAACCAACCTGATGGCCCATCAGCTAGTAAGTATGCCACAAGCAGCAGGGTCTGTGTGGGAAATGAAAGGGGATAAGGAGTGGAAAAAGAAGCTGTGTGACTTTAGTGCAGTTCCTTTTACCCCCTCCAGTGATCTATATAAGGAGAACTTGATGCCTGTGAGAACAGAAGACAAAATCTGATGAGTTAGGAGAGTTCTTCCTGCCCTTGGTTTTTGGTTTTTTTGGGTGCCTCCACCCACACCATTGTCCCATTAAAGCTGTGCCCAGGGCAACCCTGAGAACCGTGCATGTGAACAGGAGCATCTTCAGCAAGTTAGAGGACTTCAAAGTACAACCTTCACCTTCTCTGTTAACAACATTAAAACTATGAGTTCCCCTGCTCCAGAAAGTCAGAAAATGGAGAAAAGCAAGTTTGTTCTACACATCACATAGGTTCTTATTTGCGTTCAGATTCTTCTAGTCCTTTAGCTGCACATTTTCTAATTTTTCTTCCACTATTTCACAGTTACAGGGTCTTTGGACTTTTTTTATTAATGAAAGCTCAGATTACCACACAACAGCAAGAACCGAGGCTGAAAATGGACTCTAAAACCTGGTGCAATAAACGGTGCGCTATGAGGAGCGGGCGACACCTCTGTTGTGCGACCCTGGGCAAGTCTGTGCCTCTTTGCTCCCTTTCCACTGAGTAAATAGATGCCAGAGGGGCGACTCTGTGTTCCAACCTCACACGTGAAAGCTGCTGAGACAGTGAGATCACGGAGACCTTTGCTTTGGTGTCATCATCCTGGAAAGACAGAAGTACCGAATCAAAGGCGTCAGGTCTTTCATGTGAATAAAGTGCTGATCCCACAAGCTCAGAGGCCTCTGCTGACTGGCACTGCTGAGTACGGGAGAGCTGCCTTCACGCCAGGTCAGCAAACAAAAGGTGCTGTTCCAGTGGTCCCAGAGGCTGATGCCACCTCTGCAGGTTCCCATGAGAATGTTAATTTCTATGCTAGCACAAGTGCTAACCTCAACCCACTACACAGGTAATTTTGCCTTGATAACGACCCAGCAACGTGAGTTATATTAGAGAATTGGTAGCTCCAACTGGTAGACCTGGGGCACAGGAACAAGGCAGCTACCTAGACTTGTCAAACACATCCCACGCAAGTTGGTGTAGGTAAGAGGGAACCTCTTTTTATCGCTTTTAGATGCACAGACGACTCCTTTTCCTAGCCAGAGGAGGACTGCAGGACTGCTCCCCACCCACCTCGGAGGCCCTGCAGAGAGGAAGGGCTCTCTGCCACCCCCCACCCCTGCCACCGCATCCAGCTGGGGCAGAGCCTCTGCACCCCTGGGGACAGCGCGGAGGGCGGAAGGGTGGGCCCAGGGAAGGAAGGAGTGGGTGGACTGCAAGTAGGCACAAACACGTATGACTCTCCTCCCACCCTCTAGTGGGTCTTACTGGGGAAATTGTTTTCTTTCCCCATCTTCTGCTCTCCCCAAAGCAGAGGGAGAAATTAAAGCCCTGTCGCTGAAATCGCCACTGGTCACAGCGAAGGATTAGTGTGCCCTCGGGCTGGTGATGGCTGAAGACTATCAGCAAGGACAGGACTGGCCAGGAACAGAGATAAGTGGCAACTGAAGTTCTTAAAACAGATTGTGTCCTCAGGTTTTGGACATCTCCATAGAATATAAGCTGTCAGTGCTGGAATTATTTTTCCTTCTGTTTTGGTGGGGGTAAAATTCATTTATGCCTGTAAAATAAAAAGCATTGCCTTCCATCTCCTGAGCAGCCGATTTTCCACGTACTTTCCCTACCAAAAGACAGTCACCAAAGGTAAATGCTTCTTTTACTGACGTGATGCTGACATTGGTTTCAATGGGATCAACCGAAAGAAAAGGAAAGAGAATAGGCAGGATGAGTTGTACTCTTTCCAAGTCAGTGGCTTGATTGTCCTTGCACTTCTGGAGACAGGGCAAATTTCAGGTTTGACTTGAAATTCTGCAATTCATTTCATTTAGATAACTGTAAAAATGTGCCAGACTTCCTAAATAGACAAACATTTTGTATTTCTAATGGAGTTACTACACTGAATGTGGAGTCTGTTGTGCAACTAGCTCACTAATTATCCAACAAAGTCACTAATTATCTGACAGAGCTTCCACCAGTCCTGCAGGAAGCCATTCACCTGCCGGTGCAGGTGAGGGACCAAGCACTGCATGTTAGGGTAGCCCTTCTTTGCTGGTATTGCATTTGTCTTTTTATTACCATTTTACCAATTTTGGTAAAACTAGTAAAGCTCTCATTTCAGTAAGCACAGCCTGATGAAGTGAAAGGTATTACAGGAAAACCAGAAATACCCAGCTCTTTTTTAACTCCTTGGGCTGTCACAGCTATCCCAGCAGTGCTGCAGCCCCATCAGTGGGTCAGTGATACAGTATCCACTTCTAAAACCAAGAAGAAAGAAAGAAGTGAATTAGAAATTAATCGTAAATAGTTTTGCTGCATTTATAACAAGACTTGATGTAATTTGGACTTTACAAGAGGAATGTAGCACACCATTTGTGTAACTTGAGACTCTAGGGGTCAGTAGGACTAGTAACATTCCCAATGCAGATCTGAGCATGATGTCTGTAAGAGTTGGGGTGCAGAATAACATGTTGCCCATTCCCACAACCCCACTTGGGTAACAGCACATGCCTGGAGAGGGTTTTAGAGATGGAGGATCCTCTGGAATCATCTTATCTGGTCAGCAGAGGCCATATAATTCGGTCCACTTCAGCTTTGCCATTTTGTGTGCATTTTCTCTTGCTACCTGTTCACAAAAAAAAAAAAAAAGTCCAAACAAAGAAAAAAAAAATCCCTACAGAGAAGAAACTGAAAATAAGGGAAGAAATGGAAGTCCAGCAGTAGTTTTAACTCCAGCTTCAGCTACCTTGATGGAAAGACTGTAGTATGTAGATAACTTTTGGCCACTCGGTCAATTTAAGCTATTTTTGTACCATCAAAACCTGATTTATAGTCTGCAACTTGTCTACTGTAATACAGCCAAATGAACTTTAAAGATCAACCTGTTATAAAGTGACCAAACCCAAAGGTTTTAAGGAAATGACAACTGACCCCTCTCCATAGCAGCACAGTACTACAAGAGGCAGCTGTAATGGCATAAATGGACGGTTTATCAGCTTTCTGCCAGGGACTGACAAAATCATGTCAAATGAGGCATTAAAGCCTTAGTTTTGAAAACTGTGATAAATACCAACTAATCTACTGACATAATATATAGTGAGTCAAATATTTAGTTTTGCATTAAATCTAAATCCAACATTAGAGCATTTCCTCTTGATTAAAAAGGATAAAATGTAGATGTTATTTTATGCTCCAGTTCCCACGTCTAATTAATGCTCAACATTCGGAGCCATTTCTGACATTACAAATGTATTAGCAAACATGCCAAAGAAAGAGGGGAGGCACAAGGGAAACAAGTGCAAAATCTATATGCTTAATTCATATTCCTCCATTTGCAGTGGCTATTATGTTATTGCAGAGACTATTTGCAGACACTTGCCCTGCCAGTGAACAGTTAACTTCCCTGATTGCTTGTGTAAACAGTCTTCTAGATCTGGAGACAGACATTGTAAGAAAGCACATAGCTAATTTAATTTTAGTATCATTAGGAATTAAAAGCAGGACATTAATAGATTCACAGTAAATGTTGGCTAGGCAATACAAGCATTGAACGATATGACTATTAAAAGCCTTAATATTTGTGAGTGATCATGTGAAAAGGTTTTTCAGAAAGTTTATTATCTTGGGAATAAGATGTACCTAATTAAAGAAAAGATTACTGCTGAGATTTTTTTGTATCGTTTATTACTGATCTTAATGGGCATGAGGAAATTCTGGTTTTAAATGTATATATATTTATAGGCTAGTTAATTACCTACTCATATCTAGAAATAGAATGAGACAAATCCTTAAAAAATCACTGAGATATCTTCATTCATTATGCATTATATTCCCCGCATTATGCTTTAGCTGGTTCTTGGAAGGCAGAAGTTTGAGAAATGTGCTTTATTGTCAAATACTATGACTTCAGACTCTTGTAGTTTCAAAATAAATTGCACTGTAGTTGCTCCTTTTCTAAAGAATATGTTTTAGAAAGCTTAAATGCAATCCAGTTCTGTGTAAGACAGCATGAGCTCAACTCAGATGAAAAAAGAATGAAAGAAACAAAATAATTAATCACCTACCACCTTCATTTTAGGAAATGTGTTCATTTATTCATTAGGAAAAAGGTCTGTCTTGACTGACACTCCTAGCTAAGTTTGCCGCATAGATCAATATTAAGTGCAACCTGAAGGATTTGGTATAGCTCATGCTACCAGAGAAATAGTTCTTCATACTCTGAAAATAAAGTGAAAAATCACTGAAAATAAACCTAGGGGAAAAAAACAAAACAAAACAAAAAAACAACCCAAAAAAACCCCACAAAACTAAGGTGAGCTTAAAAAGATGGACTTCAGAATTAAATATGTATTATATTCAAGAAATGACACCCTGATTCTTCTTCACCATTCTATTCTGCAAAAGATTCTTGTAAAGGTATAGCCATGTATCAGTGTCTGTCCTTCAGGGTGCAGGTGAGGAGATATTTGGCATCTAAGAAGCTGCATGCACTTTAATGCCTGTCAAACACCTCAAAAGTCCTTTACCAACAGTACGGAGGCAGCCTCCTCCAGTGCACGCGTCTGTAAGGGGGACGAGATTGCACACAGAAGTGATAGTCTTATACAACTCACTCTTTTGGTGGGTATTTGCTTTTATTCAGTTTCCTCAGTTTCTTATCTCAAAACCACAAAGACCTTAAGCAGAACGATGGTTCAGAACAGTTCTGCAAGTACTTGGCCCTGGGCACTTTCCTGAGCTGCCTATTCCCAGAGTTTCTCTCTGCAGGACTTCCTACCTTACAGGGCTGTGCTCCGAGGAGAGGAGAGCGCCCAGGCTCGCATTTCCACCAGAACGGCTGTCCTGGCCTGCTTACCAAATAGGAAGTCAACGCACTGTTGATAGCAGCTATCACCAAGAAATGCCTTTGAATCAGTGTTTAAAATGGTTTAATTGTTCCTGTAAACAAATCACAGCCGAATCTGCTATCATTCCAGAAACAGTGATGGTAAACCAAGCTATTCTGGCTCTACCCCTTCCGAAAATGTGTTTGCGCTATTTAAACCTGAGCAAGGTTTCAGTACCATTGTGGACAGAAACGTTGATCACAATAATGCTGGCATAACAGACCTATCTGGCTTGACAGTACGAGTGAGTCATGGAGTAGCTCTATACAGCTCTCACTCTTTCCGCCCAGTTCCTTAGTCAATACAGAGTAGTGCAGGACCAAGACATCCCCCTCCCCACACCCTAAAAAAGCAATAGCCAATCTGAAAAACAAACCAAAACAAACAAACAAAAAAGTGGGGGGGGGTGGACACAGCCCTGAGTAGTTTTACAGTCTGAAAGACCTAAATGGATGTTGTCTTACTGAAAAGTGGGTTTTGTCTTTTTCATGCCACTGTTTGTGTTACAACATAAAATACCTTCTGACACGTACCATAACATTAAGGAAGTCTCCCTGTGAATGCCCTAGAATTTGGGATTGATCTCATAATTTACATCAATGCCTTGTGCAGAATCCAGTTGCCAATTTACATAACCTCACAATGCAACACTAGCATTTTCATTTGCATTGCATTTTGCACTTCAATTCAGGTACTTAAAAATCTAAGTAACAAGCATATAGGTCGTTTGGGAGCTACTGATGTATGGCAACTTATAATATATAACTATTGTAAGACAGTAATTATATTTCCTGAGAAGTTTGGAGGCATGTGCTCTAAGGTTGGGGAAATGGCACCTCTCTTCATCCATGCTGCACGCTTTTGTTTCTTCTTCGTATTTTGACAGTCATCTTTGACTCCAAAGAGACTGTAAGTGGTACACGGATTGGCAGAGAACCAGAAACAGCCATCAGTGGGAATAACCCCAAAACCTGAGAAACCCTGGTGTTACTGATTTTGCTCTAAATTATTTCTCAACTACTAATATCCCATCACCCCTTTGTGAAGAGAGAAAAAAAAAAAAAAAAGCAATTCTTCCTCTGGAACTTGATTTGTAACCTCTTGTTACATCTTTGCACTGTGAGGAAAACATGTCTAGCTCCTTTTGAGAGTTCACCAAGTTCTTGTGACTGAAGTCGCATTGCTTGCAAGAATGAAGAAATTCATCCCAGACTCCTTCTTCTGTAAGGAAACCAGCTGTCTTTCTATGAACTGGTCTAAAACCAAAACAAACAGAAGTACGCAAGGAAGCAGAATTCTTGCTATGTAGGTTTTGGAAAGGGCTTCTCACATTACTGTGTAACTGTTGACGGATCACCTAACTTTTCTGGGACAGTCATCCTGCAAAATGAAAATGTGTCAACGTGGAAGAATGTGTTCATGTGATGTTTGGAAGTATGTAAAATGCCCCACATTACTAGCAGTGCTTATGTCAGTGCCGCGTGCACTGTGGCATATAGAATCTGGGAGGTGCAATGCAAAGTCACCCATCAGCAACTTCCAAAGAAGGCCAGGCACAGGACCAGTCATCCTTGCTGCTCCGGAGTCTCCAGAGCACCATTACCATGCGCTGCCACATTGGTGTCCATAGCATCTTCACAGCATGGGGCTCCTTCCTCCGCAGGGATGCCAAATGCTCTCTTAGTTTACATTTATCCTTAAAATAACCTCTGTTTTGTGCCTGGCACTGAACAACTTCTTACATTTATATTTGAAACGGCTTTAATATCAATAAATTGTGATTTTCTTCTTCCATCTTCTACTCTCTTGATAAGGTTTGAGTATTTAGACAAAGCCTTAAAATATTTAGAAGTTTACAGTTCATTTAAGCGAACATAAAAACACATTTCCTATCCTTCTTTCTCTCTACATACCTGGTGCATGGCAGTCATTCAAGATATCTCACATGGAGAAAGCTTATTCGGATGCTAAAAATATCACATGTTTACACTTGTAAATCACCATTAGCAAATGATTTTCCTAATGCTTTAGACAATATAGTAGCAAAGTGCAGCTGCTTCAGCCAGAATGGTATTTTAGTGATTTTTAAGAACTTAATGAGATCAGGTAATTGACTAGTGAAGCTAAAAATTTTACCTTCAATTAAACAATCAACATCTCCGTACATCAACATAATCATCTTCGCCCCTCCACCTCTCTGTTATCAAATCAATATGTGGGTAGCAGTTGTCTAAGAAACCACTTCCTCTGTGCTTCTAAACCACTGTTCAGGACCCATTTTAAAGCATTTATTCAATCAGTCTGGTGTAATTTGCAAATAATGGGAAGTATGTAGTAATGCAGATTCCATAAGCAACTAAGGAAAAATAAGGCCTTAATTCATTTGTTATTTAATGGCATTATTTATCCTACATTTGTTCTGGTGCAACCAACAAATAACTTGATACTCTCTCTTTTAAAATATCATCATGTGTGCTTCAGTTGGCAGTGCTAGATGTATTGATTTTGTATATAGGAAATAAGACTGTACAGGTCGCCTTAATGAATCATGCAACTGACAGTTCAGGAGACAGTCATGAGGCAAAAGTATCATATTTAAAAAAAAAAGTAGAAGAACATAAAATAATTTTGTCAGGAAACACCTCCCAAGGGCTATATTACAACACAGCAATCTCATTTTGGAGTCATTGATAATGAATCAATATAAACTGCCCTCCCCAGCCACAACTGTGAGTGTAAGATATTGAGTACTTGAAGAATAGGGAACTTTTGCTGTTTCGCAAAAGATTCTGAAATTGAGAAGTCATATCCCACCGCACGTTACATTCAGAGGAGTTCTGGTGTCATGTCACCCGCAGACATCTGTAGCACAATTCTCTTCTCTAGCAAAAACGTTTGTTTCCATTTGCAGGTAGCACACATATCGTGACAGCAAAAATATCAGGCAATGTATGGTTAAAAAGGGAGAAAAACTGTAGTGCAATGTGGAGATGTTGACAGGTAAATCAGTGACTTTCCAGTGTAATTTTTTTTAATTAGGCATAAATATATTCTAATATATGCTGATATTCACCACCTGCACTTCCTGCAAGTATACCCTGACTGCCCAGACACTTCCAAACGCTGGGGGGGGGGGTATGTAACTGGTGGAGCAAACCAGAGCTGAGTGTGAACAATATTCATTATGAGAGTAGCACTGGCAGAAAATGGGTGTCTTTTATTCAGCTATTGCAGCGTCAGCATTGTCTTCTTGTACCACAGTATGGGAAACTGCGAACAACACAAAGACTACCTGCATGCAGTTCTGACCAAGATTTTCAAGAGCGACTAGTGATCTGATAGGGTTCAATCCTCAGCTTCCCATAAAGACTTACCATAAAGGGGCATGATTTTGGGAAACGTTGTACGTCTCCTGCCTGCTCACAGAGGCGAGATCCAGGTGGCAGAGCCTGCCAAGAGTGGCCGTCTCTGCTGCTGCCACTATCCCTCCTGCTCCACTGGATAAAATTAGGCTGCTTCACTCAGGATAATGTGCTTATAAAGCGTTATTGCACCAAGGAGAGTATTGTACCAGGCGCAATACCAGCGACTGGGCCAACGCTGCCTGTGTCAGCCTCCAGGGCCAAAGCCAGAGAAATAAATGGGTTTAGCTCAGCAAGGCAGACCCCCTCCATCTCCTCGGGGGGTGCTGACCACTAGGTTATCTCAAAATCTTACTGGGGTGGAAAACTACAGTCTGGTCCCTGCCAGACTGCCAGGGCAGTCTTTACCAAAACAAACTTTACCCAAAACAATCATTTGGCAAATCTGTCTTGTCATTTGACAAACTTCAGAAGAAATTCCTGGTTTGCCCCACTGCCTGCACCAGGATGCTGTGGGGGCCACCGTCTTGTCCCGCTGTCTTTGCCTCTGAGCCCCCAAGGCCTCTTCTACTCACAGCACAGCTCCTCCTCGGCTGTTCCCACCCTGTATTATACAGCTCTGTGTTTGTTTTCAGCCAACAGAGCAACTTATTCACAGTTCCTGCCCACATCTAACTGGCACTGACATGCTCAGAGCCAAATTTAATCCAGTGTCTTACTAGCCAAGGAGCCTGGAACCAACCAACTAAAATCCCTCAATCAGCAAAACTCTCCGATGTGCCAGCAGAGCTCCGACACCCCTCAGCCAAAAGGAACCAAATTAGTGCAGACCTTTTCTTTAAAGTATTACCATCCTTTAAACCTCTTGCACTAACATGGGCTACTTTAATTCAAGGTAGGTTTGGAAAGGGCTTCCCTGGCAGAACCAAAGGGGTATGGTGACGACTGGGAGGACAAGTCCCTGGAGAGTAACCTTGGCCACTGGCCCAGCCTTTGGCAGAACTGGGTCTTTCTACACCTTAGGTCTACAACAGGTCTGAGCTGCTCTCTGATTGACTCTGGGTGCTAGATTAGATTTTTGGCTGGGTAAAAGGGTTCCTTCTTACATCGAGAAGGAAGTGGAAGAACTGATGTGTATAAAGCAAAGTTACTTCTTCCCCTTTTAACCTGTGATCTTTTATCCTGATCGCTGCAGTAAGTCATTGAGGTACAACTGCATGGTAGTGGACAGTCCTGACTCATTTTAAAACGGCTGTACCGCTATGTGGGTGTATCCCAGGCAAGTACTCTCTTTCAGTACGTCTAGACTAGGATAAAAGTTGTGTTTTTAAAGACACTAGCTAACGCAGCTTGACTAACATGTTTTGAAACCTTGACATAGATAGGACAAGTCAAATGCTAAAAGGTGTTAAAAAGTGTTTGCTAAGTCATTCTAAAAATACAACTTTTATACCTGTCTAGACAATGACAGAATACTTTTTAAAATGACATGCCCATGGGAAGTCCCACTGCAACAGCCAAGGAGAATTACAACATAGGAAACGATCAATAAGAAGTTTCTCCACATAGGTCTTCAAAGCAATGGCACAGATTGACACGCGGGGAAACCCTGAAGGCCTTGTCTAGACAAAAAGAGAAAAAGATTCTTTTTTCAGTTGATTTAGTTCAGTCAGGCCCTCTTTTTTCAAAAGTAAAACTTACTAAAAGTCTACTAACATAATCTTCTGCTCAGTTTTAGCAGGTCATAGTCTGGGCTCCTGGCTGACTGTAACTCAGCCTGCTAAAATCATGTTAAAGGTATTAAGGTCTAAGTGTTTGTCAGATGGGATTTTTAGTCCTTAAATAAGCTTGATTAAATTAGGTCTCCTGGAAATGGCCCCTTCCCTAAGGCTGATGAGATGGCAGCTCATTTTCCATGCCAGTTCAATCTTTTAACCCAAATAATTTGCCTAAATTGTACCAACAAAAGCAAAGTTCAATCTGTCTTTAGCATTAGTATTTCTAGCTGTGAGCACCAACTCATTTCCTACAGGCCACCAGACAGCACTTAGTTTTGACTTTGACTTCGTTTTTACTGAAATGTACTCAAACAAAACCTTTGATCTAATCTACTCCTTTAAACAGCTACTTGAAAATATCTAGGCCACATGCATGCACACATACCCATTGTAATAACTGTCTTCTACAAAGTCAGCAGATAAATTCTTAGTCATTAATACATATCCTTACACTGCTTTGCTTCCACCAAGCTGACTGGAGAGTGAACAAGTTAGAGTAACGGTTTCCCAGAATTGTACTAACATCTTTGACATCTTAAACAATACTTTCAGGAAAGAAAAGAAAAAATCAAAAAAAGGGGGAAAAGTCATTACCACAATTGAAGAACAAGCATGAGTCCAACCTCTCAGACCATTTAACGTCAGGCCCTTTTTAATGGCAGGGGGCGGGGGGGGACACAACACTATTAGTTCTATTTATTATTAAAGCTTAATGACATGGGTGTCATCAGTCTGGTAGGAAAAAAAATCTACATCTCAATTAGTCCCATTAGAGATTATTTCTTTATGACATGGGTGGGTATCTGACATTCAGGGGATAATTCACAAGTGACCAACTCAATTGAAAGAATCCACCAACTAATGATTTGCTGGTGTAACTCCAAGTGACCAAAATAACACACGGTCTGGACTTGCTTGAGATTCCCGGGTTTTAGTAGTCATTTGTCAATAGCTCTCAAACAATACAGTTGTGAAATGGAGCCACTTAAGTTATCATGATGAGGCTTTTTCACGATTGTGTCAAGTTTTTTTGGCCTTGGTGTGCACCACCTGGAATATTTTAGAAATACACATTGATTTCCTGTTTTGAATAAATAGGAAGAAAACAAATCTATGTTTGTAAGGCCTGTAGCCAACAAAGTCCACTATTTAGACTAAGGCAGAGACTCCACAGTCTGCAACGGCTCTTTGGTAAACAGTTGTCACCTACAGACCCGGACGAAATCTTTCTGTCCTTGCTAGGTCCAAGCCACCATTGAACGTTAATGGGAAGTTAATCTGAATCAGATCAGCATGCTCTGACCTGCTGTAGACACTTATTTCAGGTTTTCAGCACTATCTTGAAACTTTCTCACGCGCTGAAATAATGCCTTTAAAATCTAAGTTTTACATATACATGTATACACATAGCTGAAAGACAATAGTACCCACGCACAGATCTTTTGTCTGTCTGATTTTTTTTGTCCTCTGAGAAGACACCTAATCGCAGATTTCTTCGGGGCCTGGTATCATTCATTGCTGTCTGCTAAGCCAAGTGGTGAACCCTCTGCTTACCTGGCATGACCAGAGGAAGGTCCTTTTCAGCGAAAGCAAACGATTAGGAGCCATAAGTTATTATTTCCTATTATTGTGCAATAAAGAGGCTCTGGCCATTTCAGCGTGAAGGATTAAAGTCTCCGGGACTGCAAACATCGTGCAGCCACTTTCCTCCTCCCCCCGCGCACCGCGGAACCACTCGAGGCTCCCTCGGCGAGCGCGAACCGGGCTGCCCCACGCGTGTCCCGCCCGCGGGAGGGGCGTGGGCGGCCCCGCGGACCGAGGGGGCGCCCGCCTGCTTCCACGCGTGACCTCTGGCCGCCGACTCCGGGAGGGGACCCCCAGCCGCGGCTGCCCCCGGGCCCGGGTCAGCCCGGGCGGCCTGTGGGGAGCCCGCTCCGGGCGGCGGGGGAGCCGCGCTGCGTAAGGAGGCAAAGTACATCGGCGGCTGGGTCGATATCCCCCTCTTCGGCTAGAAAGAGTTCTGCATATCAAAGGCCGACGAACCTAATGACTAAAAATATAAGTACCTGACCCGGAGGATTAATCACACACTGTCAGGCTGAAATTGGTGCAATTCTTCCAATCATTAACGTTTTGCTTACAAAAATGTGCTTTTCTGTTTGTTTTTCTGCTAAATGATAACCATTTTCAAGTTGAATCGGCTGATAAAAAAGTCGAAAACAAGACGGGAGTTGTGCTGGAAAGGTCATACGTGCTAGTTCGGCATGAAATAGCCAACAGGCAAACAAATCGGAAAAAGCAGGGTGGCACGGAAGGGGCTCGAAGATTTTACCGAACGGTGTAAAGTGCTTTGGCCGTTTTTCTCCTGCCGAGGAGCAGGGACTGCCCGGGGAGAGCTCGCCCGCCTCGCCGCGGGCATCCCCACGCGGGTCTCCCCCGCTGTGGACGCAGGCTTTGGGCGGTAGGGACCGATGCCGCGGGGGGGCCGGGGGAGCATTTCTGACCGGCGGCTCAGCCCGGCCCCGCCGGGGCGTTTTGCCTCGGTGCCGCGAGGCGGTGAGCCCCCTCCCCGGGCGGGCGGGGGAGCGGGGGCACCGCCAGAGCCGAGCCCGGTGACGGCGCTTCGTCACCTCTCCCGACACCCTGGAAATCCATATCCCCGCGCCGGCGGCTGCAGACGATGCATCTGCGCTCCCGCCCGCAGGGAGCCGCCGAACGCCTTGCCGCCGCTGGGAAAGCGCCTGGGTTCAACGAGCCCGGCGTTCCGGGACCCCGTTACAGCGGCCGGGACCCCGACCCGAGCCGTGCCCCGGGCGGAGCCCCCCCCCCCCCGCCACCCCATCGCGCCGTGCAAAGGCTTTCAGCGCGGCTGGCTGCCGGCTTGCCTGGCCGGGGGAGGCCGGCATCGCCCCGCGTGGAAATGGGGTGTACCGAGACCCCGCACCCCCCCGGCCGCCGCCTGTGGCCCACCCGTCGCGGCGGCTCTGTCCCACTCGTGTTCCCTTGCCCGTGCAAAAGCACAGCCGTAACACGAAGCCGCCCTGAAGAGGGAACGCCGGTTTCGTGCTCCCCGATCTCGGTCGGGACAGACAGACAAGAGAAGGACAAACGGAAAGGAAAGGGCCGGGACGCCCCTTCCCGAGCGCCCCCCGCCCTGCTCCCGGCACCCCCCGGCCCCCCGCCGCTCCCGCGGCTCAGCCCCGAGACGCACGGCGGGCTGCTCCCCTCCCCGCCGGGACCCGGGCGGAGACCCGCGACGGAAACACTGGGCCAGAGGAAAACGGGAAGGATGGAAACGCGTTTTCCTCCCGAGCGGAGCCCCGCTGCGCGCTTTCTGCTCCCGAGGGCGATTTCCCCGCCTTGCGGGGCCGAGGGGTCTGCCGGGGGCTTCTCCCCTTTCCCAGCCTGCACGAACAGGTGGCAACGGAACCTCCCCATTTACTCTTATGTTTTCGGGCCTCGCTCCCGTTTTAAAAGAATAAACCGAAGTTAAGGCCGCTCGGTTGTTCAGAGGACTCGGCTGCTGTTTTTCGAAGCGTTAACCCGCTCAGACGCGACGCACCGGCTGCCCTAAGGGCACCCCCCCCCCCCAAAATAGTCATCTCTTGCTCCCTAAAATCCTTTCCTGGCACTGAAAGCCTCCGTGGCACCCGGCCGAGGGCACCTATCCCTTGGGTGCTCGCTACGGAGCCCGGGGGGGGGGGGGGGGGGGG
>JANZLQ010000100.1:24638299-24682102 GCA_026212715.1 Elanus axillaris
GGGGGGGGGGGCCTCGGCTGCGCCGGTCTGTCGTCAGGCAAATGCGTTACAGTAAAATAATAATTAAAAAAAGAAAAAAAATCACACACACACACGCCCCGAAATGTCGGAAAATCAGGAAATGAGTGCTTCCAAAACCAGCGACAAACGCCAGGCAGTATTTCCACCACACCCCCGATTGCCAGTGATAAACGCCCCACGGAAGGTCTCTGATTCCTGGGGTGGTCATTCCGGGCAATATATAAACTAGTCCGTGATTTGTAAGTGAAACGTGTCTTGAAGCACAGAACTCTTCCCTCGCCTCGCAAGTTCTGTTACCACTAACGTGTTTTTTTGGCATGGTACCTGCCTGGTTTCTGCTCTCAAAAATAAGAGTTTCACCCACGATAGCACCCTCTGTGACACTGCAGGCTTCAGGAGAGTTACACCAGAGATGAATCATTCCTAGCTGCAATAACTGCGTTTGGCTGTACAGAATTAGTGAGCAATCCAGCAAAGTCCATCTTTTAATAGCCAGAGCGGGCTACCACCAGCGTCATCCCCTAATGCTACAGGGCACTTTCCAAGAGGATCCAGCCCGCAGCCATTCCACCCCTTCCCATTATTGAAAACATTTCAAGACTCTTCCAAGAGAGGTGAGGCCACAGCCTTGAATACCTTCCAAGGAGGAAATAGGAGGGAGTTCACCTCTCTGATTTTCCTAGCACTGTGGAAGCCAGACTGCTCCAGACAGAGGCACCATGCGTTGCGGGGTGATGTCAGTTGGTGCTGCTGTCTTCCAGATAACTCATCTGATAGATATTCGCTTCTCACATCTTCCTCCTCCTCCTCACCATCGTGATTTGATTTACTAGATGAGTTACAACCGCAATAAACATTAAGGCAGGTCAGTCTTAAAGGCATTAATTAGATGTAACAGAACAAGACAAATCTTGGTCTAAAAAGGGGTGGACAACTTATGAACTATTATTCTAGGCAGAGCTGGCAGGAGCTTATCATTTTCCATTCTACATCCCTATATTCATCTGATTATGATTTTGCCAAATTTAAATCATCCAGGTGGAAAAAAATCTGTTCTGATGGAATCTGCCTCATGCAGAGTATGTTTAAGGTTTCAGCAAAACGGGTTTAGCTGTTTCTGAGTGTTGGGTTAGAGGAAAGCCATTTTTTTCACTGGCGTTTAGACATCCTTGCCTTGTACTGAAAACCTGCAGTGCCCCACCACAAGGGAAGCTTCAGGAGATGAAAGTGTGCAGCAAAAAGTCAGCCAGGGGTTGCCTCTTTCGTTCTTCCTTTGCTCTTCCACTCAGAGCTGTGGTTTACAGTCAGGTAAAATAAAGATCCCAAACCTCTGCAGGGAGACGTGGACACCTCGGGAATGTTTAGGCCACCCATGGGTCTGACGTGGCTCTCCGATGATTTGAAGAGCTCTTTTTTCTTGGCACTGAATACTTGTGGGTACAAAACACATGCTGCCACCAGCAAGTGCCCTTTTCCTATATGCTGTCACCAGCTCTGAGGGAAGAAAAAAAAAAAAGCAGCTACAGAAAAGCTTTAATGGTGCTTTTGAGTCTTGTCAAGGATTTCCAAGGCAACACATGCCAAACCGACCCTCAGGGGAGCACACTGGTAAGGTGCCTCTATTTCCTCTGGCCCCCAATATTGTTAATATCTCTTCTGGGACAACTTGAATTGCAAAGTGGGATATGCAAGATTTATGGCTCTGTGGTAAAAGGAAGGAACACATGGTGCCGTATTATGAACGTAGTTTAATACCGCTTTCCTTCTGGACTGGGCTGTCCTAGTGATTACCATGATACCAACTTCTCTAAACCAGAAGTGTGACATAATTCACCAGTGGTTTTTTTCTGAATTGCAAAGAGGCATCCTATGAAACTATGTAGGCTTTAATGTTTTTTGGAATGCACTTTCCTAACCCTTCCTTGGTCTGAAGAGTTTCTTATCTGACCATTATGAGAATGTGGTGAACAGTGCTATGAAAAACAAAGCAATATATTGTTCCTTACAGGCTCGTATTTCCTATATATCTGCCACCACAAACCATGAGCTATTTTGGATCCTTCCTGTAAGTACAACTGAAAGCTGCTTGGTTAATTATATTTATTTGGGGTGATGGCAACGGTAACATGTTAAAACTTCTCTGTATTCTTATATGTTGGCTACACACATAAAGATTACACCCAAAAACACATATAATTCCCAGGGGCTAGATTGTGTCTCACATCTTGCACAATCATTTACGTAAGTGCAAACTGAATATAAAACGCTGCTAACACAGACTGCTGGCTACCGTACACCCACTCTGTGTTGATATAAATGACTATAACAAGATACCAGACAATAGAGAATCTGCCTGAACTACAGTGATGACAAAACATCTTTTTTTTACAGAGTAATCAGAATACAAAATATTGTACTTTCAAAGAGGACTTGTGCAGCAAGATTTTTCCCTGTAACAGTTCCAATGGGTCCAAAGTACACAGAGCTAAATTTGATGTCAGTAGGAATTAGGTATGAATAGGGAGTGTTACTTAGTTATTTTTGTTAATGTTTTCCAGAGCTTACACATTCAGTCTACATTTTTTAGCAAACTTTATCATTTTGGCATCATAAAATCAATCCCTAGGTAGGTTTGTTTTATCTGGAGCTGATACGCACATGCAGTTGCTGTTAATAGTCAAATATAGAAGCTTACAATAACAATCTAGCTAACTATTAATGGCTGTTTAACAGTGGAGTTAGAAGGATGGATCTGAAATCTGTCCTCATCTGAATAATAGATTGCTAGACTCTCAGGTGCAGAAACTCTTCAAAGGCTTCATTTCCATGTGTAGGAGCCAAAATACATGGATAGAATTGGCACTGAAAGGCTAGAGGAGGAATTGCCTTAGAGACAAATTCAGAACTTGTGTAATGGCTTTGGAGTCCATTGAAGCTGATGATTTTCATAGGCAAATCATGTATTTTTTTGTACCAGAATGATAGACTATGTCTTGATGGATCCACATGGAAATAATCTTGTAAAGTACAACATTAAATGGCAGAATCATTTTTCCCTAAGGGAGATATCTCCCCCTCTTGCTCCTGCTCCTGAGCCAAGGTCTCCCTGTAATGGGAAGTGCATAGCCCAGAATTAACTGATACAATGAGGCAGCATCAGTCACAGACCGTACCCAGCCTCGAGTCTCTGAGTCCATAGGACCTTACTGTACCAATTATACCCTGTTAGGTCACACCAGAGGTGGCAGGAGAGTTACTGCCAGGTCTGACCACACTACAGAGTTTCCTGATAGCGGCAAAATCTCAGTGTCCCAGGGTCCTAGCAGCACTTTCAGCTACACAAAGAATATTTGGCATCCACCAACGAGGACTTCTGCTTTGTGATGGGACTCGGGAGGATGCCACATCCTCTGGAAGTGCAGCTAAACTGGCCTTTACACAGTTTGCCCCACTCCAGGTGCTGAATCGGGAAGGACTGAGTTCTGAATTGTCCAGGTCTGCTGACAGCTCTGGTTTGGCCCCTGATAATGCTGTCATGGAGTGGAGAGGAAGCCCACATGATTTGGGAGATAAAGCAAAACCAAGATACTTTCCCCAGTCAAAGTGGAGGGTAAGGGCTTCCATTCAATGTGTGGGATATAGGAGCAATTGACATCCAACCCGGAAAGTTATTTTATTTTTACTGTTCTGAAAGCATACATCATTTAATAAACAGAGCCTTGCTTCAGCTCTATATTCACTGTTGGCTGTCTAAAATGACGTAAGCTCAAGCTGGCTCAGATGAAGGTGTAGGTGAGCATCCTGAGTGGGTCTTTGCCATGTCTGGTTTCACTCACCCTCTCCAGCAATAATCAATCACCTGTCAGGCAAGTCACTGTTCAAGTCCCTTCAGAGTCTGGAAATAAGGGGAATGCTTTTGCAAAGCTGCAGGCTTTCCCATGCTCTATGTGTTTATTTCATAGCCTTTTGGGTTTTTTAAAATTTTTCTTCCCTGGAGTCTGGTTGGGAAATTTGTCTTGGTTGAGCTATCATGTTTCTGTGCTTTGCTTCTCTGTGTCAGTAGTGCTGGTCATGGAAACCTGAAATGCTTGTGCAGCTGACAGTACAACTCTCCTGGCAGGCATGAAGTCAGGCCGATAGCAAGGTGCTTTGTACCAAATATAATTACTCCTGAACGGAGACTGGGACAACAATATGTGCTGGGATGGCAACATCCACAACGCAACTTGTACTCATTATAATACTTTTGGTAAAAGCAAAACAAAAACTGAATCATGCTTGACATGAAAATAAATATGCTGATATAAAATCTGTATATATCTGTAAAATCTGTATTCAACACATTACAGTTCTTTCCTAATACATTAAGGATTGGGTTTGACTAACTTTCAGAACAGCTGTTCTTTCTCAATCTTTTCTTAGTTTGACCATCTCATAATCTTACCTCATCCCAGTACTGGGACCTGAAATTGTAGGTGCAGACATAGGACTTTTAATGCTGCAGAATCTAAACCGTAGCCCAGATGTTTCCTTGAAGTCAAACCATGACATCAGAGCCAAACCTGATGCAGATGCTAATCCAAATCTTGATCTCTAACCATACTTTGTTTATTTTAAAATGCTTGCTTTAAAACATTACAGCAAAATTACTATAAAAAGATGTAAATTGGTGTCTGAATGGTATCCTCAGCAGCCAGGCAGGTGATACAGAGCTGCTGAGAAGAGGCAGCTGGACTTCAACCCAGAGCTTACTGCTGCATCCTCATAGATGCCTGTACATGGTTCAGCTCAGCTGCTGAATTAGCAGAGTAATTCAGAGGCAGATCAGCAGTCCATGCTTCTGCACCTACATCTACTGGAGCAGGCACATCAGGAAATGTCTGGAGAAGGAGCACTGCATTGGGGCTCCCCTTCCCCAGCACGGTCAGCAAATCCCCACCATTCAAAAGCATGTCTGCTTCCAGGGGCTCCAAGGCAGCAACAAGCAGGGCAGTTTGCAGAGGTCATTCATACAATGAGCAATGAGAAACATTATGCATGTGGGTCACATGCCAATCCACATGGTTCTTCACATCAAGGTACAGCCGAAGATATAATCAGCATATGAACAAAAATGGGATCTTTTAAATCTGTTCAGGCTCACTGGGTACGTAGAACATCTGGAGAGGAGATGCAGAAAGCAGACTGCTCAACAGGACAGAGACTTCACAGACACTGTAGATCATGGGGGAGACCCACTAATTGCAGAATCATAATAGACCAAAATGATTCCTCGTATAATATTACCAACATGTACTAGAAATTAACTGGAGAAATACCTTCCTTTTAGAAGAACAGATTCTACATTGCCCTCTGTGTAGTTGTGTGTTTTAAATTTGTGTAATCTGACTTCAGGAAATATATGCAATTTCAGTAGTCTTCTTGCAAAGGTAATGCAAATTAAAGTTTCAGCATTAATTAACATGATATAACCAATTTAAACCAAAGATGGAGGTAGATCACGTTTATCCTTTGAAGAACATCTAATAGCCTGGGAGAAACTGGGTGAACCCTGCCTGACTTTTACCATTACATTACCTTCCAGGAGATTTGTTCCTGAAGAAAGGAGGTCTTCTACAGTCTCAGATGCAGTGGAAATCTGACCATAAGTAAAGGCAGGTTTAGCTGGACCATGATTACAGAATTAAGTCAGAACAGTCTACCTTTAAAGATAAATAAGGAATTTAATTTTAGGATGTGCCTAAACCAAGCCCTCACTGCATCACTTAATTTCTGTGGCTTCCCAAACCGCTTTCCTATTGGTTTTATCTCTTTCCAATTATCTTACATTTCAGATCAGGACTGAATCTATTGGGGGACATGACATTGCTCTTTATGTAGCCTTCATAGCACCCACCCGACACCTGTAAAAGATTAAACTGTAAGAACGTATGTTAAAGTCAGTTAGCCAGGATAAGTATCTTCTATAGATAAATAGGTTTGGGAGAGAGCACCATAGCCTGTTAAAGCCTCTGTCTGTATCACCGAAGAGTAAATTCCTAAAGAGTCAGGATGCTCTAGATAACCATAAAATCACAGAAAATAGCAGAAGAAAGTCATGTTGGCCAGGTCTGCCGCACAGTGGGCACTCCTCAAAACCCTGCTGCAGTTACATCTGTTGCAACCCAATGCTCTTCCATCTGCTGCCTGTTGCATTTTCATTCCATGTTGCAGCTGCATTTTCTACAGTTTTCTTCAGATTTAGTTCACGTATGGGCTTTGGACACATCAGTCTCCCTGCCTATGGGTTTCACAACATGAACAGCTTCTTAGGAGTACACAGAGACCTATGGATAAAGCCCAAACAGGATTAGTCTTTCCGTATCTGCCTACCCCTTAACTTAAACCCAGGGATGTACTCTCTCCAGAGAATGCCTGAACCAAGGTCAAGGTCCTGCCAGCTTTGCCACAGACAGGAGCACAAATGGGACATGAATAGTGCTTCTGTCTGCTTTTGGGACATGCAGAGCAACGACTCCAACAGCACAAACTGGGCCTTTCTGCTGGGCCACAAGTAGATGGCTCCAGCCCCTCTTCATAGTGCGGGCAATGGCACTGATGACTTTGTGCCCACATTCTCTCTGCAGGGTGAGGGCATCATAACCTGTGTGCTCCTGGCAAACATTACCTGCTGAGACCTGGAATGCCCAGGTCAAACCCAGACCAAACCCAGGGGCAAGGCTGGGGATGGTGAAGTATTGTTATGACATTTTATTTCTGCTGAGCCTGTCATTACTTATGCTACTCTCTTGTGCCACACTAACCTGGTTCCTCTCATTCTTGCAGGTTTACGATTAAAGCGTTAGTTAATAGTTATTATGTCATCTTACTCCCTAAGCGTTGGTTAGCAAAGTCTATGCTGTCAGCTCTTTGTAGTTTTTCTCATCAGCCAGTTCTTCCAAGCATACAGCTACAGTTGGCTCTTCTTCTCTGAACTTCCTCCAGCTTGTCTTCCTGGTAACGAGGTGCAGAGAACTGTGCTCACCTTTTCCAGATGCTATTGCATGTCAGTTCCAAGAAGAGAGGCTTGCTCGCTCTTTCCCTGTGGTGCATCTCCACAAGAGCCCGAAATCGTATCGACATTTTTAACCGTCACATCACCTAGCAAATTCAAATGCAAATTCAGAGCCCCTCCTTGCCCCGCGCAGCAGTCAGCACATCTTTTCCACCCTAAGAAAAAGGAAGACGGCGGACCTCGCCTTTCTGAGAAACATTGCCATTTTTGTAGGGAGCTCAGATTGTTTTCTAACTCTTTGCACTAATCAGGTAAATTGGCTTATTTATGACAGGGAGAGGAACGATAGGAAGTACTAACTAACCCCGTACTAGCGGTCAGAGTAAAGCGAAAACAAAGCCAGTTTCCAGTTCTCTGCGCTGAGACTGATTTTCCATTGTCGTTCCACATTATCTTCCCGTTTAAGTCTGCCCATGCAATTCTGTTGTGCATCCTGTAATTCTGTTTTAGTAGGTTTAAAACAAACAAAAGGAAGTACTTTTTCACACGGCGCATAATTAAATTGTGGAACTTGTTGCCTTGGGAAGCGTGGGATGCCAAAAGTACAAATGGGTTCAGAGAAGGAGAAGACAAATTAATGGAGGATAGGTACATTGATGAGTATTAAACAGAGTAGCTTGCTTGCTCACAGCGTTTGGCTCAGGAAGCCCTTACACTGCTGTTTGATGAAGGCAGGAAAGGATTTCTCTATCTGTGCCTGTTTCTCACACAGTTCCCCTCAGTAGCCTCTTCTGGTCACTGGCAGAAAGAAGACATTGGAGTTAATGGTCAGTCTTAGTAAAGCAGCTCTAATGATCCTGTGCTAACAAGAGACACAGATGTCAATAGGTGCCTGTAAGTTTAAAAAATTAATCTTTAAGCTGCAAGTTGATTCTGACACTTCTGAATTCCTATCTGGACATTTTTATCAGATCTGATCCAGCTGACATTAATATATGAGTTTACAGCAAAGTGTACAACTGAAATGGGATCTTTTAAGGCTTTGGGATGGCTAGGTTTGTTGGCTCAGCCAAAAGTTTGATTTTGCAGATATCACAGGTTAGATCAGCTTCACTGGGGACTGATGTCAAGAGGAAACCTGTTATCTGTGCTGTGAAAGTTGTATCTGCTCTTGGAGCTCTCTCCCCTCCCTGAACAAACGCTCCCACTGGCCAACGTGGTGCCATCTCTTCTTGTTGACTTTGCTGTGTAATTCCTGGTTTATCAGTCTCTCCTTAGACTTCTCAATTTGTCTTGACTGAAGAGCAAAATGAGCAGAGCTGTACAGGCATATGCAGAGTCAGAAAGGAGAGGACGGCAGGCTGACACGGAAGGAGAGGACAGCAGGGAGGAGAGCAAGCCCTGGCCCCGCAGCCGCCGCTCTCACCTGGGCAGGGAGCCTCACTCCACAGGCTGCACCAGTTGCACTGGTCCAGGAGAGAGAGAGGGAAAACTGGCCTATAATTCTGATAGCATCATAACTTGCCTTTGTTTCTCGTTCTGTGTTTGGCTGCAAAACATGTAGCCTGATTTCATCTGTATTGCTTTGTCACTGAGGTTTCCCACTTCTGCATTAGCTCAGGCCATGTGCTAACTGCCTTAGTTACTACAGACAAATTCACTCAGGCAAAGTAATGAACAGAATCAAGTGATTTGTTTCTATTGTGGAGAAAGCTGTATATGTTTATCTACATTATGTTGCTAAAATGCACGTGGTTAAAAGCAAGAAAACAGTCTGCTGGCTAAGGGCCTGCGTCACTGGAAAGGTAATGGCAATGCCAGAGGATCGAATTCAGAGGCTTTATTTTGTCTTTGTCATCAGAAGCCCCAAAATACAGGACATTTCCTTGGATTTTGAGGAATTTTTCAGATTATTTGGTTGCAGGAGGGAGAAGGTCAGACTGCACAATCTGACTGAATTAGCCATCTGCTACTCTATCTCCATCACACAGTACTTCAACTTTAGCATCTCAATGTTATTAACTCAAATTTTCTAAATGTTGCTGCAGCTCCTTGTCTTGTATGATGGTAGACTCTATGGAAGGAAAGCTTACATTCAAGTCAAGTGTTAGGAGCAGCACTGGTTCTCTATTTTTTGTCTGAGTGCTACTGGGATGGAGAACATGAACTCCCAGCAAGGGATGCAGCAGTGACTACAGTAGGCCTGTGCTGCCAGAGAGGGGAGAGAGTAGACCATGGTCCGGTCCAGCGACTCTGGACTGGAAACTGGGGACCTGGACACCTACCTTTGCCATGGCATGCTGCTGCTGGAGCTCAGGTCACCGTATCCATGCCTGTCTGTGCCTGTTCACCTGCTCCCTGAATGGTCTTTTAGACTAAATTCCTCTACAGGTATGGTCCACATAGTGCCCTGTTCAGTGTATCTTGGCAGGGAGCTCTTGGAATGACCATAATTTAAATATTAATTATGACACAAAAGCAGTGATCCAAATATTCAAGCCATAGTCCTGAAAGGAGCTATCAAAGGCCATCTTATTAGCCCTGTTTTACTAACAAGTTATGATGCCCCCATGAAAAACTAAGATCTAGCTTTTTTCTGTCAGTCAGTTATTAACATACCGAGCCTCAGTTTTTCCAGGGCCAATTATTCTTGTCTCTACAGACTGGGGTGCACTACTCATGATGCAGAATATTCCTTAGAAATAATAGGTTAAAATAAATAGCCAACCCAAGCCCAAAGGCAAAGAGCTAGTCCTGGACACCAGGCAAGATAATCGGGGAATAACTAACACAGATAATCAGCAAATCATTCAAACAAATTGATTTAGCTCTGGCTGGCGTCCCCGTTTCTGCCTGAAAGCTTCAGTGAAATCCAAATAAGTGGCAGTTATCTTACTGTCTCTTCCTGTTATCTGACTCTAATGACAGCAGGGGAGAGAGAGGGAAATCATGTCTTTGAACAGGATCACAGACTTTCATTTAAAGTAAATGCTACATCAAAATGGAAACTGCCTGAAGAATGAGTCTGCCTTGGCTTAGTCCTGAGCGGATTAAGTAATGTATTAAAACCAGACAATACCAGATTCTTGCAATGGCTTCAGCACCTTCACTACAAATGCACAGAGAGAATCAGAAAGTGCTATTTATAATGACCCGAAGGTGGCTAACACTACAGTGTGAGGTAGCTGTGAAGAGTCAAAATTCAGCCAAGGCATCTGTATTTTATGCTTCAATAAATGTCTTTAACATTAGAAAAACACACCAGGAAAATTCAAAGTGAGTGATGCTTATCCTAGATTCATTTATGCTCTTGTAACATCCAAGTTAAAATCATTACCTCCTTGGGTTCCCATGTAGTTGGTGGAGAGGAACAAGCAGGGCACCTAGGAATGAATTACCCTCTGAAGTTCCCATCTCTCTCCCTGACTTTGCAGAGAGCAGGGCATGACAGGGTTCTCACTTAAGTACCTCTGTTTAGGTGCCTGAACAAAGTTAGGGTGAATGCAGGCCATGCTTTGCTTTGGGAGGAAAAACTGGGGTCAAAAGGTGGCTTGAGCACAAGATGACAATCTCCACCCAAGCTTCACCTGGATTTCTGAGCTCCATCAACATCAACCACGGCTGCTGAAGAGGTGGTGTGGGCTCAAAGCCCATCTGCTGCCACACTGAGCTCCAGCTGGGTTTGAGATTGGGCCCTTCAGCACACAAAATGCAAGTAAAATAATTGCAGCTGCATGAATACGACAAGATGCAAACCATGATGGTGTAGGAAGACATACATGGGCTGTGCTTTGACAGTAGCTTCTGTTGGCAGGGCAGGTAGGAAGCAGTGGTAGTCAGCCCTGAAAGCATGGCAGCATGAATTGCCAGCACCCATGTGTTACCAACCTTCTTGCTTTCAGACTGCATACTCACTTCTAACCAGGTTTCCGTGGCTGTTCACACAGCAGGAATGCCACAGAGATGAGGAATTTCGCTGTAATATTTGGATCCTGACAGTGCAAGATCTGTACTTACCCTTGGAGCAAGCAGGGGTCAGATCATCAGGAGTGTCTGCACAAGAGCAACAAAGCATCAAAAATATGGTGAGCACAAAGTGTTTTATAGCTCTTCTGTTACAGAAGGCTCTACCAGTAACAGATGCCACAGGGAAAGCGGCCATCAGTTTAAGTTACAAAGAATTTCAGTGCTTTTTGCTCTGTGCACCAAGCTGATTTGCCATGTTAAAAACTGAACATAACAGACACACTGGGTTGGCATCTATGTTGCAGCCCAGCAACCAGCAGCCTGACATCTCTGGTAAACTGTACTTCTTGTGGTGTGCTGCTCACTTCCTCTGCACTCTGCCGTCTAGCTAACCCTTCTTTCCCCAAGCTGCAAAACCGTGGAAGAACTAATCACAATTAGCTCTATTAATACAAAGATCCTGCAGCAAAGTGCAGTTCCTTAAAAACCCCCAACTTATCAAACATTCAGTCTTCACAGTTTAAAACAGTATTCCTAAAATACTCCCTCTTTCCTTTCATTACTGGTCCGAAACACCAAAGCAGCAATGACAAGTTACAAGCCTGTAATGTTGTGGCAAATTGGAACTAGAAACCAACAATTAATATTAAAGTAAAAATGTACTGTGAGCATTCTGACAGAATTACTTTTGTACCGGATAGTTCCCACATTTAAAAACTCAGGGCTATACTCTTACTACGTTTGAAGACATTACTTCAGGTGCTTTTCTAAGGTCTCTAACATTTGCTGTATTCCTCCACATTTTCAAAAGATCTACCAAGATGGATGGATGGTATTAAAGGATGGAGAGATACATATCATAAAAACAATACAATTAAAAAAGATTAAGTAAGTTCCAAGTACTCTCATTTTTGCAAGGTCCAAATTAACTTCCTTAATAATTACTCTTTCTAATACTTAAAATCCCCTAAAAGTCAGATTTTATTGTAGATCCACCATCTTTTTCAACATACTATTCTGAATAATTTAATGACAAATCTGAGAAATGACAGAACAAAGCTCCATTGCATAACACATTTGTACTTGGTGCTTTTGTTTTGTTTTGTTTTATGTCTATAACTTTAAAAATACTTTGATCCTGTTTTATTGGAAGGAAAACAAACAAAGTGAGGCTTCAACCTAAAGAGTTTTTCACAGCAGGAGGTATAAACTGGAAAATAAAATGCAGTCTAAAAAAATTCAGGGCCTATTAAATGTAATGGAAAGAAAGCACCTATCACTTCACTGAATTTTTGCTGCTAAAGCAGTTTTATGTTTGCTATTCACAGGTACTAACATTTATGATAGTAACCTTTATAAAGTCAATTTAATTATCTTTATCTTATTACAAATAATAAATTTAGTTGTCCTACAATGAAAATCAATTGTCAACATAAGCTATGGTTAACATCTAATAAAACAGCCCTCTGTAAATCCATGATTAATAAGATTGGCTTCTGTATTAACTAACAGACATCATAAAATTTCCTTCTTGTATTAATCTGTATATTCAAGGTTCATCCTGCTAGACTGAGTTTCCTAAAATAAACTGTTAGAGTGACTGAGCAAAATTTTGGCACCTATCATTATTATAACCATTTGGATATGTATCTATAGCTGAATGGTTTTGAAATTAATGTCATATTTTAATTAAGTCATAGAAGATGGTGGCTATAACAAATGATAAATGATTCACTTTGTTTCCTTTAGCTTCTGAACATACTGATAATGCTGTTAAGTTTTGGTTCGGGTGTTAGGGGAAGGTAATTGAAATGTGAAAAACCGATTTTCAAAAACAGTCTTTACATATGATGGGGTTACTTAAACTCTTCTGTGTAAAAAAAAATTGGAATTGACTCCCTCAGAAACATGTTGACGAGTTTCTCCTTTCAAAGTGGGAGTAATGGTGCTCAGGTTCAGCAGGAAGTTACGTTCTTGAAGACAGGAGATATCTGTGCCATTCTTTGGAGGTTTAAAAGGTTCCTCTTCCTGTGATACATATTATGCCTAAGGACACTGGCATGATCCAGTGGCCACTACAATCAGTGCTAGCTTAACTGCCATTGGGTCTAGTCTTTTAACAGCAGAACAGTAACACCATACCGATTCTGAAAGATCACAAAGTCATTTTACAAAGCAGGGGAAGCAGCTGTGCTTGAAGTACACATGAAAGAACATACAGAATTGGGGATGAAAACAACTTCCAGGCTTGCCTAGACAAACGCTTCTAAATGTCGTGAAATCTTTTGGCCATAGAGACCACACAGGTTCTTAGATTTTTGGGGGTCTTTAAGCATCATTCTCAACTCACTATGTACTTTGGAAAATGGAGCATCTGATCCTTCACCTTATTACTTCAGTATAAATCAAGTGACTGTAGCAGAATTAGCCCCATGACTGGACTTGTGCAGTAGGGAAAGTGGTCCTCTGAGAAGCAGCTTTCATTATTACTACTTGAACAGCTGGGGAGGAGGACAAATATCTTACCGTGTATTTAATGTTTTGTCTAATATTTGTCATAAACGCTAACAGAGCATATTTTCTTTCCTGCTAATTGTTATTTTTCACTTTGCAAAACTTCTGTGTTAATTAGGCTAAAAAAGAAGAAAGATATTTTTAAAAAATTTACTTCTGCCAATGAAAATACAATTCCTTATCACATGAAAAAAATCTTCACATAGTAGCTTTAGTGCTCTGGACATTGTCACAATAAAATTATAGTCAAAACTATGTATATGTTATCACAACTGTAGATGATTACATCTGGAAAAAATCTAATATACTTTTATGTCATATTTCTGTTTATTTCATTCTTACATTTTGGTCATTTTTAATAAAGAAAATGCACTAGTCAAGTTCAAAGTTTTAGCCATTGTGCTTCATTCTTTGAATTACAATGTTTAGGTTATGAACAGACCAAGAGTCACAAAAGCATTTCAAGTATAACCAAGGAAGTCAAAGGAACATTCATATAGGTTTAATATTTTGGAGAAAAGGGAAAGAATCCAGTTAATCTAATTTTGTGCCACCCAAAAACTGACAGCCTTCTCATAAAGTTTTAGAAATCTGGAAATCTCGAACAATTTTCAGAGCTCATATAAAAATGGTAGCTTGTTTCTAACTTCTTCCCTGACGAGAGACTGCTGGACCAAGAATTTGCTCCTTTTTATCTGTCTGAAGAGCATTTGTGTAGCAATAATGTGCCCTCTTCTTGGCAGCTAGAGTCTTTAGTAGGGAACTAAAGATGATTTTAGAAGTATTCTGAAAACAGGTATTTAAACATCCACTTTGCTGCACTGTGTTCATACTTTTAATATTTTCAAGATTGAGCATTGCAACGCTGCTACGGATTGAGTTTGTGTTCAACCTACAAGAACGGCCTACTTTGCTAGGTGGTCTACATCTCACCTATAATACTATGTCACATAAGGTCTACTAATGCAAAGCCTAGCATGATTTATTGTTATTTAACTTTACAAAGTAACTGTGTGGGTGGGCGTGCAGTTTATAGACCATTGCCATCTATTATAAAAAGTAGTTTCTAACAGGGAAAGAAAAAATAGTAGTCAAATGGTTGTAAACACTTGTTTAAAAAGTATATATTTACAAAGTACATTTTAATTTTTTTTCCTGTTTTTAATGCTCTGAAACATTAGAACACTTTTTTTCCCTTCAATCTCTTTTTTGATGGGAAAGGAATGTTAAACTTTATCTCCCCCCCCGCCCCAGTTCCTTCTAGCTTTATTTTTTCTTTTATCACCCCAGAGTTACTGGCTTCCTCTTGTTTCCTCTACCCATTTAACAGATGATTGCAATGGCAACTGACACCTAACAGGAAAGAGAGAGGCAGAACCTAGCAACTATGCACCTTCTCCTCACTCCTCTCTAGCCCCACATAATTGCTTCTGATACCCAAAATAAAACCAGCCATCAATAGGAGCCAGTCAGCTTAGTCTTCTTTCATCTCTTCAGATAAACATTGCATCCCCCAACAACTCTGATGCAGCAAGTGCCACAGCTCCCTGATTTCCAGGGGGAAGCAGGAAGTTTCCTTTCCTCCATTTCCTCCTAAATGCTCATTTTTCACTTGAAAAGCAGGCTGGTGGCTCTGAGTATCTGTGCTTCCCATGGCTCTCTCTGCATTCCCCCTTTACATCATTTAAACTTGTATTTTTCCTCATTTCATTTCCCCACATTGCATTCATCCTACTTGGGTTTTTCATGAAATCAAGAGCTGTCCCACTTGGCCACTAATCCAGAATCCAAAACAAATCATCAGATTAATTAGAACATGGCCATATACTACAGCCCCAGTCACAACTCTCCCTCATGCTCAGCTAGACTAATTCAGCCAGAGTATAACCTTGCTGTTTGTTCTGTGGAAATGGTTTCCTACTCTTCTTATAAAGTATACCTTATAACAAGGCAAATTCAAACCACCATGTAATTGAGCCTGGACCATGCCATTTCTTCCCTCTAGGTTGGACCCGTGAATCCAGTGATGATATACAACAAACAACTCTTGCTTTATTTTTCTTACCCTCCTTTTTCTCCTTCTATTGTACAATGTACCAAAACAAATAAGCATTGCTTTCTACTCTGGGCAATGCCCATGTAGTGGGGAACCCAGAGAGGAGGTCAGGACAAGAACTTAGTTACTGAGAGTGTCTATCAGCCCTGCAGCAAAGCTCAAGTCGTAGGTTAGATCACCTTTTTCTCAAATGCATCTCTTTACAAAAAAAACCCTTGCCCGAGCTTGAATATGGAATTATCCTCGTGGAAGCATAAATTCGATATTAGTTTTTGAAACCTGCTCTTTTAACAGATGCTTGGAAAAAAGCTTGGCAAAATGCTTATGTCTAAATCCTGGTTAGTGGCCAGTACTCGAGCTTTGGACTAACGCTTTAGTGTTAGAGCCACCTAGTGGGAGAAGAGACAACGGACAGAGAAGCTGAGACGGGTTCTGCATCCAGATTTTTCATCCTATTCAGCTTCTTGGCATGACCTCTAGGCACCAGGGCCAATGAAACAGTGATCTGCCATGCCAGTACTGCAAACAAAAGAAAACATGACGCTGAGGGGTACTTTAGGAAAAGAGAGAGTTTGCAAGCAGTCCATGAAATTCATACAGCTGTTAAGGGTCTGAGCTACCAGGAAAGCAGCCTGTGCCTGAAACAGGGGAAACCCAATAGCTAAGGTTACAAAGAGGATAAAGCCTGAAAGCACAGATCCTGGCATGATTTTATGGATGTGACCCTCCTCAGGTACTGGCCGTTCCAGTTTGTTTGTTCATACTGATCCTGTGAACTCAACTGGGAAAATGAAGTAGTAGGGTGAAAGACTTACACGAGCCTCTCCCCTTTGGCTTGGGCCTTTCCAATACAGCTGTGGGATCAACACTTCCAGTTGAATTTTAGTTAATAAATGATTTCTTGAACAGTCTTGGAAGATCATGCTAACATCTAGTCAGTGTTAACAGGCATGCAGTACAAGAAAATGGACACTAAGGCCTAGAGAGTTCTTGAGTCTGTTAAGTTTCTGGTGTCAGAATCTGACAATACGCCAAACACTGTCTGAAGACAGTCCTGCAGCTTCCAGTGTTTCAAGTCCCTTATAACAACAGAAAGATTCAGTATATAAGCTAGGTACCAAGATATCGTAACACCCCTCTAAAATTAAAAAAAATTAAAAAAAAAAATCAAAATCCATGTGTGTCTCATTCATTTGAAAGGGAATTAATGTTTTCCCTCCTCCTACCAGGCTGTTAAGAAAAAGCTTTGCCCACAGAGGGAAAAGACAGAGGATAACAAAGAGGTAAGACAGGTATTTTAGACAAACACAACTGATTAATGGTCTATCTCACATTAGAGTTCAGAGAATCAGTGCAAGGGCATACTTCAAACTATGTCCTCCTGTATCAGCGAGACTGCAGTGTGCTGTCTGAATGGTGTCCAAAGTATATCTAGTTGGCATACTTGCTCAGAGACACATAGACATATAGACCACCCATGTGAAGAAAGATCAACTTAAGCCTGCAAGCTAGATACAGAAAAGTGGACAATCTCTTAAATCATGTTTCGACAATTAGCTAAGAATAGTGCTTTAATGTAAGTTAAGGCTGCCTTCCAGTGTCTCTCCCCACTCCCATCGTAATCCTATTCATCTGCTTTTTTAGCACATCATAGCTTGAAGTTTTCTTCAAATTCTCAGGTAAGCAGCGTGAAAAGAACAGCTGGTCAAATGCCACTGTCAATTACTGGAAATTCACTGTTGTATGATATAGGAGCTACATTTGTAACCAAGTTTGCATGTTTTAATGTTAAGTATCTACAACTTAAAAGAAATGCTGCCAGTTTACAATACATAAGCTATAGTTGACAACATCTTATCCAAGCCAACACATCACAGCTGCAGGTTAATAGAAAGAAAAGAACAATGAGGTTCAAAACAAATGAAAACAACAACAAAAAAACCAACCCCAAAACCCAGCAGTGAGAGTAGCTTTCATATACTGAAGAGGTGCTGAAATAAAGCTGTTGTCTATTACGAAACGAGGGAGGGAACCATTCATGCTTTCACAATATTCACACAGATGAATGTTGCTCAGCTCTAGGGCCCTCAACATAAGAAAGACATGGACCTGTTGGACTGAGTCCAGAGGAGGGCTACAAAGAAGATAAGGGGTCTGGAACATCTCCCCTTTGAAGACAGGCTGAGAGAGTTGGGGTTGTTCACCCTGGAGAAGAGAAGGCTCCAGGGAAACCTTATAGTGGCCTTCCAGGACCTAAAGGGGTCCCACAGGAATGATGGGGAGAGACTATCAGGGAGTGTAGTGATAGGACAAAGGGAAATGGCTTTAAACTGAAAGAAGGTAGATTTAGGTTAGGTATTATGAAGGAATTCTTCCCTGTGAGGGTGGTGAGGCACTGGAACAGGTTGCCCAGTGGTTGTGGATGCCCCATCCCTGGAAGCTTTCAAGGCCAGATTGGATGGGGCTTTGAGCAACCTGGGCTAGTGGCAGGTGTCCCTGCCCATGGCAACCATCTTTAAGATCCCTTCCAACCCAAGCCATTCTATGATCCTTTTCTGACAGCACAAGACTTACAACACAGCTGCTAATGTTCTACCTAAATTAAACCTGGCAATACAAGATGTAAGTCACATAAGCTTGTTTTACTCTGAGGGAGGCACTTAATACTTTTTTCCATGTATCAATGATTTATTTGAAGCATCCCAGTCAAAAGACATCCATCTACTTCATAAAAACAGAAATCAGATTAAAAAGCAGGTACAAAACCAACACTTATTTACAGTTAATAAAAAAAATAAAACCGTAGCTAGTAATGCTGACAAAGCATTTTTCCACATACCTTTCTGTTCTGCTTTAAATCTACTGAGAAACAGAAAAGGATCTCCTACTTAAAAAGATAAAAGCCTATTTAAACATACAGGACCACCATCTGCAGGTTTTTTTGTTTGTTTTGTTTTTTTTAAAAAAGTCTGTTAATACTTTGCAAGCTACAGCATATAAAAATTGGACAAAGGCAGGACAGCTGGCAGGCCAATCTTTTGATCCAACTTTGCATCAATGTATTGCTATATACAGAGACCGAGAATAACCAAAGAAAGTTATGGCTCAGTGGACAGACACAAGTATTTCAAAAGAGGAATCTGCAGTGGATGTATCTTAGTTCAGTGATCTTAAAGGAGGCTTAGATTTGGGAAGAAACTGTTCTGTCATATCCTCTATTTTGTTGTTCTCCACTGTTGCTGCAGATTTGTTCTCTTTATCCTTTTTGTGACTCCTTTTGTGCTGGGATTTAAAGAAAATGCCCAATGTTAAGAGAATACAAAGAAATTAAAAACTACTTGCTCACGTACAATGCGGTATATAGTGTTCTGAAAAAAAAAAAAGTTGGTAGAACTCCTGAAAAAGGTTCCCAATACTGCATTTACTAAAGAGATTTATTGTAGACATCTGGAAGTTTAGCAGCTATTTTTAAGGGATCCATGACAAGTCAATATATCTCCCACCCTCCTCAAGCCAAATCCAAGGCTAATATACCAGGGATTTGCTCTGATACATTGGTAGAGCAAGAGGGTCTAAGTAACAAACAAACAAACAAACAAACAAACCTAGTGAAGAATGAAGAAAGCTAATATTTCCAACTGGCCTGTAAGAAAATACTTTACATCTCATTTCAACTCTTACATTAAAAACACACGCATTTATGTATAGTAAGTGATGACAACTTTTTCATGCAGGATTATTTGCTGAGGATTTTTCTACTGTCTGTCCAGCTCATCAGAAGTTTGCATTATTTATCTGCTGTTAACTGTTATCAGAATCTGCTGTTATTTTAGCTCAAGTCTAACAAAGCATATTCTACAGGGTTCAAAGAAGTTGTGAGACTACACTAAATGATAGTTGGTGACTTTAGACTATAGCACTATTATGGAACAATAATTTTCCTTCACTCTTAAATACATAGCTGTTTGGAATATCTGTGGAAGTTACCTGGAAAAAGGGAATGCCCCCATTTGTGTGGCACCATACGTTTGTATCCACAAAGGATTTGTCACTAGCAAGGCTTTCACTGGATTCTTGCAACTCTTCCTCCTCTTCCAACAGGTCCTAAACCAGAAGTTTTCAGAAAATCATATTAAATACCTGAATTTCCTAGGTGAATGTACTAAGCATGATCAGATCTATAAAAGACATAGCACTTCCATTTTGAAAAACAGAACTGAAAGTCTAAATTATTGACATCTTCTCTTATTTTTCAAGATACTGTTTTTGTCAAAAGCTCAGCACATGTGATCAAATATCCTGTAAAACACAGTCTGCAACAGCTCTGGGGTTCTAGTCAACTCTCCACAATGGCATGAAAAAACTCCTAAAGATTTGAAATCTTCAATGAAGAGCCTCATTTGCCATCCATACACGAACCTGATCTGCATTATCCTCCACCTCCTTTGTCTCACTGTTTAGCATAGCATCAAGCTTTAGTTGCTTTTCCCTTAACTGCTCCAGTAGAAGTTCCCGGGGTTCTGTTCTCACAAGCGTGACTGGATAGAAGTAGTCTCTTCTCTGTGGAGTTGTCCCTTTAATGAAGATTGTATACTAATGAAAGGTGCTATTAAACATGACCAGCATTTGCTTTAATTACAGACCATCAATTTTACATTAAATCAATACAGAACTCAAGCTTTGTTCAGTCATTGTTCTTTGCATGCACCTTAAAAAGGTGTAAGGCTGCTAGTTATATTATGCCCCCATTAACCTTCACTTATGAATTCTGCAACTTAAATTGCTTTCTGTAAGACCATTCTGTCCCTGACCTACTTTAAATACCTGTTGGAATATCCACTTTAAGATCCTCTTGCAGGAAACCATTAACCTGAGTCAGTCCATGCTGTGCTTCCTCATTAAGTGCCAACTTCTGCTCCAGAAGTATCTCCCGATCAACCTTTATCTGATCAAAAAGGCCATTTAGCACCTTGTCCTCAGCAACCTTTTGTCTGCCAGTATGGTCAGCAATTTCAGCTATTGCTTTATCACAGTTTTCTTCATTTTTCTGAAAGCAAAACAAAAAAAAAAACCCAACAAAAACCACCAAGTTAACAGGAAAGCTAAGGTTATGGCTTCTTTTCTAAGGTGTGGTGCATGATTAGTAAGTAATATGACCCGAAGTGAATAACTGAGAGACCTCAAATTGAGAAGTTTCAGCGCCAGTTTTACACTGTCATTTTGAGAACTATCTTCAGAAGAGAGTCAGTTTCAGTGCCAGTTTTACACTGTCATTTTGAGAACTATCTTCAGAAGAGAGTCAGTTTCTTAGAAAGTATGATCGTTTTAGAAAGCTACTCATAAGAATAAAGATGATGCCATCTGGTTCAGATCAGACTCCTCATGCTTCTATGCACAACCCTGCACAGAATTAGGATATTCAAGTGAAAGTGAAAATCCTACAAGCACTAGAAGCTTTATGCATTTGTAGGGGGAAAGAAGGAAAACATGTATTTTTAGCCATTCCCATCAGAATGAAACTCCTGAAGCATTCAGTAGATATAACATACACAGGTGCCTTGAGACTGCAAATGCTTTTAAGTCTTTCTGAAAGTTAGCAAAATGTTGGATTTGCCGGTTTCATTTCATTACCTATTAGAACAATAAACAAAGGGGTAGGAAGTAAAGTTTGCGATGCAAATTAAAAAAAAAAAAAAAAAAGGAATTCTCAGGTAAGAGGCCAGAACTAGTAGATACCCAAAAGGAACACTTTATCCCATAACGTTCATCCATCTGACCAATAAAGTTGTTTGTATCCTCCAGAATGTAGTCTGTATTTGATCATTGTGCAAATCTTCCAGGCACATTACTGGTAGATAAAGCTAGTATTAGTATTAGAAATATATACTACCAAAAAGATATAAAAACCGCAAATTACAAATGGAAGTTAGCCACATGGGATTAATCAAGACACCCTTTTTTGAGGTTATTTGCATTTAATTTTAAAGTCTTCCTCTTAAATTAAGCTTCTGATTTCTTCTAATTGCATCTATTTAAGCTAACACAAGTCTGCTGTGATCAAAAGAACACAATTTTGTTCTGATTATAAGTGAGAACTTCCGCCCTCCCATCCTACTGTAAAAACCCATCTCAAAATGTTGTATTAGACTCCAAGTGACTATAGGTACCTTTTGTAAACACTGAAGTTGCTGCTTCTCATCACCGAAGGACAGTAGCTGCTGATTAGTAAAGTTGACTGTCTGAGCAGTTGTAAATTCAGCCCATTTATCAGTATCCTGAGACATGTTTTTGAGATTCCTGAGGAGTTCTTGACAGTGGTCAGTGGATTCTTCCAGCATCATCTTGTTTTCAGCATTTATGATCCTAAGCTCTTGAGAGAAATCATCCAGAGATGCAATAAATTTGCTGTGATTGGAATTTGTACTGGTGACTAAGTCTGTAGTTTTCCTGCAACAACATATTTGTACCAGTTCAGAGATTGAAAGGTGGATTTTAACACATTCCACATTTAGAAATATGAGACCCGAACCAGTGAAGTAATGCAGTTCCATCAAACCAGTTACGTTGTTGCTCTGTTTAGTAAATTTACAAATTTACAAATTGCAGCACTTGGAGCAGTAGGTTTGTTAAACCCCCACCCTCCCGACAAAACACACCCAACCAAACCCACAAAACACAAACTAAAACCAACAACTTTGGCAAGACCTTAGTTATTCAGTCTGCAACGGAATGAAGCATGCTGCAATAGATACACTAGTATACTTCAAGCTAAGCCTTTATGGAATTGGAGTTCTGAAGTCCAGCCACACTGAAGGTTGCTCACCAGCATATTGCTCCCCAAACCATCATCTCTTATCTGCAATATGCCCAAGAGACAAGTTTGATGAAAAGCCTTGTAGGGCTACGTTTTACTCTGGGGAAGCATGAATTATGATCTACATTCTGTGGCAGTACTCAGTGCTAACATACAGGTCTTGTCCAGAAGACTTTATAAGCATATAAATATGAAGAGCATGTAATTTTGCAGTTTTATCTTGCATTGGTATACATCATAAGTAATCTGCTCCTTACAGGTGAACATTTTCTTGTACAGCAGTAATGGTGGTCTTCAAGCTTCCATTTTTTACAAGTACATTAGTTAAATTCTTCTGAGTCTCCTGAGCAAACAGGTCAAGCTGGCTTTGCAGTGACAACATTAATTCAGCTGTGCTCTGTTAAGAAAAACATCATACATTTCACTGTTATTCTGCACTTTTTAACATTCTTAAAGGGTACTTGAATGCCTTTATTTAAAAATGCAGCAAATAAAAGAGCTTTATCATTCTAAAGCTGAAGGTACAATTTTTGTGTAGAGAAGATAGAGGCACTGTGCTTTGGAGGTATATGTAAAGGTATTTATACTGGAGATGCTTAGAGCAAGGGTAAGTGGGTTTTTTGTTACCTTCCTACATAAGCTTCTTAAAGCAGCCCAACAAAGGCTGAAAAGTATTAGGATCATCAGGTTACTGTCCTAACATCTCTTCTGAAGCAAGTATAACAGTTTACTGCTACAAGGAGTTTCAATCAAAGCAAGCAATCACACTTGGTGTTAGGATTTCATCTTAGAGTACTCTAAGGATACCTTTGTATGTGCCAACCTTGTCGATTCCACTTCTTCTTTTAAATTCTCACAATCATTCTGAAGCTGAGCAAAAGCACTGGCTGTTTCTTCCCGTAATGTTTTCAGGGCAAGAGAAAGATCTCCAAAGAAGATATCTATTTCCTTTTTATGACCCTCCATCTTTGAAAAGATTTTTATTTGAAGTTAGATATTTGTCTTTAGGTAAGAACTGGATGCTTTTCCCTAGCATAATCTATATAGAAACAAACTCTACCCCAAGGAAATTGTCAAAGGCACTAATAAAGTATTGTGCATAAAAGGTAGAAAGTAACACCTAGAGCGATCTGAAGTTACAGGCTGGAATTTGGTGCAGGCTTTTCCAAACACAAAATTTGGCATGCGAGGGAGACAAAATAGGAGCACACAGACAAGGTACTTGGTTAAGCCAAGAGCAAGAAGCAAGAGTTGGTAAGCCATGGACTATTTCCTGTCTAAATCTGAAAAACAATAAAAAGCCTCTAGACAAGGAGAGTGGATTTCACAAGTTGGAATTGTCAGAAAGGGGAAATCTTTCAGTCAGAGCAACAGATCACCAGGAACAAGGATTTATTTTTGACTAAATGGAAAAAAAAGGAATGAAAGAGTGAGGCTGCAGTTCTACATAAACATCATGAGATAGACTACAACTAAAAATTGAAGCAAAGGATTTTTTATTTTTTTTACAAGTGCAGTGCTGTCTGCACTTATGGTTATTGTTAACAAAATAAAGCATTACATTCCCCAGGAATCAAAGTGACTACAGAAAAAGTTTGGTATGACAGCAGGAGAAATTAGGAGTGATAAGACTTGCCTAAGTTGGTTATTTTAGATTTGTAAAATACAGGAGAGACTATATTAAGGATATTATCAAATGTTGGTTACATATAGCTTTAAGCATCCACATTTTACCATACTTCTGTGGCATTTAGGTGAGCAGTTGTGCCAATACAGGTAACAAGAAAATACACACTTGGAAGTGGGAAAAGTCTGAAAGAAAGAGCTAAAAGGTAGAACTCATGGGATAGAATAAGTAAGAAAAGGCCAGACCAGAAGTGGAAACACTCTGAAACACTACAGAAAAAAAACATTAAAGGGTTGCCTGTAAATTAAATAAAATAAAAGAGCACAAGGTAAGAGACAAGTTATATGCATTACCTTGTCCGCCATAGCAGAGTATTTCTTCATGTTACTCTGAAACTGACAGTTTAGCCCCAAGACAAATTCTACCATTGGTGTCAAGCTATTTAATGCTCTTCCTAATGCAGATTTATGTTCCTCCTAGGAACAGCGGTTAAAAAAAACAAAAAGAAGAAAAGAGAAAAAGGGTATGACCACTCCTTCATCTACATTTGTAAGAAGCTATCCATATACATATCATGTATTCTATTACACTATTCTATTATACTATATACTATTACAGTATTTGTTATATAACACATTACAGCTTGTGGTGGTGACATGGGAGGGGAAGTGGGAAGGGACATAATCATGGCCAAGTACTAAAGCAGACACAGGTAGAGAGCATCAGAAAAAACCCTATACAACATTTGCAGAACCCTTTTTGATCAGACAGTTTGATATATTTAAAGTAATATAAGAGTATGTAAATTTACTAACAATTAATCTCAGCAGCTCAGCTTTACAATCAAGTGACAGATTCTCATGTTGCGCTATTTTTTCAGACATGTGAGAAACTTCAGTAGACACCAATTCTTTAACAGAGGCAAAAGATGCTGATACAACTGATGCAAGAACATTAGCTGCTGAAGAACTGGTAGACAGGAGGTCACCTACAAAAGAAATCAAGAAGAGTTACAGTTTTTTTTTTTAGAAAGTTCCACTGTAAGATAGGAACTCCTTTTATTGCTTATCACCTTACTTCCTCTTACAGCACAAGAAGGCTGTTGATCATCCCAAATACATTATTACTGGTGCAACTGTAATCATTACATTGATGAAAATAAAGCCTCTTCTACTTAATAAAACAGATGTGTTTTAGGAAACAGTCTTTGGTACTACTAGTTGCAAAAATTCAGGATTACATACCGATACAGGTTTTACACTTACCTATAAAATTTGTGTAAGATGTCAACATCTGTTGCTGCTTCAAACTGTTTTCACTAACTGAATCTTGTATTTTGTTGAACAAAGCATTCATTTGTCCTGCAAATGTATTTTGGACGACAGCATTGTGTTGATCAACAGCCTTCTTACGGTCCAATTTTGCATGGAGACCAGATACATCTTTTGTAGTTTCTTCAACTGTACTAAGTAACTACAATTTTTTTTAAGTTATATTAAAGTTATTTTAGTCAGAAACAAGAAGTCAAGCATACATAATATAAGGAAAAGCAACTGCGGTTCTGAGTTAAAGGAGAAGTTATCTCTCTAGAAGGACAGCTATTTCCCTTTACATCATCAAATTACAACGGTTCTTAATCCTGGTGTTACGCCATTTATAGTCTTAGAACACAGGAAAGTCACATACTAGAGACCATTTGTTCTGACTTTGAAACTAAAGCATTAATAAAGGATATCATCAGTACTTAAGGAATTAAGATATCATTTATCACAGAATAGTAACAGAAAAAAATTCCTGACCGCTTTAACTTTTTCTGAAATATTTGGCAGTAAATACATTCTTTCCTAGTACTCAAGCAAGAGGTTTCCAGTACTAGTTCTGTGATAAATAATTTTGAATTCAAACATATAGTGGATTCTTGGTTTTGTAGTCAGTGTAAATAACTTCTGTACCCATTTATCTCACACGAACACTCCATAACCCACATGCAAAAAAAAATAAGCATCCCCTCCCAACCTTACAGGAATCTGAGTAGAAAAGCACTTCCATGTGGACTAAAGATACAAGTTTTATCACTTTGCAGTTTAAATAGCAGGACACTCTCTCTCTTCCCACATCAAGTCTGTTTTGATAATTATGACCAATCTACAAACACATCAAAACCATACCCTAAAATATAGAGGTGACAGGGCAACAGTTTCCATTATTCACTCAGTGAGTGTAAATTATAGCACACATCTCTACAAAGCTTTTTGCTATTTTTCTACCCCAGTTACATATAACTTGCTCTTTTGTAGGGCCAGCCATAAGTTTTTGTAAAGAAAACTAGTTATTCTGCAAAACAAGTCATGACAATAGATACTGCAAGCGCTGGAACTCTCATGACAAACTGGGCCTGAAGGTAGCTCCAGGCCAACCAGTGTGTTTAGCAATCAACTGTCAATATTAGCACAAAGTCCTGTAATCTTAAGTAGCTTTTCATCACAATATAGAGAGAGCTAATCCTAGTTTTCCATCTTAAATTCAGATTTTCTCAGACTCACATCATGCTTTAGCAACAACAATTACCCTGAACAGCCCATGAAACTCCTGAACATGGGAAGCTACTGTTACAGTTAGGTACAAGAACTGTGACCAACCTTGCTAGCTGTACCATGAAGTTTTTGTTCAGTGTCTTCCAAAACTGAAACCACATATTCTTCTTCAGCCAGATGAACCTTAGTTTCTTGCAGATCTTTCTGTGTTTCTTCCAGTTCCTTCTCCTTGACTTGCAGATCTGTTTTATACTGTTCAAGTTCATTTTTACTAACTGTGAATAGTTCAGTGATCTAAAGTGGAAGACAAACATCAACAGGGCAACACTGCTTTTTATAAGTTCAACAGTCCTGCTTCACATCTCTCAAATTATGCCACAATACCAGAAGGTAAGTTGTCATCTACTACTGTAGTTTCAGCTGTAAGGCTCAGAGGTCTTAAACCTGGACTATAAATTTGTATAGTCTCTGTATTCACTGAAAAATACCACAAACCAACACCATTTTCACTGTAATAATCCCTTGCTTCCCCACTCAAACCGCAAGACCAAACAATTGTTACAGCACAAGAAAAAAAAAATCCCACTAAACAAATCTAAGCAGACAGAATTAAGAAGAGTCAGTAAAGCTGACTACACAGAGTAGTTACATATTCCAGCAAATATCTGCATATCTTTTAAAGACAAATCTCCCATTTTCTGTGTAATTTGTTAATGGAAGCTCATCACCTTCTCCTCTCCCCCTTCATTCTTTGATCCTAAAGCAGGTATCTATCAACCGAAATGATAATATTTTACAAGCAGATTTTTGCTGAAAACCCAGCAAAGCAAATTAAAGGTAAAGTGGTAGACATTAAAACAGCTTTAAAAAAATAAATACTGCATCCTGCAACTTCATATATATTTCAACTTCCTAACTTCAAGGATTAGGAAGCTCCAACTCTTGACTAATTAGGGAACTTTAAGAACAAAAACTCTTCAGACTGTTCTTTGTTTAAACTTTTTTTTCTCCTTACACAAAGATTTCTTTCGTTTTTTTGGCAGATTTAAGCCACAGTTGAGAAACATCACTTACTCTTTTCACTTCTTCCTCCATGACGCTGATTTTGTCAATATACTCTGCAATTTGTTCTTCCTGAACTGTCAGTTTTCCATTAAGGGCTCTCAAGCAAGGATTAAAACAAATAAATTAGTTAAGTAAGAGCTGATTTCAAGATTATCTACTGGGTTTTATACAACATATTTAGTAATTTCAAAAAATAAAGTATTGCTAACTTCTGTATGAAAAGCAGGTAATTTTCACTCAGTGCAGAAAGGATTTAAGACAATTTTCCATTGTAAAGTTTCTGCATAAAACTAGCCCTCTTACAAAGTGAAGCAAACTATATCAAGTTTGCTCTCCTTTATGAGCTTCCACTGAAAGAAAGGCTGCACGGTGTAAACCTGCATCCTGTCTCTGCTTATGGTAAGTTCCACATATAAATAAAGTCCTCAGTGCAAAGCTACTATTTAGGCTTCTATCTGTGTAATAATTTATTTCTAAAGAACAAGTTGATGAGTCACTTAAATTCTCCTGACTGTCTTCAATCTTCTGGTGTGAAAACAGATCTGGAAGCACTTCTGTGTAAGGATAGGTACTGGTATCTAAGATTTGTTGTTAGTAATTTTAAAGATTTTTTGAAGACATACTCATAGTTTTCAAGGGAAATATAGACTCCATTTTTTTCTCGTGCAGCGGCAAGGTCTCGCTTCAGACGCTCAATCTCTTCAGTATATTCCTGCATAAAGAAACAATCACACGTAAACTTGAAAATTTCTACTTTGCTTTCAAGATTTAGCTTAACAGGTACTTCACAAAGATGCTGCTCTATGCAAGTATTGCAAAAGCATGGGAGAAAAGCACTTCTGTTCCAAATAAGTTCAGTATAGCACCATTTAAATTCATACCACTGGATACATGTAGGCATTGAAACCTCCCATTTGAATCATACCTGGTTGCATATAACAGCTTACAATGGCAATCACAGCTGCTTTAGTAGTGGTCAGCTACTTTATATTGGCTCTTCTTTCATACTTACTGAGCAGTTCAATTTAATTCAGGCACTTGCTAGGGAATGAAGCTGCCAATACAGCAAGTCCAGAAAAGAAAATATCCAGAGCCATTTAGTGGCTCTCCACTGACTTCTAATCAGGTAATCCATACAGAGTCATAGCTAGTAGCAATAGCCCTCTCTATCCAGCTTTAGTCTTAGCAACAGTTCCAGTATCTGCAAAGTGACTAATTCTGTACCAATAGAGCAGCTTAGTTTGAAAGCATTAGTTCAGTGATTAAAGTCACCTCAGGAAAACACTGCTACCACTTACAGCTTCTCCACAACTTCATAATTCCTGCATAGCAAAAATTATATTAACAGAATCAAACCTAACCTGTAACTTAATTTGTTAAGATATATGTCTGGCCTACCTTAATAAGAGCTTTTTTTGTTAGCTTCTGATTAACTTCAGGCTTGTTCATTATGTTCTTTGCTCTGTGGGCATATTCCAGTGTACTCAATGTTTCCTATGATAAATAGATATAACACTAGGTCAAGCTGAGGAGTTAACTCATATTTTTGTATCATTAGCAAAATATATCTATTTTAGGAATATATTTTCAGACTTAAACTTACCTCAAGATTTATAGATGCAGGAGAAACTGTGGCAATTATTGATGTTTTTGTTCGTCCTCCAAGAGAGTCTTGAAGGATTCTTGTGAGTTTAGATTCCCTGTATGGAATATGTGGGGCTCTTTCTACTAGAGCAGTAATAACTCGTCCTAGTGTCAAGAGAGACTGATTAATATTTCCAGCTTCTCGAGCTCTTCTGTCAACTGCCCCAGATCGACCAATGTTTTCACTTCCTGCAAGATCAACCTGAAAGACAAGAGGAAGGACATGCTTCCTTCTCAAACCACCCTGAAGAAAGCTTGCCCCATAGTGTTGCAAAACACAATATAGATGAACTAGCTTATGAGTTGTTCAGGAGACATTGGGGTGACAAATGGGACCGACAATTCTCAGAGTGACAAATATAGTTCATATCACTTTATGAAAAACAATTATTTCTTCACCTTACCAGAAAAAAAATCCCACCTTAGGTTCTCAAGAGAATAAGGTCAGATTATTCTAGTTCATACTTTAAGAATATCATCCATGACATTTAGTTCAAATACTTACCAAGTTTAGCTTCCCAATTTTAACAAGTTCTTCTCCATCTATTGTTGTTTCTTTCATATGGATGGTAATCGAAAACACAGAGTGAGAACGGCTATAAAAGAATTCAGTTTCAGACAGACATCCCATTAAAGCCAAATTATCTGCTTGCTACATGACACTGCTGCAAGTTAGGTTTCATGTTCTTTTTAGGGAATATACATTTAACCCATTAATTGGGAATTACACATTTTCAATACACAGTTATTTTACCAAGTATATTTTTGTGTGTATACATATGAATATGGTACTTAAAACCAGTGATGAAGCAACTGGATGATATTTACCTCATTTAATCCAGGCAAATTTTAACTTATTTCAAGCAAAACCCAAGAGAAACACTTTGGGTTTGTTTACATTTGTGTGTTCTCAGCTCACAGACATGTCAAGAAAACTGGCTTGTAGATTTTTACAGTCAATACACTAAGAACAGTTTTACAGAATGTGAGATTAAGAAATATAGCTTTCTTTACTTGGGCTACGAAAATCAACAAGCAGCTGAATCCAAAGTTAAAAATTCAGAAGTTCAATTTAGTTTTCAATCAAAATCAAACATCAAAATCAAAACAGTAGTATGGTTTAAGATGATTTTAGCTTAAGCTTAATACTTTTAAGGTTGTTTGGGTTTTTTTTAAAGTTTCAGATGAAATTAGTTCTGTGTTCAAATCTGCGGTAGCCAAATACCCATTCCCTTATACCAGTAGACACTTAGTGTATATTTAATTTGAAAGATGACATAGGCAGGGTGTGTCTTGTTTATTGCAAGTTGCATCACTACTTTTTCAGTGACATAGATATCACATCTGCAGTTCAAGAATGATAAATCAGTAATAAACAATGGTATTTTTGACCAAGGTGCCTCTACTACATTCTGACTATGAGCTGCAATCATATGAAGTAGCCTGCACTGCCATACAAAACCCCCTCTCAACCTTATCCCCAACTTCCACAATCCAGTTGGCAAGGTTTCAGAAGCTGGGGTTTGTGTTGACCTGTAAAAAACAGATCTTAGCAGTGTTTTGAAATCCCAACTTCAGTAACAAAACCTAGTGTACCATTTTCTACTTCTGGTGAAGAAAGGAAAGGATACTTGAGACTCTTCAAATTTTTAATTGGTAAACAGGATTGGCAAAAAAACCCCCAGCACCCAACTACCCGTAACAGCTAGAACAAAGACAACCCACCTCACTAATGGGGTATATAACCAAAACATCTTCCAAACTTGAAAGGACTACAGCCTTTTTTTCTGAAGATGCACAATGTCTACTGCAGAGAATATTTATCTCGTGCTAGTACATACAACGTATTTCAGTTATGTATTTGTCAGACTTCCATCGGCATAGACAGCTTTGAAAAAGTTAACTTCTGAACTTTGAGTTACAATTAAATTTCAATATTCTAGATGCCAGATTAAGAACATTCTGCTACTCGCATCTCAGCTAGAGTTAGGTAGAATGCCAGGGCTACTGTTCCAACTAGACACTGCATGTTAACAAGAGATATATTAATAACAAAGTATGCAAACTCCAAACAACAGGGGAAGCTTATGTAAAGAGTCATGCGGAGAGAAACAGCGTGCCCATTTTTAATATGAGAAGCATTCAGATTTTATAGTGCCCCTTCATACACCTATTATTCATACACCCCACATGATGTGGTAAGGAAGAAGTTCTAACTACAGCTTTCTAACCCACATTTGGCAACCTAAACTGCAATACGCAATCTCAAGATCATGCCAGGCTTGCACTAGCTTTAACATCTTTTACTTCTTCAGTAAGATACTGTTTAACAAAACAAGAACAAAAACTTCTGAAATGGGGAAGATTTGTACCTCGAATACGCATTCATGTAAGTAGCTGCAGTCTTTCTTTTTGCTGCACCCCTTTCCAGGATTTGGTAGACTTCATTTTTATTGTGTACAGTTATTTCTTCCAAGCCTTTAATAATTACACCCCTCTGTGAGAAAATATCGCATGCTTATTATCTCTCAACAATCCTGAAAGCGTTTAAGTTCACAAATTTTGGAAGACAACACTAACCTTGTTTCGAGGGTCATCAAACATCTGCAGCTTTTCTCCAACATCAGGAGTAGGATTCAGAAGATCAAAAAGCTCCTCATTATAGATTTCCAAAAGTGAGACTTTCACTGAAAATTCAGTACCATTCTCTGTGAGTTTTTCAAATATTTGATGCAAAGTACGGGGTATTATACCTGCTAGCGGATCCTGTAAATGAAAGCAAAGTATTTAATACATAAATGTGCTGAAAGAGATTTGAGGGTGGGGCGTGGAATTTCAGCTAGGTAGTCTGATTTGATGTAAACAAGAATACTTTGGACAAAGATCATCTTCCATACAAAGACCACCAAGATGTGTATGATTGCGTTAAAGATGTAAAGTTTTGATTTTCATATAAATGAATGAGACCATTTGCTAATTTACAAACATTTAAGGAAAATCAGCTTCAGGATTTGAAAGGCATCAACTTAAGTTTTCTTTAGCCTTCTGCAGTTTCTAACTTTGAACTATAGTACAGACAAGAGAAATCACAGGAGTGAAAACATACCTCTTCCCAAGTATATTCCTCATTGGGCGACCGCTCCCCTTCCATTGTGAAGGTCTTACCAGTACCAGTTTGGCCATAACTGTGAGAATAAAAAATTAAAATGTAAACGAGAAACTAAAATTAAAATTAAATTTCCTAATAATAATTATTGGCTTACTTACGCAAACACTGTACAGTTGTAGCCCATAATAACTTCATCCAAAATGGGACACACAACACTGCGGTACACATCAATCTGCTTTGCCTGAGCTCCAAAAACCTGTTGAGGCAAAGACAACACATCCCATTTATACATACACTAATGTATGGCACCACACAGTAATCAGACCATATTAGAGAAATGTACTAGTTTGTTTCCAGAAGTCCCCAACTTGACAAGGCATTACCATATCAAATGTGTAAGTCTTTCTTGAGGTCTTATCTGCCACTCCTCCAGTGCGGACACTAACTTCCTTTCTTGCTTGATCACAGTCTACAACAGCATAGGAGCTTGCTTTACGTTCCGAGACATTAAAAGGCCTAAAAAGATAGGAGTTAAGAATGTCGAATTGATATTGTTGCTAACAAGAACATAAAACCGACAAAGCAGTAATATCACTCAGTTTAAGGATCCAGAATAGTATAATTGGGTAAAAAAAACATAAAGCTTTTAACTTAATTTGCTTAATAATATTTTAAGGAAAACCTGCTGCAATTTGGCAGTTTCCAGACCTTGTTTCTCCTTCCAGTCACTGTGGCACAAGTCAAATATCTATAGCTTTTAGTTTGTTTACATATGTATTTTTTAACAAGTCCACAAGCACTTTTAAGATCATTTATATGCGCACACAGCTAACTTGCACTAGAAAATGTTCAGCTGCAGGGAGGTAGAATACTAAACATACCATATAATTGTATAAATAAAAGCCTTCAGAAAAGGAAAAACTCATATGTGAAAGCTAAGACAATAGTGAATCAAACTAATTAACTTGAAAAATTTCCTTTTTCATTTTTCATTACATAAGCAATGAGGCCTATGTGTTGCACTGATGACACAACACTACAGCACCAGAAATACTAAAGACCCTACTAATGGCAGAACAGTAGACAACAATACCAGGACCTTTATAATGCTGATGCATTTGAACAGAATTTGCGAATAGTGAATAGAATTTAATAAGACAGATAAAACATTGGATCTCAGGAAAAAAAAGTCCACATACCTTTTTACTCTGAGTTTCAAGTAAAGTTTAATAGAGGTGTAATAAAAGTTCAGAAACTTCATGGGGAGTATTTTGTTTCATGACAAATTTAACTTAAACCTGGTGCACACAATTTTCCTTGAAGGGGAATTTGCAACAATTTCTTCCAAAAAGAAATGGAAATGACCAGGGGTTGGAGACTAAAAGCATGAAATGCTGTCTTATTACACATTTAGTAGTGCTACTACACTGAATGTCTATGTTACCTGTATAATTGACCTCAACGGGCAACTTGAAAATAGGACTTCTACAACCTTAGTAATCTTTAAAGTATTTTGACAAGAGACACATCAGATGCTGCCTCTTTAAATTATAATATTAAAAAAACCCCACAAACAAAAAAAAAACCACAAGTGCATGGCATCTCAAGTTTCCTGACTCTTGTGGCTAACATTTCTTCCTCAACATAGCACTGAGGCTGAAGTGTTAGATTCTAAACAGACCACTAAACACTTTGGTGCAAGACTAGCTGGTGACAACAGATGATCACTAAGATCTTGTTCACGTGGGCACGTTACAGCTTCGGTTTTGTGACTTTTAAAATAGTAGGAGGCTGAACAATTAATATATTCTGGTATATTCTGTAATGATATAACAGTGAACCAGTCAAATGCAGAAGCCTTACGATATGATAGCCCACAACTGTGAGATTAGAGGAACAATTCAGCTAGGCAGGAGCATACATGCAGATCATCACCATGTGCCACTAGACAAGCAGCAACCTGGTATGCCATGATGACACTTGATCACAGGTTCATCCACTTAGGTATGAAGCATATTAATATGTATTAACAAAGCTAATGCATGTATTTTGAGTTTCCAAATTTTTTTTTCCTTGAAAAGGTTTTTTGATAAGCTCAGACACATCACATTTTGGAAGCAAATTTAGAAGCAAATTAATGCAGTTGCATCTGTCTACCTATCTGCAAGATAAGGAAAACCTGACTGATGCAGAAGAAAAAGGAAAGGTAGAAGAAATATTTGCTAGCTCAAACAGACTGAAGCTCTATTAAGAAACAAAAGCTGTACAAGAGGCAAGAGTAAGGGTGAGCTGGAAAGTCTTTAGGCATTAGAGACTAAATCTTGACATAGGACTTAGTCTATGAATTGCAACAAAAACAAAGTACTACACCATGAACAATCCTGATGCTACTGTCACACTGAGCATTTTATTTAAAATATACGCTGATAGTGAGGCTATTCTAGAACAGCTGAGACTAACCAGATGAAAAAGAAAATTACTGCTCGACACAGTGTGTCAAACTCAAATTCTTCAATGAAGTTATTCTTTTGCAATAGCCTTGATTTACAGCAGCACTTTCACCTATCCAATAACATAACATTTGTTTCAGCAGCGCTTTAGCTGTGTTGCAAAAATAAGAGAAAATAACTTCTAATTTCTATTTTCATTGTGCATCTGTAAAAGTAGAACTTCCAAGTGTGAGGACATAATGATTGCAAAAGGCATTAATATTAATAATAATAATGGGTAAGCTAACATTTGCAGTTCTGGCTAAAAAAAGAAACCAAACCCCAAAAACTTTCAAAGGTATTTTGAACACTGTTCTTAACCCATTATCAGTATTACACGTTTAACAAGCAACACTTTAAGAACATTTCAGATCCAGTATCAGTGAGCAAGTCTTTAAAGTCACCTCAAAATTACAAAGAGAACCTAATTTTATGGTACATTAAATTTGTAATATCATACCAAAAAAAAACTTAATCTCATCAGCCAGTGTACTTGATCATCATTAATTGACTCCCGTAGCTTTTCCTCTGAATTCGTAGAGTCTGCATCACGGAAGTTATACGAAAGATACACAAAAGCGGGTGCACCAAAAATTTTATTAGCTGCTAAATCATAGCGGCTTCCCACAGAAGCTCATAAAACATAAACATTCGGTTCGGGTTTTTGTGTCCTGAATATCAGTCGCACTAACTCTCAGCTAGCTCTTCTTAGTCTTCCTACATAGACTCATACTGAGTGTGCACCGAATCAAGTCAGGAAATTGCAACTTTTTGCCTTTTTGAGCTGTAAGAGACTATTCACAGCAGCGGTAATTTTGCGGAAGTGCCGATTACCTCCACTGGCTACAGGGGTCCGCCACACAGTGCAAACAATTAATGTCTCGGACAGGCATCTTAAATTGCAGTAACGGGCGCCGTTTGGATGTAACGGCGGGCTCTTTAACAGCGATATAGGCTGAGAGGCGTCGCGCGGTTCCCCTTCCCCAGAGCCGCGGCTCTCGGCGGGCCCCTGCTGCGGGCCGACCTCCACCGCTCGCCCAGGGCGGGGGGAGAAGGGGGGTGTAAAGCCGCCGCGCCTACCTGCACCGCACCACCACCTGGATGTTCTTGCCCTTCTCCTCCTTCTTAGCGCCACCGCTGCCCTGGAAGCTGAGGGAAGCCATGGCGGAGCAGCGGCGCGGAACCTGCCGGGGGAGAGAGGCGAAGCGCTGACCGCCTTCGTTCCGTGACGCCTGGGACTCGCGTCAACCGCCAGCCGCTCACCTCAGCCGCCGCCGCCGCCGCGCGCGCCGCCGCCGACTTTGAACCACGCACCTCCCCCCGACCCGGCCAATCAGCGGGAGCCCGCGGGGCACCATGGGACAGATGTTCAAATTGCGGTAGTGACGCACAAGCAAGGCGGAAGCAGCGGCGCCACCGCCCCGTCCCGCCCTGAGCGCACTGCACGCTGGGAGCTGTAGTGCGCGGTCGGTCGCTATCACGTCACCGAATGACGGTGGGGCGGGCGGCGGCGGGACCGCCCGGCAAAGCAGGCAGCACGATGAATGGAATTAGACCGGACGGGTCGCGGGATAACGGATCCCGCGGACCGGGAGGGGACGGGACACGCATTTGCGTTACGGCGTCCGACCCGGTCGCCTGAGGCCCGCTGCCGCCCAGCGCGCGCGCCGGCCGCACAACTGCTGACGTTCTACCCGATGTCAAACTCGAACCTGCCCGTGCAGCAGAGGTTTTGCCGCCACTACCGCGCGCGCTCACGAGGTGGCAGCAGGGGAGCCCACCGCCGCCTCCGCAGCGGCCGCGGGGCTGCCGCGCGTTCCAGGGCACCCAGGCCTCCCACCTTCCTTCAGGATTCCCAGTGCTGTCCGAACAGCGGATTCGTCACCCGGTGAGCAAGGAGACAGCCGTCACACGCTTAGGAGAGGCGTTGTTTATTGCATATTTGCGCAAAGATGGGTGCTAGCGGGCACACCCTGCAGTTAAACAAGCAAGCGATTTAAACTCATCCACTTAGTTTCCAAAGTCCTTCCCCCAAATCATTATTGGTAGTCACTTACCTGCCACCGTCTCTATTTGGCTAAGGTTTTCTCCAGTTCGAATTAGAATTCGAAGAATTCTTTTATTCTGCAGCGCATGTTCAAGGAGTGTAGGGGGGGGGAGTAGGTCTTTTAAGTCTTGAGTTGAGTCAGTGGTCACCATCTCCTCCTGCTGCCTTTACTCTTCCCCTAGTTCATGCTTCTTTGGCAATCATCTGGCCTTTGGTGCCTTCTGGGGCAGGATGTTTCCTTTATATCAGTCTTCAGTTCCTTCTTCAAGGGTATAGTCACTGGCAAAGCCTGCGTCGTTTACACAAAGTAACCAGGCCTATATAGCAAAACCATTGAGTACTGGTCCTCCTTAACGGACAGCGCATTGTGTTTAACCCTAAACTTAGCAGTAGCACCACAGTTAGACCCTAACTCAAACATATGACGACATTTCCCATGTAATATTCCTTCATGGGTCAAGCCCTCTGGCCATCCATTCTACCCCCACTGGCTCTCCAGTTAGACCAAATTTTCTTTGAATTTCACATTCAAAATCAGAGAACCCCTAGCCAATGCCCGACAGTTTGGAAGCATTCTTTGCCTGTTTTAAAAAACAAAAAATACCATATTTCTGTGTACATGGCAGCGCACAGTGTTCACCATTCCCAACAGGGCACCTTGCTGTCCCCTTGGTCGGTGGTGCCCCGCTGCAGCTTGCCACGTGTTCGCAGCAGAACTGCCAGGCCAGGCAGTTTCTATCCCCCAGCTATGCGCTTCACTGGCCCTGCCTGCAGAGCTCCGCTCTGGTCCCTCTGTGTGTTGAGTGTGCTTTAACTTGGGCTGGTCTGCAGTGCAATTCATCAATATCACTCTGAATGCTACACCTAACTTTCAACATGTGTATAGGCCGGTATTGCCTGCTCAATTACTGGGAAAATCTTATGTCAGAATGAAAATAATAGTTAAAGGCTCAGGGCAAAGCACCGTGGGTGCAACACATCCACCCTTTTATTTTGAAACTAGATCATGTGAACCACTCACCAAGTACAAGTTTGCATCCTCTCACTAGCAGTTTAATTTATGTCATCCCAGCTTCCGTATGAGAGCTTGCTTTGAGAAGGTATTAAAAGTTTTGCAAGGTGGAGGTCTACAATAGAATAACAGCCCTTGTGGGTAGAAAGGATGAAGCAGATGTTAGAGAAGATTTAACTGGTCTAACATGCTTTGCTCTCAACAAATCCGCACTGGATCCTACAGACTGTCATACTGTCATCTACCTGTTATGGCCTACAGCGCTAGAGTGTTTTACTGTTGTTCTAGGGCCTTCCCAGTTGCTGAAATTTGGTTTACCCATCTATAATTTTGCAGGTGTCCCCCTTGCCTCCCCCCCCCCGTTGTTTTTTTCCCAAGTGGGCTGCTTTTAAACTTACACATCCTCCATGAGTTCATAAAGTTAAGAACAAATGAATCCTAACCCTCAAGGCTTGCAGTAATTGACGTGACATGAAGCAGCATCACATTGTGCTCCTCTACCATTTATCTCAAAAGTTAGAACAATGTCAGAGGAAATCAGTCTTATACTAGGCATGAAGAACAGGATCTGAGAAATACACACATTATTTTTATAGAAAAGGACATGAAGTGTTGGATTCCTAGTCTGCTGTGAGCATAAATTGACTCAGAAAATATTAACATTCAACAAATTTGTCTGCGATTCTAAATACAGACTGGTGATGAGACAGGACAAGAGCTATGAAATCTTTATAGTGATTAATAACAATTTTCACTGCCACTCTTTCTGAGCAAGTACTTTCCGTTTGCTCCATATAAGACTTTACTGATTGCATGCCACTGAAAACAATACAATCTTAAAGCATATATAGCATATAAATATATTACATGAAAATAAAAATACTTTGCAAGGACAGACATTTGGACATTAGTAACGGCCAGATAAATTACTGCCCTTCAACATTCATTTTAACCTTTTGGCCTCACACCTAGAAATAAGGCAATGATTCTGTAGCCAAATTTGTAGCAAAATATTTAAAATTTATATGCATAGACAACTAAGGAATCTGTATTTTCTAACAGTCTTAGAGCTTAACTTTCCAACCGAAATGAGTTTGGTGGGTTGGTATTACTAAGACATGCTATTTTTTTTCCCTCTAATGAAACACTAAAAATCACAATACTACATTTTATTTCAGTTAAGTGAAGATTTAACCAAATTGGAAAATTTATATAAAAGTGATATCCATTGCAAACATACTGAGATGACCCTTATTCTTACTTGCTTTTTGTATTCCATATACGCTAAGAACAAAAATAATTTGTACAGACAATTGTGTAGGAGTTACTGCTAGACTGAAAAGTCAAATACAGGTATGCAAATATACTGAATCCTTACCTTTTGCTCTATACTCCTTCATATGGACCGTACAAAAGAAGGCAGCACTGGAACACAAGAAGTCTTCCAATTTCTGCCAATTTGTCCTTTTCTAGTATGGAAGTGTAACTTGCATTAGTCAGAATTTTTCTCAAAATATAAACATGTCTTTCACAAACATGGAAGAAAAGAAGACATCATTCAAACCTGCATTTAAACAAGAGGAATCTATTTAATTACTGGGAGTTGAATCTGGCTGATAGCTACCTTTGCCATAGCTGTAGTAAGTGGAAAACATGTACTTCTGGTAATGAAGTTAACTTAAGAAATGCATAGAGTTTAATAGCTGTGGCTCTGTTTTACAAGGTCAGTATATAGCATAGGTCATACATTTTCTTAGACTATGTAGAGCCTAAAATTACTAATACACTAACAAACAAACTGAGCAACAGGGAGCTAGCTAGCATTTCACAAGCAATAAATATGAGAAAAAAGAAACAAGAATACTTAGGGTAGGCTTAACAGTTGTTGGGAGAATGACCTTTAAGAAGGCATGTACATTATCTGTGACAAATACCTTTTTTTTTTTTTAGACAGAGACAAAAACATTACAGAAGCATATATATTAATACACACAACTGCCAATGTAGTTACTTCAGTAGAGATTACTAATCCCCACTTACTGATCCAAAAGGATAATGTTTCACTAAAGCTTGTCAGTAAGAAATCATTGTATTATAGTGATATTCATAGGCAATATGTCTCAAAAAAAAAATAATTAGTGTTTTCCTAGGACTTATATCAGTTGACCTGGGTAATTATAGGTATGGAGGCCTGACAAATAGTAAAATTGTTGTCAGTAAACATGATTAGCTAAGAAAGGTTATAATAATGGAGAGATATAATTAATACAAATTCTAAGTTGGATGAGACTTCCTCAAGGCTTAGTAACACCTGTTTTGATTACCAACATGCTACACAGTGTATGAGCGGTACTGAACATGTGGAGAGTTTAATATTAATATTAATCAGTGACACAGGAAAAATTTACTGATTAATTGCAGTCACATTAAAGGAGAGATGACCTGCACCTCAGATAAACATAAAGCAATTTCTAGCCTTTGAACAGCCTGTCCAGTTGGTCAGTAATATTCTAAACTCTGTGTTGTCCACATACAGAAAATTAAACAATAAGGAATCACACACAGAGAGTACTGGTATATTCTCAGCTGAGGACAGGGTTCTCCTTCAGTCAATATAACAGGATAATTATTTCACCGTTAAAAATGAAAGACATGATGCAATAAAATAACTACCTTAATGATAAAAATTAAGGAGTCGATGCATACATAACATGATTAAAAACAACTGGTTTCAACTAACCAGGGAAAATACACAGAGTAAAGGATCTCTTTTTTCTGCATGTGTGCCAGATCACTGTCCAACACAGACACAGATGGTAGCACCTTTACATCTTTTTATAGTTATAGTCACCATAATAAAAAATTAACACCACATGTAGAGGGGTGTATGCATTTGTGTAATTAACTCACAGTAAAGCTAATAATTTTCCATACGCTTGCCTATTTTCAGTTAAGGCATGCAGCTGGATGACATCCTTTACACAGAAAAGAAAAGAAAGAATGAATAGGAAAATTAGAAGCATATAGACTTGATAGGACCCACTGAAGCCAACAGGAAACATCTCCTTAATTAATTAATTAAACATCTCCGTAATTAATTCAGTATTTTTATACTGAAAGCAGTCAACAGGTGATATTTTTTCATATATGCCTTGTCATGAAATCACCACTATTTATTTTGGACTGGAAATAACAATCATAAGCTATGCTTTTTTTCAGCCTGAGGCCAGTTTGCCACAAAGCCCTTTTATAAACAATTACAATTTGAATTTAATCCAGAATTTTAGCTCGGTGGAAAAATATGCTTCCATTAGAAGCATATCAAGACTGTACTTAAGAGTTTTACGCATGCTGTCTCTTAGCTTTCAAGAGGAATATAAAATATTGGTTTTATTCTAAATTAGTTGTAACCTGCTTACTTTGAGGATCACTTTCCCTGCACTGTATGGTTATGTCACATACCCTGAAAAGGGATTTCCACACTGCGATTCCATAAAGCTTCTTCATGGGAATTTTTGAATCATTTTCACACTTACTCTAAACCATACTTAAGTTCATTTGATATTTTGGACAACACCTGTTTTTCCACTAGAGCAGGTGAAGAAGGTGAGACTGAAAGTGCCAATTGTCTATGAGCAATTAAAGTTTCATGGGGAAAAAATCTTAGTTGCTGGACTACACCGAGAAACAAATTTTACTGAAAGTCCTCTTTATTTTTGCTGATGGTGTCACATTAAAAATATATTTAAAAATATGGAAAAGATAGCCAAAACAGCAGATAAGTGTAATTTTGGCCAGTATAAACTGAAATAGGCAAGGTTTAGATTATAAGAACACAATCTGCTCTGAATAAACATCAGTGCCATTAAATAGCTACTAAATAAGCTTACAGTGGATAAAATAGGTGTAAAGTACAGTAGGTGTGACCTCTGTTGCACACCTCTGCTGCAAGTTAGATGCATGAGGAGGTATGATCTTTCATCACCACAGCTACTGAAGCAGAAGCGCTTGCTTTAGATGTAACTATTAGCAGACCACCACAGTTTTGCTGGTGCAGTCTACTTTGCTCTCCCAAGATTGCCCCTGTGTATATCCTAGGCATGATCTATAGGAAAAGGCAGGATTTATCAGTGCAGCTAAATATACATCAAGCCAGCATTAGCGAAATATATACATTCGGCTACATTAGGTTAGCAAATTCTGTCAGGACCTGAAAAAGGAATAAACTGCCTGATACTGTATACTTTTATAGCTTCCACCCCTACATGATAACTGATACAACATGCCTACAACTTGTGTTAACAATAAAGGCAGAAGCATTTCTACTATACACTCAATTGATGAGAGCTACATCAATTCACAACCTCTTAATCTCCCAGTTGCTTCAGAGAGGGAGGAGACAGATTATGAAGAGGCACTCATCTGGCAGTGTGCTTTCTGCCATACACAATGGCATTACCCTCTCTGATGCACTGGCAATGGCATGGAAGTAAGATTTAGGATCTCACCATTTATCCTGTCCTCTTTCCCTCTGGCCTGGTCTTCACTTTTACATACACTAGGAAATGGGAAAAAAACCCCACCCAGACTGCCTCAAACTAGAATCCCATGAGGACAAAGATATCCTTCACAGGAGTTAACATATTGTGTTAAAGTTAGGCTCCCACACAGTTCTAAATCCAACCAGTTAATTTAGGTGAAAACTACCAACTGCCTTGCTCCAACCAGGATTAGTTAACTTGAGAGACAGTTCTGTGTCTAAACTGAGACCAGAAGTGTGGGTGTACTTGATGTAGACATGAATGTTTTAAACTGGGTAGCTCAGGTATTGGTAAGAGCATCTCTATAGCAGCAGAGACCTCAGTGGAAACCAGCAGCTGAATGTCTACCCAAATCCCCTGGCAGATATTGTTGACCATATGGAGTAGTGTGCTGCCACTTCTAACAGCTAATTTGACCAAAGCTGACTAGTTTAAAGCCACTTCCGATACATCTTCAGTCCCATCTCTGGGTGCATAAATAACCTTACCTAACTCGCCAGGTCACATCTTTCTACCTTTTTATGACAGGAGGAGGGTTCTGTGAACTTCCAGCTGTGAGATACCACCTGTAATAAAAGCCAAGCAGCGGGGAAGCTAAAATAAAGCATTAAATGTAGCACATTAAGTATTTTCCTTTCTCTCTTTTTTTTTTAGCGTTGAGAAATAAGACATAGGAAAATGATACATCTGAAGCACGCACATTACTAGAACTGCAAACAGTGGGGTTTTTTTGGGTCGTTTTTTCTTTTTTTTTTTTTTTTTGCCTAGAAAGGAATTAAAGCAGCCAGCCGCAGCCACGACTCTCCCACGGGGAAATCTACCAAGAAAAAAAAAATCTCCCCAGAAAACCAAACACATGGAATTATAACAGAAGTTCAACCTCATCCAGCATTTACACCTCGTAAACTCACTCTGCGAGGGTGCCCGAAGCAGTGGTGACGCAGACCTCCCGCGGAGGGTGAGTGGCGGCGAGCAGACTCCCGAGGGAGAGCTCCCGCGGGGTAAATTCTCTCCCCAGGGCGAGGGAAGATTTTGACACCCGCTGCACTGGGATATCTGGAATCTCTGCCACTCAGGACGGCACCGCACCCGCTGTACTCAAATTAGGATGCGTCTAATTACCTTTTGTCTTGGCTTTCGCCGGTAGGGACGCGGAGGCCGGCCACCAGGAAGCGGGCGGGCCGCTCCTTCCCCGCCGGGCCGCAACGCGGTGCCTTCGCGGGCGCAACCCAGCCCCGCGACGCGGCGGGGCCGCCCCGGTGCCCTTCTCGCCGCAGCCCCGTCTGCCTCCGCCGGGCGCGGCTCCCCCGGCCCTCCCCCCCGCCGCGACGAGTGTCGCCCCGGCTCCCCGCCCAGCCACCCACCCCCTC
>JANZLQ010000100.1:24692275-24717443 GCA_026212715.1 Elanus axillaris
GGGATCGCTGCTCGGGAACTAGCTGGGCATTGGTCAGCAAGTGGTGAGCAATTGCACTGTGCATCACTTGTTTTGTATATTCCAATCCTATTATTATTATTATTATTATTATCATCATCATCATCATCATCATCATTATTAGTTTCTTCCTTTCTGTTCTATTAAAGTGTTCTTATCTCAGCCCAAGAGTTTTATCTTTTTCCTTCTGATTCTCTTCCCCATCCCACCCAGTGGGGGTGTGAGTGAGCAGCTCAGTAGTGCTCAGTTGCTGGCTGGGGTTAAACCACAACAGTATTCTATATATTAATAACAGGCCCTGTGCTAAAACCCTCCCTGTAAAAAAGGGTTAGAATTCAGTGGCTGTTACATACAGTAATACACCATGTGATTGGCTCAGGGCATAGCTCTGTGTTTTCGCTTTTCTGGGGTTTGTTTTTTTGTGTGTATGTGTTCGGGTTTTTTTTTGTTTTTTTTTTTTTGTTTTTTTTTTTTTTCATTTTGGTGGGGTTTAGTTTGGTTTGGTTTGGTTTTTTTAACATGCAGCCAAGCGGTTCCACTTTACCTCCCCAAACATCCAAGTCTGAATGTCTCACCTTTTCACTTGACATTTAAAAAAATGGAATAGCCAGAGTTTATAATTTCAGAATCACACTTAGTTTCTTAGCATTTCAAAATTGTGCCATTGAAGAAGCATGTCTTGTGACATGTCTGTTAAACTAATAGTAGAAGTTTAAACATGTGAGACAGTCTGTTCCTGTTTATCACAGCAATTTTGCAGTGTGTTTGTATTTTTACGGCAACATTGTAAATGGTGTTACTCTTTCTTGCTTGAGTGTACAAATCCAGTGATTTATTAGTAGAATTTTGTTCATCCGACAATTGCAAGGTTACAACATTCATACTGTAACTGTGAATTCAGACACATGAAATACTTTACTGAAGCCTGAATGTATACTTGAGATAGCAATGTATGCTTAATTTTGTTTAATTTTTGTCATAATTGAATAAGGGGATGATATTTCTTTACTAAGTTTTTTTTTAATTACCATTAGTATGAAACTTGAAACATTCAATTATGTGATTTAGAAGTTTATTATGTTCCTTGGTCTTACGCATCTTTTTTTTATTGTTTTGTTTTAACAGCAGTATCTCTCAGGATTTGAACTGTATTTTTAGGCCAATTCTATGAGTTTTGCACAGAACTAAATTTCTTGCTGTCACTATTGCCCAGTATTCTTGAAAATAATATTAAAATATTAGCAGGGCTTAAGTAAAAATAAAGTGAAATTTCTTCTGTTTTCTTTAAGTTTTCAGAAGGAGACAAACAACAAAATGAACAATCCAGCTATTAAGAGAATAACAAATGAAATTATCAAATCGCCTGAGGATAAGCGAGAATATCGTGGACTGGAATTGGCAAATGGCATTAAAGCTCTTCTCATTAGTGACCCCACCACAGATAAGTCTTCAGCAGCACTTGATGTGCACATAGGTATTTAAAGCATGTTAGGTTCATTATGTCATTAATAAAAAATGCTTTTAAGTTTTGGTATCTGATTGTAAATAACTGACAGGAGTGGTATCCAGTTGGCAGCCTAGCCTTTTATTGTAATTTAGAGTTTGTTTAATTCTTTGACACATCAAGTTGAAAATTATTAAAGCTAATTAAATTCTTTTATTGTACTCTGTATTTACTCAAGTGTAGCTCAGTCAGTAAAAAGACTTCTTTTAACCATTAAGTTTCATGTTATGAAAGATCTTTTGTAAGCAGAAAAGGGGTGGGTGTGAGTGCAATTATTTCAGACAGCTCCATTTGTCATGTCAGACTTTTTTTTTTTTTTTTTCCATGTTAAGTTGTTGATGTCTAGAGGTGAGAAAATGCTGTAGTGCTGGAGGAGTTGGAGAGGCATTCCCTAACTCCAGTGATGCTTAAGTGTGCTAACAGAAATTCTGGAAATAGAAGGGGAAGGTGGTTACTTTGACTTTTTGGAATAATGGAGAGCTTTTCTTATATCTGAGGTATTTCTCAAGCTTGTGTAGTTTCTCAGTTGCTTGGAAAGTATGATGCACGTATACATTACCTAAGCATCCGTACTCATTACCTAAGCATGCTCTTGCCATGTTTGTAGTTGGGAGCTCTTGCTGCTGTTGGTGTTATGACAAAAGTAGTAGAGTGACTTTGAAAACTTCTGGCCTTTTTTAATTATGGAGATGGCTGTCACAAATCATCATTTAGTTCAGAGGATCCCAAATGTGTTTCTGTTAGGTGGTATGACAGTAATAGCCAACTGCAGTATCCAGTTACTGCACATGTACTGGAGGAGATGTATCTGTTGCTTTCATCTCTACTCTCCCATTGCACATCGTTGCACACTCCAGAGCAGGACTGCTAGACTCAAAATTCCATATTTCTGGTTTCCATTCTTGCACATCATTATTGTCTTTTAATCTTTCTGCCTTCATACCTCTTAGCTGGTCATCAGTAGCTGCTTGTGTTCAGGCAAGTACAGGTTATCACTTGTCCTATATACCACAGGATAAATACCTCCTTAACTGTGGTTGGCAATTGCTGCCTTTTAATGCAGTGCAGTTATTAAAGTCAAGGTATAGAAGTTAGAACATTGTGATCTGCTAGGTCTTTACAGGTTATGAGTCATGGTATTCAGTTGAAAAATTGTCTCTATAAGGCAATGTAGGCTGATCTGGAGAGGCAATTTGAGATACTAATTGGTTCAGTTACTCATTCTAAATTTATTTTTTTTTAAGATTTAGTTTAGTTGACTATAGCTGCACAAGTGTCTACTTACATCTACAGAATTGATATAATTGCCTGAGGCAACATACTGTAATATAAAGCACTTTAAAAGACTTAACATTTTAGTATTAGTTTTTATGAATGGTTACATGAAATTTTTCCTCCTGCAGGATCCTTGTCTGATCCCCCCAACATTGCTGGGCTAAGTCATTTTTGTGAGCATATGCTGTTCCTGGGAACAAAGAAATATCCAAAAGAGAATGAGTATAGCCAATTTCTTAGTGAGCATGCTGGGAGCTCAAATGCTTTCACGAGTGGAGAACATACCAACTATTACTTTGATGTGTCACATGAACATCTAGAAGGTGCGCTAGACAGGTAAACGCATTTTTTTATATTTCATTTTTTGTTATATAGGTGCTATTTGCAGTTGTGTAAAAGATTTTTGATAATCATTATGATATTAAAGGGTTGAGAGCACTATCTCTTGTTAAAACTGATACCAAATATTTTTTGTTCAAAAGTATTGCTCAGATTTTTTCAGCTAGCAGAGTTCTTCATTGAGGTGGAATTTTTGAAGTTCAATGGTTGTGTTTACACTGAATATTTTTGGAAAGGTGGGGCGCAGAATATGATCATGAACTTACATGTTATGCAAATACTCTGATGGTATAATGAAATACTATGCTTCCTGTAGGATCCTTATTTCACTGATAGCGAAAGAAAGATTAAGTCTAGAAATATATTAGGATTCCTTTAGTAAAAGGAACTCGCTGAAATCTCTGCCTTTTGTAGGAAGGGACAGAAATTGAAAGGTGTGTAATCAGTGAGGTAAAGAGTAGATTTTTCCCTTTGGATTTTCCCTGGATGTCTGACAAGACTGATTTGATTTGTGAGATGAAGAGCCTCTTGCAGCTAAACTTCAAAATAGTAGAAATTCTGAGTGTATGAATTATGATGCAAGATCATTGATCCTTGTAGTACCTTATATGATGAATGTTATCTGTGTTTATAGATAAAGAAATTGAGAAATAAAGACAGTGAATCAGTGTCAAAGCTGTTCCAGAATTTATAAGTTCTGCATTAAAAAAAAGAATATATTAAGCTGTTTTCAGGAGATACCAAGCTTCATACTTTTCTGTTACCATTTATGTACAGTACTCTTGACTTGAATTAAAATTTTTCTGTTTAGATTTGCCCAGTTTTTCCTGTGTCCTTTGTTTGATGAAAGCTGCAAAGACAGGGAAGTGAATGCTGTTGATTCTGAGCATGAGAAGAATCTGATGAATGATGCCTGGAGATTGTTTCAGTTGGAGAAGGCTACTGGAAACCCCAATCATCCCTTCAGTAAATTTGGAACAGGTTTGTCAGAATATAATTATCCATCCATTTGAGTTGTGTAACATACATAGTATTATTGTTTATATGAAATTGTTGAAGACAGATTGGAACAATTCCCTTTTTTTTCCTTTCCATACATATTTATTATGGTGTTTTATCATATTTTCCACATGATAGCCCAAACAGAGCTAGACAAAAACATAGGAAACAGAGTGATCCAAGACTTGCAGTACAGCGATGAAGCATCCTTTATGATTCTGATAATTACTGCAGTGAATGCTGTTTTCCAATTACTGGTTTTGTCATAATTTGGTACTGTTAAGTCTTTGTGCATAACAGAGTGAATGAACTGTGTTTAAATTGTTTAGCCACATGCTCTTTTTGCAAACTAGTATTGCTTTAGGACTAGATGACAGTGACTAGGTCAAATCAGAAAGATCAGCAGAGTAAGAATATAAAAACAGAATCTTAAGCATAAAACACAACAGTAGTATCTGGACAGATAAAACGGTCTTGGACAAATCCCAATCTTATGGCTGTAGGGTTTTTTTTAGGCTTTATTATTCACAGAATGCTTTGTAACAATTTAAAATAAACATCCCAAAACTTCAATTTAAAAAGCATTAACATAAGATACCATAGTTACGGTCAAAACCACAAATGTTTGATTCTTTGGCAGAAGTTTAAAAGTTTTTTGGTTTTTTTTTTCATAGAAGTTATTTTCTACATGAATTTATTTTTTTAAACTGTCAAAAGTAATGGCTATTAATTCATGCACTGCACTGTTTAATCCTTGAGCATGAATGTGTTTTGTGGCTGGGTCAGTTTGCTGGATGAATAGTTGATGCAAATGTTGGGTACAGTAGGATGATAGGAGGGCAGATAATGGGCTTTAAGGAGTGGTTTCTTCCTGTGTCTCAAGAAAGAGAAGAATATTTTTGGACCTGTTGATGGAGAGCATAGTTGAGGGGCTGGTAGCCAGCTGCTGAAAGAGTATGTATTGCTATCTTCACCAGTAAAGAGAGGCTGTCTGAAACAGGGAAACTATAACTGCATTCTCCAAACAGGTTAATTTGAAAATAAAGTCTTGGGAACTACATATTGATAAGCAGCAAGCATCCAAATTACATTCTGTAATCTCTGTCACTGAAGAGATCATTTATTTTTTATATAGCACTCAGAAAACATAAGCAGAAGTTGCAGAAAGTGTTTTCTACAATTTAAGAAGGTTTTATAGCTGACACATGTGAAATGTTTTCATGGGGAAAATGAAAATTTTCACCCCAAATGTGCTCAAATTCAATAGCAGTAGTCATACTCACCTGTTCTTAGATTAGGATCTGATTCTGAGGCTAAATTATAGCCCATAGCCTTCCTGTAGATCTCATTTTGCAGAAGTAGAGCCGAGCTTTGATGGTTTTTATTTACCCGAAGAGATGACAACAGTAATACTGTTTTCATGACAATTGCAGTTGGCATCCTTCTTACTGTTTCCTTTTGACCAGCTGAGGTGTTAGTCTAGCAGAACACAGGAATGACTCCATTTGATGCTTCAGGTCACTCCTTCTGTTGTGCAGCCTGTTTTGCCAGGAAACCTTCTATTACTCTTTGTCTGTCCAGAGAAACAAATGCACCTTCATCTTCCAGTTTTCTTGTTAGGATGTGCACTTTGTCGCCAGATACTCTTCACCTATCTTTCTGAATTAATGCCTATGATGATAATTCTTTTCCATCAGTACCCTCAGTAGTGTGAAGTACTTTACCAGGCAATTTGCACTGTCTAGTGTCCATTTTCCTACATCTACAAGATGTCTTCTGATTGTTGCCTCTTAATGTACTTCAGTACTGTAACAGCACAGTTAATGAGCTAAAGCTTTATTTTATTTTATTTTATTTTAACCTGTGTATTGATTCTGTGGGAATAAACACAGTGGGGTATCTAAAACTTCTGCACTTCATTTGTCTGCAGATGGTGATGAATACAGACAAAATCTTTCAAACATCGTGCCCTAATTATGCTTTTTAGGTGTCATTAAGAATCCTTGATTTTTACTCACATGTGAACTTTGAAAATTAAAGCAATGTATTGCTTCAGGCAGCCTCTCTATGATGTTGACTGTTGCAGTTGTAATTAGACTTGTATCTAATCACCAAACATCTGGACAATATACTTGTCTTATTTAAGTAGCTAATTTCACCTCACTGATTTGTGTTAACTTCTATCTGTGATTGTAGGATTTATGCACTGAGCATGTATGTGTAGCAGGCATGTTCTCCTCTCCCAGTCTTTTTTCTGTTGCTGTTTTTCTGCTAAACACACAAGTCAACTCTTCTGCTACATTTTCTTGCCTTATTTTTCCTCATCATCCTTTGTTCTCTTCTGTACCTGGTGTGGCTTGGCTGTAGCTTGAGGGAGCTACTGATCTCAAATTTAACAGATGGAGTATTAGTTTGCAGTTCTGCTCTGTAGATTCTGTTGACTGTTTTGTGTGTCCATGTAGTAATGGGGAGTTGATTAAAATCCAGTGTGCTCTTTGGAGACTAATTTTGCTGTTGTTTCAAGTTCTTACCTTTACTAAACACGAGTTCTGATTTGACTATACATGTGGAGTATGTCTTTAGAGTAAATTATTGAAAGCTTGATGTTGATGTAAAGATTGCACTATTTAACAGGAGGATAACATAATGGATAAAGTTTGGTATTTTCTGCTTATGGGGTTATTCAGGGAGAGTTGTAGTTCTTTTCCTCTCTAGTCCTGTTCCTCTACTGCAGCTACAGCTCAGCCATTTGTGAAGCAGAAGCTGAACACTCAGAATTTACAAATCGCATTTGTAAACTAGTAATTATTTATTTAATTTAATATGCTAGGCTATAATTTGTGGTGCACAATGCCACAGATAATATCACCCAGTGATTCCTATGACAGGAGTGTGTATACGGGAGTAAAACCTACTCCAAATGTACCAAAGGAAGACCTTTTCCTCCTCCTGAATTAGAGCCTGGGCTTACTTGCATTGCTTTGAACTAACCCATTCAAATTAAAAAGATTAATTTAGAAGACTAAAACATCTTCAGTTCTTTAGGAACATGCAGATTGAGAGTGGAAGTATTTATTGTCTCTGATAAGCTGAGACAGTGTTGATCCAGTTTAGTTATTATGGAATGTAATTACTTTTAAAATTTCTATCAATCTGGAGGAAAGCAGATTTATCAATGTATACTTTTCTTTTTAATTTGTAAATTCATAAACATCAAATAATGTTAATTTTTTTGTATGTTACAGGGAACAAACTCACTCTGGAAACCAGACCAACCAAAGAAGGAATAGATGTAAGACAAGAACTATTGAAGTTCCATTCTACTTATTATTCATCAAATTTAATGGCAATTTGTGTCTTAGGAAGAGGTGAGTTTTGTTCTGTTGGTTGAGTAAGACTCTACATGTATTTATGTTTGAAGAAAATGAAGTGTATGCAAATGTCTGAAAATCTACAGAAAGGAAAAGAGTAAAACTTGTACAGACTGACCAAACATAATTTTATGTTTAGTGAAGTCTCCAAAGCAACTTGCAATGTATAAATTTATGTGTTTATAAGCTTACAGTAGAAAAAATAAGCTGAAAATTTTAAATCCATTATCAAGTCACCAGTTATCGTCATTGTATATTTGTCTTATGAAGACTGACACCTGTCTGGTTCAGGTTGGGAGGGCTTTTGATGCTGTTTTCATGTTTTAGACTTACACTTCCACTACAAAAACTTCTGTATTATCAAAGGATAAACCTAACCTAGCATTTAGATAAAAAGCCTTTATTTCAGTTTCCTTCTGCATTAACTTGAGAGGTTCCAGCTGCTTAAAATCTTCCACAGTCAAGATGATGTTTTACATAAGTTTGCCAAAAGCTTAATAACAGTGTGTTGAAAACTGTTTGCTTTTTGAAAATATGCTGGCAGACTGTTATTTGTGTGGTGTTGTACAATAATGCTCCAATGGTGAGTATGAATGGAATAAAATTCATTTACAAAGTGAAATCTTCCTTTACATCTATCTGCTTACAGGATGCTGAGTATGAAGCTGATTTACAAAATGTACCTGTTTAACTTCAATCATAGCATATTTTAGCATGAATCATTTTTTCTTGTAGATTTTTAAAGTCGGTGAACATGGTGAGGATTACGCTTCTTAACGGAATCCAAATTTTGTGTATATACTCATTACTGGATCAGTTCCAGGCTCCCTAATTCCTTTCAATTCAATTTATTATTGTATCTCACCTGCTGTAACATCACATTGATTAGAATATGGTGAAAGTTTTTTTTCACTGTTGCAAGCTGAATGTTAAAATGTATTAGATTTTTTTTTTGTCTTAAAGGTGGGGTATCAGATGTGTTACTAGTAGGTATGTAGGTAATACCACTAGGGCTTAATGTATGTCATGTGTGAAAATGCCTTGTTTATTCTCCTCATAGCAGTGGAAACTTTCTGCAGGTAAATAGTAATAGCATCACTGTAATAGTGATGAAGACAACTTGTAAATATTTTTCAATATAGTAAATTTATTTTTATTGCTATTTGAAAGAGGTGCTTCCCCCTTCTAAGTTTTGTTTTCTTATGTTTATTTTACCTGAGCAAAAAAAAATAATCCTTTATTATCTTTAAAAATATTTATTAATTGAAGGTAAATAGATATTAATCAGAGTTTAAAACAATTGAATTAAAATTCTCTTCCTCATTTAACAGCTCTGTTGTCAAAGTTTCCAGGCATCTTTTTTTCTTTAACTAGTTCTTTACTGGACAGGCAATATTCCAGGACAGACAAGATCTGCATTTCAAATATCAATAAAATGTAGAAAATACTTAAAATCTGTTACCTTTCAAACATTTCTGTAATTTGCATGTATGTATTGTTTTTTACTACAAAATAAAAAAGTTTTCTTGTTAAAATCCTGGATTTAGGTGGTTTCACTAGTCATTTTCCACAGTTGAATTCTTTCAGTGTGAATTTCCCTTGTAAATAGTTCAATATTTAGAAAAATTAGGAGCTTTTGAAACAGTGCTCTTTGGGATTTTTCCTTTTAATCTTATAAAATAAAATTTTGAAAGGTAACACAGGCTTTTTGTTAGTATGTTTGTATAAAAAATGCCGTACAAGTACCCTTATTTGTAGAGTAGTTGTCACTGTAATAGTGAGGTGCTATTTGGACAAAAGTTGTATCTTATTTTCCCTGAAAAGACACATACTTTTTCTCACTCTGTTTTGTTCAGTCAAGAGAATTATGCAGTTGCTTACCAGAAGGCTTTATATTAATGACTGATTGGCTATTTGAGGGCTTGCCTCTAGCATCAAATTTGAAAAATTACAAGTTCCACATTCTTCCTGATTTTTCTTTTTTTTTAATTTGTTTTCAGGGACCTCTTCCCATAAAAAGCAAACTGCAGAAAACAAACCTTGTTAGCATTATTCCATAAGTTCCTTGCTGAAATAGCTTGCTACCAATGTAGCAGTACTACTAATTAATGCATGAACAAGTAGTTAGAAATTCTACAACATAAAAATATGTTGAGTTGCACACTGCAAGTCCCCCATGATCTTTCTACTCTTGTGCATTCTGAAATAAATGGATGTCTAAAGCTATGTGCAGCCTAGTAATTCCCTGATTTTCCAACCACTTTATGTATGTAATGTAAAACAAATAAAAATATGTTGCTAAAAAGCAGTGACGGAATCAGAATATAATTTCTCTAGTAAATAGTAATAAATATTAAAAAGTTTTCTAAAATAATGAAATTAATTTTTTATCTAATTAAAAGCAAAATTTACTGAGTAATTGTAAAACAGTTTTAGTGCAGCAGTTTACATGTAGATTTTTTAATGGAAACTTTTTCAGTAAGAATCACACTGGCAGCTGGAAATCTGTCCTAAAGAAAACCCTTACTGTAGTTGTAAAGCTTCAATGAACATGTAGTTCACAGAGGTGTATTATACAGTGACCCATCTTGGTTTGCATTGGTTTTTTGTTTGTTTGTTTGTTTGTTTTGCTCTGCACGATTCTCTCAGTGTAGTGTAAGAGCATGCATATGTTGGGCAGGAAAGATTCCACCTTCTAAATCTAACTGGGATTGTTTTGACTAACAATGTGATTGCCTTTTGAAATCTTTCAAGGATTAAAGTTGTACTTTGACACATCTAAGAAATGCCCATTTTTTTCTTCGACATCAACCCTTGAAAGGCATGTGCTAAAAAACTTGATGGATGAGTCGTTCTTATTCTCACTTTGAGAAGTGCTCCAAAATGCCTTTCTTTAAGCAGATAGGTATTTTGAAGGCAGTATTTCAACATAACGGTATAGGTTGATTTAGGTGAATTCATGCACAACATCAAATTCTTTCCTCAAATGGTCTTCCTCTCGTTTTTGAAGAGTACTAGAGTCATGGACTGAAACTAGAATGGATATAAAAGTAGAATTGCTTAAACAGGTCACAAACGTGTGTGAAATTTTGGGGTGCTGAGGACAGATGACCCTGGGTCACAGTGTATGTGAAGTACTGGAGGTGAGCTGAGGCTGAAGAAGATAAAAGTTTTGGCAAAGATGCTTTCACTCTGGAAAATTTGCAGCTGTAATTGTATGTCCCTTAAGCTTTTTGTGGAATGTTTTTTTTTGTAAATGTTCAATATCTGATGTGTCTTCAGTTCCAGCTTAGACTCATCAGTAAAATTTAAAGATGTTTTTTCTACTTACAGGATTTATTTTAATCATGGTTGAAGCCTTCCTCTAATAAGCATGGTGCTTATAGTTACAGTTCAAAACTTAAGTGTTAATATAGATTTCCTTTCTGAAGTTAATAATCATCATACAATTAAAACTACTTTTCTGTATAATTCATGTCTCCCCCAGAGAACCCAAAGAATATACAAAATCCAAATTTGCCAGAATCTTCAGGTAATGATTAAGGTTTTGCTGACATTTATTTTATTCTAGAATCCTTGGATGAGCTGACTTGCTTAGTGGTAAAGTTATTTTCAGAAGTAGAGAATAAAAATGTCCCTATACCGGAGTTTCCTGAACATCCTTTCCAAGAAGAACATCTCCGGGTATGTATAGAGATACATCCTCAATTAGGAGTATATACCTTAAATGATATTTTTTATGTCTCAGTAATACATTGTGCACTTCACTACTTCTGTATCAGTGTCCCTGTCAAGTTCTATATTTCTTTCCTAATTTTCCACTCACCTTCCCATGCTGAGTATAGTTTTGTATAGTTTATATAAAAGGTTGTAGATTTGATTGCAGATATAAGCATCGGAGAGATAATGAATTCTCTTTGTTTGCATCATGAATGACTAAACTGTGTTGAGTTTTACATACCTTTACTTTCAAGATTTTGTTGATATGATTGTAATAGAATGTGCATATGGGAGGTGAACATGGTATGTGCTCCTGAGATGAATAAAATAATGAGAGTTTCCTTCTGTTTATGGATGTCCTTGTTTATTTTCCGCCTCAGCAACTTTACAAAGTGGTACCCATTAAGGACATTAGAAATCTTTATGTCACATTTCCTATACCAGACCTTCAGAAGTACTATAAATCAAACCCTGGCCATTACCTTGGTCATCTGATTGGGCATGAAGGCCCGGGGAGTCTTTTATCAGAGCTTAAAGCCAAAGGTAAGTCCTTTGAAGGTAAAGAATTAAAAAGTAATTTATTACACAGTTTTTTAAAGCTTAGCTACGTTTCACTTAAAATTGACATCTGTATGTAAATTTAAAGCCCCCAACCATTTGAGTAATTTGAGTTGTAAGTCATTTTATGCTTTATTTTTGCTTCTGTTGTGGGGAAAAATAAATAAATAACAGGCACTTTGAGGACTGAGACTATTTATTATTTCTTGCACTCCCTTTTATCTACTTCTGTTTAGAGAATTATATGAACTTTGACATAATGATCTTGTGTCTATTCTGTCACCAATTTAGAGACTACTCTCAGGTCCCTCAATGTCTGGAAGACTATGTAGCATAAATTGTTACGGATTTGTTTATGTAATGTATTTTCTTTTTGATTTCATAGGATGGGTAAATACTCTTGTTGGAGGACAGAAGGAGGGTGCTAGAGGTTTTATGTTTTTCATCATTAATGTGGATTTGACAGAGGAGGGACTTTGTAAGTGAAGTACAATGTCTGCATTCCATGTTATTCCTGATCTGATGGGTTTGTGTTTGTATCCAAAGAGACTAATTGTGAAAGCCAGTTTATTTTAATTAACTGACTATTCTTCTGTGTTTAGATCCTCTTGGTATGCTAACACACTTCATCTAACGTAAAAAAACCAACTTATTAGAGGTTATATTAAAACATTTCATTAAATATTTTAAAGTAAATTTCTTTATAAGGAAAGCTGTTAATACCTTTGTGTGCTACTTATTCATACTATTTAGACCTGAGTTAAATTATATTATAAATCAGTATCTTAACATAAGACATGTTCAGTGCAGTTCTCAGAATTAGAGAATTACACTTTGTAAATGCTTACCTTAAATTCATGTCTGAGAAAAACATGTTTAACTTTGCCAGTGGGATTGCATGTGTACTTAAATATCTTGATGTATCAGAGCGTAATTAAAAGTAAAACCTTACATATTTGTGTTCATCAGAATTTTTTCTTTGTACAGAACTGAGTGAATTATTAAGCAAGTATTTTTTCTTTCCAGTGCACGTTGAAGATATTATTTTGCACATGTTTCAATATATTCAAAAACTACGTACAGAAGGACCTCAAGAATGGGTTTTCCAAGAGTGCAAGGTACAATGATTGATACATGAAATGTGGTGGTTGTATTTTTACAAATTTTTGGATTATAAGTAGAGACAGATTCCTTGGCTGCAGAAATAGCCTTTAATAATCGCATGGTAATTAAATTTATTAATTTTAAATGTGCAGATGTGTGTTCAGAATATAGTGTCTTAATGTAGATGTGAAATGCTCTTACAGAGCTGTGAGCTGACATTTTATGATAACATAATGGAGGTGGAGGAAGAAATATATTACTCTTGTCTGCAAGGATTTTGCATAATCTTCCTTAGTCTTCACTGGAGGTGGAGGGGGGGAAGCATTTGCTGTGAGGGGTAACACTGAACTGGAAATTGAAATGGCTGGTTTTCTACCACTGTCTTCTTTCATGTGTCAAATTGTATCATTGAGATTGTAAAGGCAGTAGGACATTTAATCTGCTATTTCTTCTCTCTCCTTTTGGAGAGGTGAACTAAAACTTTTCATGGAGTACTTTGGCTGTACGCTTCAGTCTTTGCTGAACGGTTCATGCTTTTTACAAGTCTACATGGTTCTCTGTGCACAGAGCAAAAATGTATCCTATTAGAATTAAATAGTACTGGACTTAGTGACTGTGAAATAACAGTTTTGTTTTTATATGTGTCTATATATAGTCTCGTTGGTTCACTACAAATACTTGGGTAAAGATTTCTTGTTCCATTTTGGCTTTATTTGGTGAAAACTGTTGTTGAGTTTCCTCTAAGAGTAGAAATTCTGCAGATGTGTTAACTTTGTTTCTTGCATTTTGACGCTGTATACCTGTAAAAGAAGTCTCTTTACCCTCTGCTTAAAGTCCCAATGGAATTGTTTTACTGTCACTGTAAGCAAACACAAGATTTGAAAGAGGTAGTTCCATCCTCCCATCTCATCCTTGTGTCTTTCCCTTGCTCCTCTTGTATCAGTCCTGGCATTCCTGAGGCTGTGAGGTGAGTCAGAAGAGCTGGCAAACTAGTTTGAGAAGAATCTTTTTTTGAGTTTATTTTCAGCTGAATTGTTGAATTATCCAGACTCTGCATGGTTTCACAGAAGAATGGATGGTGCTTTTCATTGGCTTTATAGTCTTAAATCTCTTTAATTCAGCCTTGCCATTGTATTCTAAGAATGATGTTTTCTGCTTCTGTGGCTAAGACAGCATAAAGAAAAACACTTTTTCTGTCTCTAAACTTACCTTTTGGCTGGCTGAACAAAAGGAACAAAAAAGGAAGAGGGAAAGGCTTCAGTTCATTAACGTACAGTGAACATTGCACTGGAACACTTATGTGTTGTTTGTATCAAAGTTAGCCTGTTTACAGATTATCAGAAAATTTAAATATATGGGCCACGGGCCAGATCTCTTACTACGAACAGGACTTACAAGACTTGTATAACACTTCACATTGTGAGACTATCCGAAATCGCTTCTGAGTTTTGTGCAACTTGAATATTAATGAAAACTTTTGTGTTAGGTACCTAACTAATATAAAATGCGTACAACAAAACTCCTTCCTTAGGTTATAAAAAGGAAATAAGTAGCCAATAATTATTCTTAAAATAGTCTCTAATGTATGCTTTTGAATCCCTCCTACCTTGTTTCCTAGGATCTAAATGCTGTGGCATTCAGATTTAAAGATAAAGAACGACCACGAGGTTACACGTCAAAGCTTGGAGGAATGTTGCATGTAAGTGTGTGTGTGGGGGGGTTGGGTTGGTTGGCTGGTTTGTTTGTTTTTTTTACAGTATAGTAATAATATTGCAGTGTGTTTGATTATACTCCTAATAAATGCATGTATTTGCAAAGGTCCTTTGCACTTCTTAAGCTTAGGAAGCTAATATCACGCTGCATAGATCTTATTCTTGGCAGTCAGTAAGTCATGTTTCCTTCACTCTCTACCATTTTATACTTCTATACTTGTTAGAACTGATTTTACATTAACTTAAGTTATTATTTGATCTGTTTCAGTGTTTCTTAAGACATACATACCTTGTCATTCTGTGTCTACCTGATAGCTAAATGTTCTCTAGGGAAATATTAGAGAAATATTTTATCAAAAACACAAGCACTATGTTTCTAAATGCTCCCACAGTTAACAATGTTGAAATACTGCAGTAAGCAGAAAAGTTAATATTAAAATAGCAAATCAAAAGTGTTTGACTCTACTAACGTGATTATGTACTGGTACTGAAAGAATTATCATGTAGCTTATACTTAGTCTTTATACTTCTTGGAAAATTCAGTTTCTGCATCTTGCACTAAAGGAAGATTTAGGTGGGGTTGGTTTTTTTTTGGCTAGTGAGGTCATGCAACTTTTATACATTGCAGCCATTCTCCACTGCACAGCTAATGTCTACGTGTACTCAGAGGCACTTTTGGTTTCTTTGCTGGAATTCCTGTTAAAACTCCTACACCTTTAATCTGTAAAGTCTAAAATAATGATTTTCAGTTTTTAGAATTGTCTTTCTGTTTACTAAAAAGCATTAGACCTACCTGAAAACATTTAAATGGATATTTAAAGGAGCTCCTGTTTGGGATGCTGTCTCTTGCTTTTGTTCTGTCAAATGCATAAAATCTCTTTAACAAATGGACCTCTGACTTCTGGAACAGTCTTTCAGTGGTCTGTATTTGTTGGATCATTCCGAATTACAATTGCTGTTTGCAAAAATCGGGCCAGAAAGTTGCTGGTCGTGTTCCAAAGAGAGGGCTATTGATTCATAACTTTCTTTTTCCACTGCTTTTCTTTTGCTGTGCTTTGCGGTATGAATGGTAATTCTGATCCTGCTGTTAGTTGCTTAAGCACTAATAGTAAACTAACTTTTCTAGTTCTTTTTATTGCCTCTGAGTCATACTAAGTTTATGCTTTGAATTAACCAAGCTAGAACTGTTGTTTGGTAATTTCATACACTTAAGAATACTAGCTGTTTTTCATAACTTGGAGAAGAACCTGTGTATAAGTTAGCATGAGTAAATGTAATGTCATAAATTGCTATGTATTTATAAAAAAGATTTAAAAAAATTTATTCAACAAAACAGCAGTTCGTCTTTAAAGCATATTTGTGCTGGATTTAAGGAGTCAGCACTAAGGTCCTGCTGTCAAATTATATTTCATATTTGTCATGTGTAGGCTTGATGTTTTCCAGGTAGTTGTTCTGTGGTTTGCGGTGCCCTTTTTCTTTTGTTTTGTCACCTTAATTGTATAATTTTTAAAAACTCATTTTAATCTGATTTTTGTATCTAAATTGCTTTATTCTATTTTATTTTAGTTAAATTATGCTTGGACCTTGCTGAAAAGTAATCATAGAATCACAAAATAGTTCAGGTTGGACTGAACCTCTGGAGGTCATCTTGTCCAATCCTCCTGCTCAAGCAATAACAAAATAACCAAATAAATTTTATTTTCAGTACAGTTGGTGGACTGGCTATGGCCTGTGTTTGCAAAGGAAATGAAATGTAGACTTTTGGTCCCTACATCTATATTGCCTTGGTAATTTGAGATTAGAAGTGCATAGATTGCTTAAAATGGCCCCTTCAAGTTGCTTGGTCTGCTTAGCCATTTACGCAGAATGTAGTTAAATGAACATTCTTCAGTGTACAGTGAATCTTTTGGACAAAACCTTTCAAATTCTGGGTCTTCAGCTTCACATTTGAATTTTTTGTAACGCAGGTTTGCTTTGTTGTCCTTGGTCTTCACCCCCCCTGCCCTTTCTCTTTTCCAAAATCCTTTGAGTGAGTTACTCTATGTTCTGGAATTCATTCCACTGTAGTTTTTTGTATAATGTATGTAATTCAGAAAGCCATTTTATAATATTCTGGTCAAAAAAAGTACACTTGTATGGCACTGCAAGTACTCGGTGCTTAGGTCACCTGGTATTTTTCCCTTGGTAAACAGATGTTTATCAATAAAGTTTTTCTGTCAACTGCACTAATAATTTTCAAAGGAATTTTAACTGTTTTTTTTCTTCTTAAATTGCAATGTACCTCAAGAGATTTTCAGTTTGATCCTAAATAAAAAATGTTTGAATTAAAATTGTGGAAATTTGTATTATGCTTTTAGATAATTGAAATATACTTTCCTTTAAATTACTGTAAATAAAAATTGAATTCTTAGAGAATCCTACAAAAGTTAGTGATTTTCTTTGTTTTGTTTGTTGGTTTTTGTTTTGTTCTGGGTTTTTTTTTTCTTTGTTATATTTTGTTTTTCCCAAATGCACTTAGAGTGCTTGGTGTTCTTTTAACTTTAAACATTTCCTCCAGGGGTCAGCATTTACCATGTTATTTTTACTTTAGTTCAAAACGGCATTTAAAGGAGGGTGAGTTTTTATACTGAGACATAAAATATTTCAAGATAGAAGAATGGTAATATGCAGTATATAAAATTGCATAATGCAGGAAAAATATGATTGCATAGTTAGAGTACTACTCCATCTTGTTTAGTTTTAAGAGAAAAAATTTAGGACATCCCTGCATTTCTAATTTGAAATTACCAAGGTAGTACAGATTTAGTGACCAGAAGTATACACTTTTATTTCCTTCACAAAACAGTAGTTTTTTCTTGCTTAGCTTTTGTTTAATTCACCTACGTGCTTCTGGGCTTTGTTTTTTAGTATTATCCTGTAGAAGAAGTATTGGCTGCTGAATACTTGCTTGAAGAATTCAGGCCTGATTTAATTGAGATGGTACTGGATAAATTGAGACCAGAAAATGTTCGGTAAGTTGAACTGCAATAAACTTGTATTTTAACTCAAACATTATAAGAAAGCAGAAGAACTAATAGAAATAAAAATTCTTAGATGTCTCTTAGAACTCCAAAGTAAATGTCACTGGAAAAGAGCTAGTTGTTCTATGTGTTACTGTCTCTGTCCCCACTGAAAATAAGAACTCTTAAGTACATGTAACTCTTCCTGTTCAGACAGAAACATCCTTTCAGTCCTTTCTATGCAGGGTGTCTTCCTCAGACTGAAATAGTTTTTAGGAAGATACTTACTCAAAATAGCTCAACTCTTACTGAGAAACAGCCTGGTAAAATTACCTTGCCTCACTAAATTCTTGGGATATTTTATATGGAATGCTCTACTATTCATAATTTGGAGCTAGGTCTGGAAATCTGTTTAAGAGGATGGCTTTTATCTGCTGAATATATTTTATTTTCCCTGTGGAGAGCTACAGAACTTCATGCAGATTAGCAGACGCTCTGAAAATATCAGTTTATGTGGGTAGAAATAGCTGTGTCTTTAGCTGCTAAAATCTCTCAAACTTCTAGAGCATCTCTTTGATATGAGAGAAATAGCTGTGTCTTTAGCTGCTAAAATCTCTCAAACTTCTAGAGCATCTCTTTGATATGAGTGTGACCATACTGCATGGTGCTTTCTTTGCAGAGTGAGCATGCTGCAGTACAAATTTCAGGGTTGAGTAGTTGGTCAGAATAGATGTTGAAAGGAAGAGGGGAAACCTCTCCTGTGCTTTTGAGGATCTTGCATTGTCACCTGTGCAGGGTAGCAAAGAGAGGCTGAAAGAACAAATCTACCTCATGTCTATTTGAATATCTCGTGTGACCAGGATAAGGGAAATAACACTTTGTTGAAGTGATGATTTACAAGTGAAGGAATCTGGAAGCCGTAGAGAAGAAAATGAGGGCAGGTGAAAAAAGGGCATATTAATTGTGGAGGAGGAAGGGCTGGGCAAATGGTTAAGAAAGGAAGGAAGTGCCTGGGGCAAGAGAGCTGGCAAAGGACATCATGGGGGTAATTTAAGTGGGGATATTGGCAGCTGTAGGGAACTGGTTCTCAGTCAAGGATGGATAGAGAGGCTGGCTAGTGGAACAGCTGTGGATGGTTAAGTACAGATGGGACAAAAAAATGAGGGGGGTATAGGAATTGGGACTAGTAGAGTCTAGAAGAAAAGATTATGTCAGACTTAGCAAGGATATTCAGCTGAGAGTCTTGAATCATGGAAACAGGGCAAACAGAAGAGGCAAAGAGGTCCAAGACAAGCAGCTTGAGGTATGGCAGTGGCAGAACTGATGGGACCAAACCTGGAGGAACTGAGCAAAAAAGCCTGTGCAGACTAAATGCAGTGTAGTCTACATAGGGCAAAGAAATTAAAATTTACCAAGTCTTGCTTTTTTTTGTTTGTTTGTTTTTTGCTTTCTGGAGAAGTATGCTTTTCTCCTTTTTTTCCTCCATACAACTTCTGTTTCAGTTCTTACAAGATAGAAATGTTCTGGAATTACATGGTAAGATGCCAGTACCATGTATCTCTCTGCCTAACCTACCAATGTAGTTGGAAGGTGTGTAATGAAAGTAACAGGAATCTGCAGCAAGAGGAAAGTAGAGATTCAAGGTTAAGACTGTTCAGTGCTGCCCAGAACTTGAGTATCTTTGCTTTGTCACAAGCTTCCTAAATGACACAAGATAAGCTCCTAAAACAAACTTTACACAGCAAGCCAGTAATTACTCATTCCTTTTTATTTTCTTGAGTATGCCTAAGATCTTAAGGCCTAACTAGAGGGATTGCTGTGCACTTGAATCCACAAACAACTCAACAGAAGCTTTGCTTTTAATCTGTGAGGTACCACACAATGCAAAGAATTAAAAAAAAAAAGTCTTAAAATGAGCATCTAAAATGAATGGGTACTGTATAACTTTGTGGATCTCTGTATGTCTCTGCTTCCTATCTCCTGAAAATAATGTCTCTTGGGATATTTTAAAAATATGAAATTAGTTCCTGTAACACTGATGCTGCAGAAGAGGCATTTTAGTAATTCTGTTAATTTAGAGAAAGGTGAATATTGGAAAGAGAAGAAGTTGAGTCATGCCTTGAAAAAAATGTAAAATGTTTAATAACTGTTTCTTAATTGTTCTGTGTACTGAAGAGGGCAGAGGTTCAGTAGGAGAATATGTAAATTTGTGTGTATATATTTATATGTATGTGTGATGTGGTACAATCTTAATTTCTAGAAGGCTGAATGAGCAACAGTTATACTAGCACTTGGGAGCCTGAATTTTATTTTCTCCCCCCCCCCCAGTTTGGTTCTTTTAATATATCTTTTGTGTATATTGTAATATATTGTAATATTACATTAGTGGTATAGATATATTATTAAAATGTATGAAAACACAGAAACAAGCTCTTGCTTGGGATTCTGTATATTAATCTTACTGTATTTGAACACTTGTATATTAGTGTTTTGGAAGCCACATATATAATACAAAAAATAATGATTTTTGTGGGGGGTATGGTGGTCTGTTTCTGAATATGATCTACACTGAGATTTTCAGACACTGTTGAATATAGAAGGCCAGCGAGGCATGCATTCATATATTTCTAGAGTTTATATATTTCAGCCTTCTGAAATTACTGTGAATTACTTAAAAGTACGGGCACAAATCTTTACTCTGCTTGTATGACAAAATCTGTCTTGTATATTCATTTAAAGATGCATGTTACTTTATTTTCAAAAGATGGTATATTTCAAATAATTATTGGTTGAAGTAGGATAAAATTGGATTATGAGCTGTATTTGCAAATGTCATGGGCTTCTGGTGTTTCTAAGGGTATACAAGTAATGATAAATGGAGCTGCCTATGTCAGTGACAGTAGTTGCCATAGTAATTAATGCCCTTTAAAGAAGGGCCTATATCTTTGTGTGTGGGTGTGCATCTATGTGTAATGTGTGTGGGATACTGTAACTGAAGCTTGAATATTTCAAGAGATCATATTTTGAAAAACAATACTTTAAAGAAAATTCCCAGGTTCTCTTTCCTATTGTATTAAATAGTTCTATTTTTAATGCATTTTCATGTCGATCTACCACCCAACTCTTGGAAATGTGATACAAGAGCTTACCTCTAACATGAAGACCATTTTTAGTAATTAAAAGAGAATATATATAATTACTTTTTATCTTAAGAAAGCTTAACCAAATTCCACATGAATTTGAACTTTTAACTGGTTTTAGAATTGTTTACAAGCAATAGGTAAACAATTTTTTTTATAGTGATTTAGTAAAGAAGCTACAGGTGCTTAATCAGATCTTATGTTTATTATAGCTTCACATAGCTTTAAAATGTGGCTCTTAACATTGCAAGAAAACAGTCAGTATTATCTTAGGGAAGGCTACCTTTCACAGTGTAAATTGGGTCTTTGTTATTAGCCAGAGAACTTCCAAAGCATCTGCTTGCTTAAATTTTCAAAAATTGTTAGAGGAAGTTAATATATGTAAATACATTCATAGACTCTTTCAGCTTATCAGATGCTGCTGAGTGCCACAGACCACTCATCAGTTTTCTATTTTACTCCTGTTGGCTATGCCAACCTTTTCAAACTCCCTTCCAGGTGACAGTACTTCAGCATAAAATAGCCATAATTAACCTTGTTCAAAAGGTATTGGTGTGAGAAAGTGTAGAGAATACAGGTAGAGGGAGAAAATTCAAGTCTATAGAATGTGGTCAGAAGCACAGGAATAAGGGTGACAATTTTTAGAAGACTTTAGAATGTTAAGTGGTGTGCTTTTTCAAATATGTAGTAAACAGCCATTTCACAGCGTGTTTTTATTTTAGTTAATACAAGCCCATATTTGCACTTGCAGTTGCAATTCTGCATTCCTCTTTGTTCTCAGTTAAAAAAAAGGGGGGGGGGGGCCAAGAAAAGAGCAAGATAAGCAAGAATCTTATTAGAGAGAAAGGAAAAAGTAATTTTAAAAAGATACGGAATTTAACTGTAACTTATTTGAAACATCAGTAACCAAAGAAAATAATTGTTTACTATTACATATATCTTAGTAATTTTGTAGGGTTACATAAGTCTTGCATTTGACAAAGTGATTTGCTGGAGATGGGAATATTCTCTACACTTGGTAATTGTGGATTAATTTTAAATTTAAAAAAAGGATTTTTTTTAACAAGATGGAACACATCTAGAGCAAATACCAACTGAAGATGATCAGCTTTAGTATTTGAAGCAACTGGGAGGCATTGATCCTTCAGATAATAGAGATAGGTTTGGTTTTTATCTCAGCTTTTCACATTAAGCCTATTTTGAATGCTGTGTATGTGACTGTTCAAGTAGCAAAGTGTAGTACATTTAGACTGGAGAGACACAGTGGGTGGGGGGTGTTTTACAAACTAAATTTCATAGAATAGGTATGTATTCCTGTCTAGGAAGGTCTCAAAAGTTTTCGTAATGGAAGAGTGATGGTGGCATGGTGACTGAAGAAAGAAAGCTTGTTATCAGAGAGGGATGGTCATCTAATAACTTCTGTTTGTGTGGGTCTCCATGTAATCTTGGGCTTTAAATGTCTTGGGTCTTACCCCGCTTTCTTCTAGCTTGTTGTTATTTTGCTTGCTTTCTGGATGCTGGAAGAAATATGTTGCATTTAATCTTCCTTAGGACTTACTACATTGCCTCTTCACTTTTCCTGGCTTAAGAAATAGATTATAATGATTATACAATTTTAAGTATTTGAATAAAAAACCTAAATATTGGGAGATAAAGGGACTTTCAAAGCTGGAATATACCTGGGTTTATGGCCTCTTCAGTTTATTGTTAAAGAAATTATATATTCTTTTTGTTGCAGAGATTTTAGTGGGGCTTAAAGATAGTAAATACAAAGAGGGTAATTCTCTGAAGCTTAAATACCCACAGCCATGCCCTGTTAAGGCTCAAATACAAATATGTACAAATTAGAGAGTGACCAAAGACTGATTAAATGCAGTTCTAACAGTGGAATTCATCAAAGCACTGATATTCTAACATGGATCGAATAAGGCCTGCAGGAGGCCTATAATGATGTAGCAGCAGGCATACTTTGAGTCTGAATGGTATATAGTCAGAGTAATGATAAATGTATTGGTTATTACGTGTAGACTAAAACCATGCTAGTGTTTGCTATTGCCATAGCAACTATACATTCACATTTTAGTTCTTTTTATGTTCAGTCTATTTTTCTTCTCCAAAACTGTAATTTATAAAAAGAAGCGCAAAACAGCAAACCAAATTTAAGATTCTTAAGTGTCCTCTTGCTTCTTCCTGCTTCTCTAAATCATACACTTCTTTCAGCATAGACTCAAAAGTTATAGTTTGCTTCTATGTAGCTTCCATGATAATACTGCAAGCTGTTTTTTCTCAGGTGTAAAAGTCTGAGTCCTGTCAATTTTAGTGGGAATTACATGATTTTATTCAGGGCATCAGGTGTTTAAAGATCTGAGCTAATTAGACTATTTTCATGTGCTTGAAACAAAATATTAACTTGTATGTAGTACTATATTCCTTTTAGACACACTTTAAGCACTTGTCTTTTGAAATTAAAACTAGAATGAAACAAACGAGGAATCTTTTCATCCTTTACTTAACTAAGATACTTCAAAGTATAGTAAAATATAACAAGGAATATAATTTTCTAGTACCTATTATTTTAAATTGCTAGCAAGATAAAATATATTGTGTGTGTGTGAGAATATCAGTAGAAGTGATTTCATGGTATGTTACAAAGATTCAGAAAAGCTACTGTGGTATTGCATTTTTAATGAGCTCTCTTGAAAGAATTGAGTTGAGATTATAGATGTTAATAAAATGGTCCCCTTGTGTTTTAGTCTTTTATATTACATCTGTATCTATATGCATGTAGTAAACCATCAGTCCAGTAGCTCATTTCCTCCTTTTGTCTTTCCTTGAGCAAATCATATATACTAATAAAAAAATGTGGACTTGTGCTTTTAAATATCTGTGTTCTGGTTATCTGCCATTTACTGATTATTTCTGTTCATGTTTACCTTTCTGTTCTCCCTTTTTATGAAAGATTTAGTATGTGTCACATCATCCTAACTTTGCCTGTTGGGGTTTTTTTTGCATAAATTATGTCTTGCAGTTGTTTAGTTTCCATTGACTTGAATTTTTCCTTTTGTATCATGGTTTTATTTGTAATTTCCTTTTCATAACCCTATTGGAATTCACCTACACTGACTTTTCTTGACATATGTATATTGGGGTAGCTGCATTCACAGTTAGAGACTACAGTTCAATGTCTTTGTTAAAAGTTTAGCTTTTCAACTGTTATTTTCTTAACAAACTGTGTTTTTAAAAAGTATGGGAAAATATCCATACTCACAGATGGTAGCAAGTATCCATATGTGCTTCTATTTGACTGAACCATAACAGGAAGTTTTCATATTCTCCTTCCCCCTCCCGCCCTCGGATGTTACTTGTTGCTTTTAGTGGCTTAATTTCCCTGAGAGAGAAACCTTTTTAAGATGTATGTATAATTTTTACTTGTTCAAACTGCATTGGGTTTTGCCAGCCATCTGTGAAGATAAGGGAGTAGACTTGGCATGTGTCGCAGTCTTAGCTGAAAAGCGTAGTTTTCCCATCATTTCCAATACAATTTTTCCCCCCTCGGCATCTGCAGAATAAATGCTCTTATTAAAATTTAAGAAGCTAGTGACTCATCAGATTAAGCAACTAAAGAATATTTTCCCCTGGATAGTAAGTGGACTTTTTTCCTCTCTTGATATCTGAAGTGCAGCACTAGTACTATCCTAGCAGGAAGAAAAATAAAATGAATGCCAAAAATGTTGATACAGAAATTTCTAAGGGGTGGAATTTCACAGATACTGAACAAACAGTTATTTCAATGCAGTAAGTGATGCTTATCCCTGATGATAAGCATGTTACAAATATGGAATGTATGTGTTTAATTGCATTGTATCTGACTAAAGATTTTGAAAATCACAATTTGTTCACTTATTTCTTCCCACAAACGATTGTGTTTGTAGAAACTTAGTTTTATTGAACCCTAACAAATAACTTGTGGTTCTGCAGAATGATTAGAATGCTGCACCCCAGCAACATCTCTCTGCATGTGGTTTCCCCTCTTACTCTGTTTCCTAATGACATCTCTGTGAAGTGGCTTTGAGTAGCCTATATTGCCTTGCATCAATATTACTGATTGTTTGGCGGGAAGTTAGAAACAAATCTAGACTTTTGCTGGTTTTGTCTCAGTCATGTTATTTTATGCATTTGAGTAAGATACATGTAATTTTTTCCATTATTTGACAATATCATTATTTGGAAGACAAAGTTTAAATTAATTCCTAAAAAAAGCAATTGTGTCCTTTTAAAGTATAAATTCTTTCTTGGTTTTTTTTTCCAGCAAATTTGCTTTTACATGTCTGTTACTAATACCACAAATACTGTGGTCTAATTACTTTTTCACCCTTAGAAGCTTGAGTTTTGTTATGTAAATCTGGAATATAATAGTTGATAATCTTTT
>JANZLQ010000100.1:24717543-24745349 GCA_026212715.1 Elanus axillaris
TAATAGTTGATAATCTTTTGTGAAAGTACATTAATTTTAAAGCACGCATTCTCTTCCCAAGTAACATTCTTCTGTGGATCTGTCACTTGTAGCTTCATTTTAGATTTCAGGAGAGTCAAAAATAAGATGGTATCTAGTAAATAAGTATCACATTATAGAAATTGTGCTTGTTTTTGGAAATTTACCATAACTGAGGACTACAACAGTTTGCATGTACAAGAGTGTACATATAGAAGTAAATTACATTTATAGTTTCAGCTGTGTTCCATGTTCATGAATGGCTCAGAAGCCCAACTGCACTGCTTGAGTTTAAATGTTATAAGCAGGTCCTATTAAAGATTGCCTGATTGCCTGTCTTGCCTTTTCAGTGCATTTCAGTGCTGTCTTAAACCATGTGGATGTTGATAGTGCTATACAGCACAACACAGAAATGAAAACCAAAAATAATATTACATAATTGGCAACTTTAAAGATGCATCACGATACATTTAAATAACTGCATAGCATTGTATTTCTGTCTGTGGTGCTTCTTTTCCCCTCTTTTTCCGTCCTGGTGTTTGTTACTGTAGGTGCTTGTATCTTGGTTTAGGTTTTAAGTCTCAGGCAGATGAAATGCCTTTTGGTTTGTTTCATGTGGTTGTGGATATGTTTCTGAGAGCTCAAAATTTAGGTAATCATTCTAGTAGTGATTTGAGGTATAGGGAGGGCAGGAGGATCCCTCGAAGCAGAACTGCTTGAAGAATTGTAATGCCGATTTCCACAATTTCATTTTCTATATGTTGAGCAGACAGAATTATTTTTAGCTTTTTAATTTTAGTATGTTCCTACAGCAAATGTTTGGGTGCTTGGATTGTCACAACTACTTGAGCACCGGTATGTTGGAGATGGGTAGAAGGAAGGAATGTTAAGTAACAGACATCTGTGTATTATATCATGAAACACCTTTGTCTTGCTGCTCAGACTGCATGATTATTGGAATTTTATCAGGGTCATCTTGTAGCTTAAGACTCTTTTTTCTCTTTTTTTAATTTTTATTTAATGGTTTGAAAGGCCTGGTAGGTTGCTCTGAAATTCCAATAGACTTTATGGTTTTTATAGTCTCTTAGCAACTTCATCTGAACATGATGGAGCTTTTGCTCACCAGCTGTCCAAGATAAAATGCAAAACATAATAGAATATTTCTATGGCTCATTTAAATGTAAACAACTATCTCTCTAATACATTTCACCTTGTTGACCGAGCTAGTGTCTGCTGTGTTGCAAGAATGAACATTCTTTGGCATTAAAGTGCTTAGTTCTTTGCTGAATATTTATTTAGTATTGTTCCTTTTGTATTAAAAATGAAACAGATGTAATGTAAACAGGTATGAAACCATTGTGACTTTATATGAAGTCACAATAAAAATGTTAACCATTTCTATTGCCATTTACAATGAGAGATGAAATAATGTATCTCTTAAAGATGAATATTCTCATTCTAGTCTGGATATTGCATAAATTCTGCAGAGGAGCAGGGGTTGTTTGTGTGTGTATGTGTGCTCATGCTAATCATGTGGTGCTTTAAAAGGTGGGGAGTAAAAATTTCTCCCTTCCTCAACCCACAGGAAATCTGCGTCCCTGAAACATGAGATTTGATTGCCTCTCTTTAGTGTGTATGATTTAAAATATTGTCTCGAAATTAGACAGTCTGTGGTGGAAGTCCTACTTAAGTTTTTGAATCTATTGCTAGAGAATTGTCTTTACAGTCTCATGTGACTATAAGATGTACTTGTCATTTATTTAAATGCATCTAATGCTAGCTGTTTACCCCACTGTTCTGCTACTCAAATTGCAATGCACAGATTTTATTAATAATTTGGAAGTCTTCTTAGCAGGGGAATCTGGAGCTAAATACAGCAGAATCCTGTTTTCTTCAACCATCTTGGATCATTTAGTCATTTACAATGTGTAAACATTAGATGACAAAGGAAGGATGAGGACATAGGCATTTACAATATCGATAGTCCACATATTTAAACTTTTCAATGTAATGCAAAATTCATCCCAAGGGTATTCTCCAGTAACATATTTGTAAAGTAAAATACTATAGTTTGAGGCCCATCCATATGCCTGTTTGATTTATGCCCCACTTTGCCATGCACATTAGAAATAAACAACAGAATGTTCCTGGCCTGAAGATATTGTGATTTAAAAAAAAGGACGCTTACATTGCATATATTTTGATGTTTTAATGTGCATTTTAGCCATCTGCACGAGATTTGACAAAGTTTGCTACTGTGCTATTCAGCATCTATGGATTGTTAAATATATATAGGAGGTAATCGTACTACCTTTTATAATTCTTACAAAAATCTATTTACTCTTAAAGCTAGCTCCTTATTTCCATTGAATGCTCTTTTGTGTTACAGGTTGATAAAAAGAATTAAAGGAGTTTTCTTGATACCTATTATGAAGACTGTGAAAAAATAGTGATAAGTTTGTAATTTTCTTTATTCTAGATTTCCATTCATTTAGGTGTATTCTTTAGTTCAAGGAATGTCTGGATGATGCTTTTAGTCATATGGTTTAGTTTTAGGTAGTCCTGCAAGAAGCAGGGAATTGAGCTCAGATGATCCTTATGGGCCCCTTCCAACTTCAAGTATTCTATGATTCAGGTTTCTAACTGAGTATAATTCTGTTGTACTGACCGTAAAATACATTAATCTTCCTGCTTTCTTCCCTTCCCCTCAAAAAAAAACAAAATAAAAAAAAAAGGGGGGAAGAAACAGGTATGAATCTGAAATGAGAATATGAGAATGATACAAAATGAAGAAACACTCTTACTATCAGCTTATGAATAGGAAAGTGAAATTGCAATGACATAATCTAAAAAGCTAGGTCTGGCATAAAATTTCTATAGCCAGTATTTTCACATATCTGAGTGTTGATATAGGTGGTATGAAAAATGTCACTTCATTAATTTTGTAGAAGATCTCAAGGACTGCCTTCTGTGTTTTATGGAACAAGGACAAAGGCTAAAAATAAGAAATTGCATGCAACAATAATTGTGTGTAACTCTAGGTTGTAATGCTTCAGAAAAACAGTAAAATTAAATTATGCTAATAACCTGATTTCATGGTTAACTTTAGTGTGTAGTTCAATATACGTATACTTGGTATCCAAATGCACTCTGTAATTGCCCAGGGACCATTTTCAGAAATAAATGCATTCTAGTGATGGAACAGAAATAGTACTCTGAATAATTTCTCGCAGTCTTTTCTCAGACACATTAACGCCAAAGTGCTTTGTCTCTTGTTTTCAGAGTCGCAATAGTTTCCAAGTCTTTTGAAGGAAAAACTGATCGAACAGAAGACTGGTATGGAACACAATACAAGCAAGAAGCAATTTCTGATGAGGTTATTAAGGTATTTTAAAACTTTTAATATATTCTGATATCTGGAAGTGAAAGAGTGGTAAATTCTTTATCATAGTTTTCCATTTAGTTGAAGGGAGAACTTAAATCTGCTGCTCTACATAGCATGAAAATTGTACAATGAGTCTGTTTAATATTATGAGAAGTAAGGATCTTAATGTTAGTCTTTAGATTTCAAATATTTATTACATAGGACAGATATGTTTTAATGGTTTTAAACCATGTTAAGTACAGGGAATGTTATACCATTTTTGATGTAAAAGGTCCATAATATGCAGTGGCTACTTAAAAATGTAAGCATAAACTTTTAAAGACTTAAAAGTCTCGATTAAATGTTAATGATCTAATCTGTTCTTAGGAAAGGAATTTTTTTATAACTGCTGTATCTAACTCTGTTTCTGAAATTGATTTTTGCAGCATACAAAATATTTGTCCAATTAAATGAGCTTCTAAAAAATCAAAAGTCCAAAAAAGGAGGTGGGCACATCCTTACTGAAACTTATTATTGATCTATTCTTTTAAGAGATGGGTGTAAAATACACCCTAGAGCTAAACTGCATCTGCAGAGCATGCTGTGAACAGATATTGCATAGGAACACTTCACTTCCTTTTGGATGTCCATACCTATGTTTTTGATTAGAATTCTTGCTTATGTATTTAGTTTAATATCTTCATTTAGAGTTCACAGTAGCAGAAAAGGTGAGACATAGAACCACCTTCCACTCTACTGTAAACTTTTGAAAATTACTTTTTATCTTTTGTCTTCTTTCTCAGAGCACCTGAACCTGCTGATGGCCTTCTCCAACTTCATTTCCTAGATATTTCTCTCTTTCGCTGTTATCTTAATAGTATATACACATAAGCTAGTGGAACACATTTTAAAATCTTTTGTTACAGCATAAAATAAGTATATAACCATTAATTAAGCAGAAATTCTGCTTCGCCTCACTGTTTCTCCTGTTTATCTAGAAATGGCAAAATGCTGATCTGAATGGGAAATTCAAGCTTCCCATGAAGAATGAGTTTATTCCTACTAACTTTGAGATTTTGCCACTGGAAAAAGATGCGCCGCAGTACCCTGCCCTTGTCAAGGTAAGCTATCTGTATTTGTTCTGTTTGCTAGCTAATGTTTTGGGAAGTTAGCAGTTAATTCCTATGTGTTTTTGAAATACAGATCATGTCATATTTCAAAGTATAATAAACAAAAAATTAAAAAAATTAAAGATATTGCTAGAAAGACAGTCGAAAGTTAATTTTTGCTAAACTTTGGATTATGACTATTTGGTGTCCTGGTTTCAGCTGGTGTAGAGTTAATTTTCTTTCTAGTAGCTGGTATAGTGTTATGTTTTGGATTCAGTATGAGAAGAGTGTTGATAACACACTGATGTTTTCAGTTCTTGTTAAGTTGTGTTTAGACTAAGTCAAGGATTTTTCAGCTTGTCATGCCCAGCCAGCAAGAAGGCTGGAGGGGCACAAGAAGCTGAGGTGGGACACAGCCAGGACAGCTGACCCAAGCTGGCCAAAGGGATATTCCATACCATGTGACGTCATGCCCAGTATATAAAGTGGGGGAGGGAGTTGGCCAGCGGGGGATCGCTGCTCGGGAACTAGCTGGGCATTGGTCAGCAAGTGGTGAGCAATTGCACTGTGCATCACTTGTTTTGTACATTCCAATCCTTTTATTATTGTTACTATTATTATTAGTTTATTCCTTTCTGTTCTACAAAACTGTTCTTATCTCTTTTTCCGATGCTCTTCCCCATCCCACTGGGTGGAGTAGTCAGTGAGTGGCCGTGTGGTGCTTAGTTGCCAGCTGGGGTTAAACCTCGACATTGGGTTCCTACAAAAATGAATCTACAAACAACCTGAACTCTCTTTGTCCTTTTGAAAGTGTGTTAACAATTGATAGAAATAGTATTAAAACTGTGTATTCAGCAGAAGGGTGACTGCCACTCTTAGAATTTTTTGAGCAGTGTTCAGCAAGTCAAGGATGTAGACAAGGCTATTCTTTTGTAACTGTGTATGGAAAAAGCTTGTGATTGCATGGAAAAAGGGAGAGAGATGTAAACATGTAAATAAACATCACTCTCCGGTCTCCTGGAAGCATCATTTAATGTTCTCAATATGTTTAGCAAATCTCAGTTGTTCTGAGTACCTAAAATTTACTAAAAATTACTTCTCATTACTAAAGCATAGTTGTCTTTGCTAATGCTCATCTCTGTTCTAGGCTTAGTTGGAGGATAAATAGGAGAAGTCTTCTGCAATTACATGTTGTGCTTCAGCTTGAATACTCAATTCGGGAATACTTTTTGCACACTAGATTAATATGTCTACTTCAGTGCAAAGACATCCTTCACGAAAACATATTTGTTCTGCACAGGGCTTTTTAGCTATGTGCTTGAAGCTGTATTATTAACAGAGGAGGACTTCGATCATATGTTTATGTCCATCCTGAACTGAAACCTTAAACCTCAGCAGGGACATATACTACAGCTCTATTAAGTAACAGTAATTGGTTTGCTACAGAAACTTGATGGTCCTTTAGTGTTGCTGTAGCAACTAAGCAACTGATCCACACAAAAGCTTTGCTTTAAGGCATCATTGCTTTAGAAATGAATTTGCTTTTAGTTTTTCCTTTCCCTTTAAAATATGTTTTCTGAGGGAAAACGTTTTTAATCTTCTTTGATGAAATAAACATTATCTATTTTGCCTGCATCTCTTTTATTTTCTCCCCAGCTGTATATCTGTGCTGTTTTGCGTTTGTGGGGCCTGGCATTTGTCTGACCCCATAGCAAAACCTTGAAAGAACTAAATCAACAGAGATGAACTATACAAAAAAAAAGGGCAATTATTCTGCTGTTTTATATACCTAAGTGAGCTTACTATGGACTCCGGAGCAGTGTCATGGCGAAAGGGAGGGATGGGAACATAAGTGCAGGAACAGGATGGCCATTTTCACTGTCAGTATGTCACCGGGTCACCTTTGGTGTAATGGCACATCTTGCCCTAAAAAACCGTCAGGAAAGAGGACAGTTAGGATATGGGCTTTGGCCTGAGGATGAAATTGTTACCATGGACTGCAGCTAGAGATCTCCAGCTGTTGGATCAGGTCTCCTGTACTACAGACAGGCTCTACTGTTTATCATTCTGACCCTGATGTAAGATGTATTCTAAACTGTGTAGTAGCAATCAGGATAAAAATTGTGTTGTCTAAGAGAGAAGCTGTTATTTGGCTTTTTAGTACGAGTCAAATATTGTGTAGAGGAAGGTGTGCTGTGAGAGACGAGATGACTTTTATGCAAAGAGGAGGAGGAAACCACCATGCCAAATCTATGAGAAGGAAAGAACATCTGCTCAAAAATATGAGAGAGAGAAATAATTTTACTTTTAACAGTTCTCTCATGTACAGCAATTTAAAGAAAAGGTGTTGAGGGTATAAAGTTAACTAGATTTGGAACAGAGAGAAAGTCTCTTTTTCACAGCTTTTGTGAGAGAAAAAACAATGGAGGAGGTTGTTTAGCTTCTTTCCTGTGCTAGGAGATGATTCTAAAAAATTTTAGTGACAGATCTTTTAACTAATTTCCAACTAGCTTTACTACTTTTTGTCAATGTTTTTGTGGGTTTTGTTACCAGTGTTACTTTAAAACATCATACAATGCATTAATATTTTTTACTAAAAGCATTAAATACAGAATTACATTCTTACTGTAAAACATGTAACAATATGTTGCTGTAGTGCTGCTTAATGGCACATCTTTTAATGGCAGCATTAGTAGGGAATTTTTTGAAGCTAACTCTTTCTCTGCCTCTGATCACTCCTGCTCTAGAAAAGTAGTTCCTGTTTTGATCATAACCTCATTAACAATGCTGCAGCCATTTAACTGCTTGTTAAGGTGACATAGGGTAAAAAGAGCATCTCAGTAAGGATAGATGGATGTATACACAAATGTATATAGCAAGAATGTGAATTTAAGGGGACAATGCTAAACTCATTTGAAGTGGTGAAGAAACTTTTTTAAAATAGTGTAACATGTTACAGTTAAAAGTTAGGTGACTTAACAAAACCTCTTTTCTTGACACAGGACACTGCTATGAGCAAACTGTGGTTCAAGCAAGATGACAAATTTTTTTTGCCAAAAGCTTGTCTCAACTTTGAATTTTTCAGGTATGCAATGTTAAGTATATCACATAAATTGCTCTCCGGAAGTTTGTTGTTTATCTGCATTTCTGTGGCAAAAACTTTTTTGCATGTAGTGAGGCTTTAAAACATTTGTCCTTGCTTGGGAATATGCAATAAGATACAGATAGCAGGAAGGCTCATCCAAGTTATGCGGTAGTTGAGTAGCAAGCAGTTTGAGGTGCTCTATCTATATTAACAGAAGTTTATCTAAAAATACGTTAAACCCAAGTTTTCTTCTATGTTTTATTTGCTATACCTGAAATATGCCTGCCAATAGGACCTACTACATATTGCAATATACCTCTTTAAAAATGGGTGTGTTTTATTTTAAATTAATTAATAAATTGCAACTATTTTAAGATAGTGGGTTTTTTTTTTATAAAATGCTATTCTGATAATGGTTTTAGGTTCAGATTCTGGTTTAATTTGCTTAATGCAAGTCAGTATAAAATTCTAAGTGCTTAAAATTATGGCATTTTATTTAACCAACAACTGATTTTTATTTTTCTTTTTTTAGAAGAACACCGTCTGTTTTATCAATGACTGTGTGATTCTCACCTTAAGATGCATGATAAAGTGCTGTAATGTTAATTCTGGTCTTGCATTATTTTTGTCACAGGAAAATTGTATCTTTTTTTTAAAGTGAGCATGACAATTATATACTTTCTTAGTGTTCCTTTCAAGTAATAATTTCTAACTTTTGAATTAAAAAAGAATACTGCTGTCTTTAGAGTGCAGCTATTTCTGTGCTGGACTACTGAAAGTGAAAATAATTTCAGGAACTCTCCTCCTTTGGCTTAATTAAATGATTCAGTAATATTGCTGGAAAGGCAATTATGTGGGTTCTGATAGATGCTCATAGATGCTCTGTTGAGTCCTTGTTTTGAGTGACCACTTGATATTTTTCTTGGCAGAATTTTAGATAGAGGTTTTTTTCTGAGAGTGTCAGATCTTGGTACTGGTGTTGGTACTAGTTGGGGAAAATAGATTGCCTGGCCATTTCCTCTTTCTTTTTGCTTTTTGAAACCACAGGGCAAACATTACAACTGTTTCAACTTCAGTGTGTGAGGAAATGGAAGATCAAAATGGTAACTACAATTGCAATATTTTGCCACTTTTGTTCATACCTGGTGGCTTTCGCTTTTACTATATTTGGCCAAAATCCAAAATAGGATTTTATTTAACGACACTGAGTTTGTTATATAGTTGTGTTTTGGGTTTTTTTCCCCAAATCAATTCCAAATGATCTATGTGTGATCCAATCTCTATACCAGTTTGTGAGTGATTAAAAGATAATAATTGATTTTATGTAGAGCACACAAAGGTGTAAGTATGCACACATACACACAGTCTCGCAGAATCATTCAGTGGTTTGGGTTGGAAGGGACCTTTAAAGGTCACCTAGTCCAACTGACCCCACAATGAACAGGGACATCTTCAACTAGATATGTGGTGGTAGTCTTTGCCCAGCTACTTTTGTACTTTCATCTCAGTGAGCCCTTTTAAAAAGCCAGGAGTACTTGAGCTTTGCTGACTAATGTAATAGAATGATTTGCTTTTTTCCTCCTAGAATGGTTACAGGTGGAAAGCTGGCTTTTTTCTTAGGGTTGAGGATGAGGGTTCTTGCTTTTTCTTTAAAAATGAGGTGGTAATTGTATACAAATGGATGTGAGGAGATTTTGACAATATTGGGTATATCATCTACAAAAGAAGTTGTAAGCAGGTTTGTCTGGTTTTGATACTTAAGATAGATTCTTAGTGAATCTCTTTTGAGACTGGTAATGCTAATGGTCATTGCAGGAAATTGTGAAATGTGTAGTGTTTATTCATGAGACGTGATGAAACTACCCATAGCTCTTTTGGCCAAGTGCATTGGTGAATAAAGCCATCTTAGTAACATTGGTTTTCATGAAGTTTTAGCCTCAATTCTACATTAGAATATGATGACTATGTTGTGGTGTGGCAGATTACAAGAATTTGTTCACACTATAGACTGCTTCAGTAAGGTAGAAAAACTAGAGGATTTCTTCTGCCTGCAGCCCTGATGATCATGAATCTTTGGAAGAATTCCTAACCCAGATGTTATAGCAGCAACTGATGCGTAGATGAATTAAGAGGAAGTTAATGAGGGTGGTTTCTCCCTCAAACATACAAATCCAGTAGGAACAATCTGAGTATACAAACCTCTTGAAGTCACCTTGTTCCAAAACTGAAAAACCCTACATGGCACAGGTCTTGCCTTAAAGAAACACCACATTAAAAACTTCTGACACGGGACTTACCATCCAGCCTAAAGGATGATGAGAAGCTTTTGCTTTTGTATGAATTATGACTTAAGAACTCAACAAATACCCTTTTTCAAAAGGAAGCAAAATAACAATGTAATGTGCTGTTGTTTTAAAAACTTCCTAAAGGTATTTGTAAACTCTGCACTTCAAATTTCCCGAGGTTTAGAGAGATGAATGTTAAAAATACAATGCTAATTACTTTTATCTGGCTACTTGCTACCTTCCAGTTTAAGAAATATTTCAAGCAACTTGAGTTGCTCATAAGGTAACTCAGGATCAACACTTCAGTGTTGATTCCAGCTATGTCACTTACAGTTCTGTTTGAGAGGGGAAAAGACTAGACTTTAAAGATATTTCAAATACACTATCAGTGATTGGGTTGTTCTGCTTCCTCAAGTCTAGTCAAAAAAAGGTAAACTAGAAATAAGCATTTATTTACAAAGTTGTCAGTAATAGAAGGCAAATCCCAGAAGAGTGCTATAATAATTGTTTTCTGTTATTTTTCACTTGAGGATTAATGATTTAGTAGTATTCATTATTTTCAAAGCTCCCTATTGGACTTTGCCAGCTAAATGACTATACAGAAGTTATAACTGATACAGACATAGTAATCACTCAAACTGATTAAGTCTCTATTATAGTATCAGAATGGAAAATAATATAATGAGTTTGGAGGAAGGTTTGTAATAACACAGGGTTGACCTACATCTTGCTTTGAATTCAATCTTAATTAAAAAATTCAATACTAACTGGATTTGCATCATTGGGCATATTGAAATTGCTCAGTTTTGGGAAATTCTTATTGCAGGGAGAAATGCAAATAGAAGAGTCTCCCCACTACCACCCCCAACCCAAGCCCACAATAACTAACCCAGTGGTAGTAAAAACCCATATCCTAGGCTAAGATTTCAGACTATAGCAGGCCCTGTTTCTCTAATAGATTAAAAAAAAAAAAATTTTTTTTTTAAATCTATTCCCATGCTTCCTTTCCTTAATCTAGAAGGGATGAGATGTGAAGGCCTTGCTAAAAACTGCTAGGAACCTGCTTAAAATTACCGTTGCAATGTATTTTAAAGTTACCAGCATGTGTGTTGTGGTGATGTGATCTTTGTTTTACAACAGTAATGTTGGTATACACAATGAAATACCACGCTATATAGGCGTAAACATATATAATAGCATGTCTCTCACTATGACCATTAGTGACTGCTTAGGGAAAATAAATGCATATGATGTGGTTTTGAATTGCAAGCCATATCCTGATAGCAAATTGTTTTAGATACTACTGATTATTTCTGTGAAATTGATAATGAATTTACATGTACTTCAGAAGCTTTAGAAATAAATATTCAATCATAATACAAATAACTTGTCTTGACTGCAAATTTTTAAAACACACAGATATTTATCAATTAGCACGGGTGAAACATGGCTTGAGTCTTAGAGTTGCATTTCTCTTTTTGAGAAATTTATTGTAGCATATACACTACATATATTGTAGCATATAATGTAGCACATACAATAGCATTGTATGTGATCAGATGCTTCTAAAAAATGGTAGAGCTTGTATAGTTGTTTGCCATTAAAAAGACAACACAAAACCTACGGTGGTATGAAAATGGATACACTATACTTCTTTCCTGAGCTGAACTTAGCATATACTGCATATTTTTCATACCACAAATTGCTAATCTCTTCATTTCTGTAATAGACACTACTTTGTTTTCTGATAGCATAGAAGTATTAATTACTTTATATTCAGTATATGAGCTTTCATTTCAGTCTGTTAAATTATGTTGGTTATTCAGGTTGTAGAGTTTATTTTACTCCTGGTGAATTCTGATTGTGCAGCAAAGTAAATATAATGTGTCTTGATTTATGAGCGCAAATAAGAGAATATCTCTGGAATCTTTAATATATTTAGGCATCGCTCAAACCATAAGCAAGCTAAATAATTATTTTCGGGTATGTTCATATTTGGCTTCAAAATAGGAATCCTTCATAATGGGATCCATCAGGATACTTGCAGTAAATATTGTTTCCTTCAGATGAAACTTAAAAGGCCAAAAGAAACTGAGAAATAATTTTAAACTGCGTATTTTACTTTCAACATTTTCTTCCAGCCCATTTGCTTATGTGGATCCCTTGCATTGTAACATGGCCTATTTGTACCTTGAACTACTCAAAGACTCCCTCAACGAGTATGCATATGCAGCAGAACTAGCTGGCTTGAACTATGATCTCCAAAATACCATCTATGGGATGTATGTAAGTACCCAAATCAAGGAAGAGCTTAGAGCCTTAAAACTACTTCCACTCATCGACATTTTTACATTGATTTGATGGAAGGACTTTTATTTAAAAAATGGGTCTAAGGCTGTTACTCCTTTTGATCTTGGTTATTAACCATCCTTTCTTTAATTTGAATTTTAAGTTGAATTTTGTTCAAAGTCTTCAACAATCTTTCCATTCATATTAAGCAAATTTTCTTCTTTATTTTTATATCATTCATGAAATTAATCAGTTGTAAGATTTGTTCCTCCATTTAAAAAAAGAAAAAAAGCAACCCTAATCCAAGCTTACATATTTATTTCAGTTTGTCAGATATCTGCTAAAAACTTTCTGACTGATGGGGTAGAAGACCCCCTTCTCATGTTATTAAATAAATGGTACACTTCAGCTTTCCTGTTCAAGAACTACTGATCATGAGGCTGCATATACATACTCTTCAGTCATGTTTCTTCATCCATTACTTTGTCACTGCTTGAGGTATCAAAGCATTTATTTTGTTTTTCTTTTTGTTAGTCGCTACATTTATGCTGATCCTCTCCATTGCAACATGACATACCTGTTTATCAGGTTATTGAAGGATGATTTAAAAGAGTATACATATGCAGCACGCCTCTCAGGTTTGATCTATGGCATTGCATCAGGAATGAATGCAATACTTGTAAGTAAGAAAAAAATGCAGGAAGAAATGAAACAGCTTGGAAGTTGTTGAGCTTGGAGAAAACATTTGACTTCTGCATTTCTAAATGAGATGGTTAATGTTTTTTTCCTTGCACATATCTCATTAATCAAAGGCAAAGCAAAACTGTATTTTAATCAGTACTGAGTGACCTGTTTAAGATTGCAGTGTCTTGTGAACATGTGTGCAGTGCAGTTGTTGCATTCTAGTTCGCATTTTTACTTGCTTGCATGGTAATCTTGAAAGTACTATTGCTGGCTTTTATATAAAAAGATTAACTTTTCTGTTGGCTGAATCTCAACTTTACAGATTTTGTTATAATTCTCTAATTCTGCTGTAGTGAGCTGTGGAAATGGATTGTGGGTGTGTTCATTAGAGTGCAATGCTGGATATTTATGGCTTTTCCTTAGTGTTTGTTTTTATTATGTGTTTTGTAATCTGTTTTAAAGTGCTGACAATACTTACTGTATAAATACTGATATTATGGTAAATGGTTATTTCTTACTCAGCTTCTCCTGTGCATTTATGACAGGAGATTGTAATAGTCTCTCTTGAAGTTCAGTTAAAAGCTTTTATTAATGATTATTCTATACCAAAATGTGTTTTGAAATTAGAAGTACTATTTCCCGAAGTATCTTAGTAAGAGAATATAATGTATATTGTCTTTAAATTTTCTGTATGAGGGTGCTGCAAGTTCTTCTTTTTTATCTAATGCAAATACCATTTCCTGGTAGCATTCACTTTAACTTCCTGCAAACATGGTTATCTGTTCTCAGTTTCAAAGCTGGCTGGTGTTTCCATGGTCAGAGTTAATTCCTTTAAAAAGAAAAGGCCGGGGGCGGGGGGGATGTCTGTGTGTAATTTTCTTTAATTTTTAGTCACAGTTTAGAAGTTAAGAGTTATTTTAAATGTTAGCTGGTTTTTGTAGGGTCTTTACATTCTTCTACTCTAAAGATTCTATTTTCATGTATTCTAATCAGTTTACTCGATTTTGATGTCTGGGAACTTCTAATATTCTTTTCTATATTGTGAGAAATTTTACAGTTACACCTATTGACTATAAAATGTTGATACTTTAAGCAAGGACAGATGCTACACTGAAAACAGTCATCCATGGTGACTGTTGAACAGTTTGGGTTTTTAGGCTAATTTAGAACACGAGACTTTGTCTGTCATAAATCCATTTATGATAGCTTTTTCTTCAAATTCATGGTTCAGGTATGTTTCAGTAACTACAGAAGAAAAAATTCTTCCTACTGGAAAGCAGGAATATATGTTAGTTTATGTCCTAAAATGTAGTTTTACCTTTAATAATTAAACTACATAAATCCAATTGAATTCCCATTTTGAAGTTGTTTTCCCCCCAAAAGGCCTTCCAAATCCCTTTTTTTCACTAGGCAAACTTTCTGTAGCTTGATGCAATCATACAGTAATTTTTAAGTTTCTACGATGTTTTGTTGGTTTTTTTTAAATGACCAAGTTTATTTCATTTATACTTTCAAAAAAATGGGTATGATCGGATCAATATCTCATTATGATTGTAGACTAACTACCTTGGTGTTTCAGCCCAGCACCATCCTGGTTATAAATTGTGCTGCTGTTGACAATACCCCTTTTCTTGTAGTACTGCTTACTTATGTAAAATATTTTTTTGAGCAACAAGATAAACATGCAGCAAGGTTAAAAGTAAATTGGAGAGAATATTTAAAGAGGTTATCAATCCAGATTTCATTACTAAAATGAAAAATCTAGAGTGAAACCATTTCAGTACTCCAGATGTACAGTTTACTGACTGGACTCAATACTTGTAATCATTAAAAATCTGTATTCTGAGTAGAATTTGCTTACATCGACATGAAATTACATTTATTCTCTGCATTCATAACTGCTGGGCAAGTATTATAGTATTATATTCTTCAGTTATCTTTTGATGGGTAAAGGAATTTTATTTCAGAACAAGTTCATGTTGAATAATGTTGAATTTAAAGTGTTGAAAAGTGTATTGTTCATTGAATTATACAAGACTTTGTAATTGTTTTATTCTTTTTATCTTCCACATTTAAAGCAAATTATGCACTTTTTCCATAGCTTTCTGTAAAAGGTTATAATGACAAGCAACATATCTTGCTCAAGAAGATCATTGAGAAAATGGCTACTTTTGAGATTGATGAAAAACGATTTGAAATTATCAAGGAAGCGGTAAGCTACATGCAAAATTTACATTTTGCAGTAATTTAAAATCGAATGCATTGGCTTGAAATGAAATCCGAGGGCTGATGATCCGTGGAAATACAGAGTGAAATTCTGCCTCATTGGGACTGCAGAAGCTTTTTTCTTTTCTCTTTTTTTGTGGCCATGAGTTCTCTGGAGTGTATGTATTACATTCTTTGGTTAAAAATAACTGGCCCTGGAATCTTCTTTCAGTAGGTCTGTCTTATGAGTGATCAAGGGATTGCAACTTGCTTTGACAGAAGTAGAAATCTAAGAAGGGGGATAGGAGGGGAAATCTTAACTTTATATCCTGTTTTACAATTTGGAAAGGCCCAGTGGGATCTAGCCATAAAAGAAGGGGAAAATGGATGAAGGGGGAAAGGAAGTGTTGAGAAGATTTGCAACATTTCTTCTTCCCAGATGTGAAGAGGAGCTCTGCTCCTGGGCCAAGATCCTTTGGTGCAAAAGTTACCTGCTGGTTAAGTACATGCTGACTTCTGAAAGTCCCACTTCCTAAATTTAATGATTGATCTATATATATGGAATGTCAGATTATTTTTTTAGCTCCTGAAGTAAATTTATGAACAGTGATGACATTTGCTAAGCCAAACAAGATACATTAATTTTCTTCTGGTTCTTTTTTTAGAGCAGGACAGGTAAAACAAAGGAAATTAACAAATTAGATATTGGCACTCACAGCAGTGAGTTGTTGTGGAGGTATGAATGAGTGCACAAGGATTAGACTGGTAGTGGGGAATAGACTGACCTCTGGCCCAGAAAGCTTGCAGATAGCATGCAGTAGATGAGACAGCTAGCGTTGCAAGGAAGATTGCCCCATGCTTGCTGAAGTCTTAGTTTAATCCTCTGCTGCTCGTGATTTTTTGAACAGGTGACTGGCCTGGACAGACACCAGGGCCATCTTTAGTTCATTACTATTTAGTAGGAAATTCTAAGCAGGTGGACAACAAACATGAAGTAGATTTATTATAACAGCACTTTATTTAGGGCTGTATGTACCTAAGATACATTAATTGCCTGGGAAGTTTTAACTGGATGTGACAAATGTCAAGGTACAAAAACCCAACCCACAGATCTGTGAATCATCTGGTTTGGATGACTTTCTTTTAGTTTAAGGTGTTTCCCTGATTGTCTTTACAGTTCACTTGAACTTTGTATTATGCATGTTTTGTCATTCTATAGACTTTTGTTACATAGGCCTTTTGTGTATGTAAAATAAGACAAAATACAAGAAAGTCAAATCAGATGGGGAGATTTTGGTTTTTTCCCTCATGTCTACACCTAGCAGGTAAAAGATACCAGCTTCTGGTTTCTGTTTGGAACAGATAGAAATATGCATCCTCAGCACCTTCATGCTTGCTGTTTCTCACTCATGTGTTATGAAATTATTGTACTGGAAATGATCCCAGCTTGCCAAAACTGTTGGTTTGCACTTTCCAGTTCCTCTGGTAGAGGAAAAATGTTCTGCTTATTTTGTAAAGGTGCAATTGGACTAGAAAGGGTTTTCTTTGCAGAAGCTCACTGAGTCTTCTCTCATACCTCCTTTATCCAGGCAAAGAATGCAAAGAATTTCCCAGATGCTCCTGTATTTTTCTAACCAAGTCAGTCCAAGGAGGCAACTGGGAGAAAAATACATTTTCCATTAGTGTTATTTCCCTACTCCACCCACAGACAGTCATCACAGAATACATATTTCCTGGGTAGAGTAACTTGATCTAAATACTTATTTAGGTCTAACTGCAATAATATAATTTTCAGCCATTAATTTTATGGGGAATTTTGATTCTGTGCTCATTTCAACTATCTTAATGGTTACTGCTTAACCCATGGGCTCAGAAGCCCACGTTATTACTAAGGTAATTTAACACAGTTTTTTAACAGGTCTAACAAGCAAGAGAATGTTCTGACATTTGAATGTATCTTTTTGAATATACACAAAGTTGAGAGTACAAGGTTAATATTTTATGTTTAGAAATAGAGTTCTATAATTTGAACTTAATTATTTTGTTTTAGTACATGAGATCACTTAACAACTTCAGGGCTGAACAGCCTCACCAGCATGCAATGTATTATCTCCGACTCCTGATGACAGAAGTTGCTTGGACCAAAGATGAATTAAAAGAAGCTCTAGATGGTAATGATCTGCCAGTTTTAAACTTAATTATTTTATTTTTGCTTACGGAAAATGTCTTGTTACTAAAGTAATGAAGGTACTTATTTTGAACTCTACCTGTTATTCAAGTGAAGCCCCTGCAGTGCCAGACTTGAGCTGATGCTGGTGGATGTTGATGCCTCTGCACTTGTTCTCCTGTTTCTAGAAAGTATAGTAGTTCAGGCAAAAAGTCTCAAATGGCAAAACTTTCAGGTAAAGGTTCCAGACTAAACTTTAATAACTTTGTGGGCATGAGCCTGGGTATGGCGAATCCAGTGCTTAACCAACACTGCTAAAATCATTTGGCTCTAATTGACATCTTGCAGACACATTGGAGTGTATCTGCATTGTACTTCACAACATGCATACTATTTTGTTTTTTCCAGTATTGGGGAATCTTAACTCCTATTTCTGTAGATAATAAAGAACTGTAGGTAATAATGGTAATAAAGAGCATTGTGGTTCTTAACAAAGAGCAGGTGCTCCACTATATTTGGAGGCAGAAGAAATTTCACATTAAGAGTTTTAATTGAATTTAGTAATAGCCGAAGAACTCTTCCCTACTTCTGTCTTACTGTGTTACAACAAAAGGCTGTTACTAGGACAGTTTGCAAAATATCTTGTAAGATCTTCTTGGAATAAACAGAAATGTTCCTTTCAAGAAGAATATATGGATTTTGTATTTATTTGAGGGTTTGGATTCAGAATACATACCCATAGTTGTCAAAGACTTGACACATACCATACTTTTCAAAGTTGTGATGCTGAAAATGGCTTCATTAAGATAGCCTCTATAGATACCCTGAGCCAGCTGCACAGGGCTGTGTGTTTTTTCTACAGGATTGTTCAAGGATAGAAATATAAATGTTTAGTAGTTTCTTGAATGATTGCAGGTATCTCTGAGATTTGCAGTGGTGTCAGTGCTACCTGTGACATAATGACAAAACTAATGCTGCTTTTCATGGCAGTGGATTCAGCTATATATAGGTCACTCCTTTTTTTAGTGACTACTGAATTTTGAAAAAAAATAAGAGATTTTCTGTTCCTTGTGTAAGTTGACTTTGTAAGATTAATGCTACTGTATTCAGCATAAGAATGGCTAAAAATGGAATGCTGGAAGGGAATGCTGTCTACTTAGCACTGCTGGAAATCTGCTTGAAATACAGGGGATTTATGCATGATTTTTTTTTTTTCTTTTTTCCCCTCCTGCACTCAATGTGACCATAATCTTTTGCACTATTAATAAGCAACTCTAGGGGCAAAAACTAAGATTAGAGTTATACAACAATAAAAAGTTGATTTGGAATCAGGGAAGAATGTGGAAATGAATTTTTTACTGGTGGTCAGTTACCTTTTAAGAGCAGGAAAGACTGATAAGTGCAGTATAGGTTTTTCTAATACAAATGACAAATCTGTTAGACATGTATGCATCCCCCACTGAATAACTGAGTGACCTTATAATCTTGATTGCACTTGTCTTTTCCAAAGTTTTTGTTAAATACACAAGTATTGTTAGTTTTTATTTCAGTTGAGAAAATGACAGAATGAGAAATTAATAGATTTAGTGATACAGTATGGGTATTCTTGTAGTGTCAGGGAATTAAGAATGGAGATGTTGACTTTGGGATGAATACCCCATCCATTCAACCATCCTTCCTCTCTTATTCCATTGCTTCTATACATTAAACTATACTTTGCTTTATATATGAAAACTGCTATGCAAAGACAGGTTAGCATAGAATGTGTGTGTATGTGTACTCTGGGATATATTGCAAAAATATTTTTCTTGTGTATTGTTTGTTACAAAGATACTATCAAAACACCATATTGGAGTTGAGGTTCTTTTTTTAGTCTAGTGGGTAAATGCATAGTGTGTTTCTTGAGCGTTATAAATGACGTGCTGCTTGTTTAGTTAATAACTAAGGTTTTATCTTGGAACGCCACCTGAGTGATTGCAGCTGTTTTCTCCAGAGAATGATTGTTTGTTCAGCATGATTGGAAAGAAGGCTTTTTCTTTTCTTTTTGGAAACTGGGTCAGATGGCCTGTGAATTCTAAGCAAAACAAACTATATGATGAGTGCTGCTATTTAGACCTGGAAACTTTCCAATGTTGCATTTTTAAGGAGAGATTCACTTTTTCATGATGATGAGTTTCTCCTCCTTTAAGAAAGGCACCAGATCTAATGATGAGTTAGGTACTTTTTAATGTAAAAATGCATGTAATTGATTTAACTGTCTAAATATCTATTCTAGATGTCACTCTTCCCCGCCTCAAGGCCTTTATAGCTCAACTGTTGTCACGGTTACACATTGAAGCTCTTCTCCATGGCAATATAACAAAACAGGTTGGTGTGATACTTTCTTTAATAAAACAATTTTTATTTAAAAGCACCATAAAAAATGGAAGACTGGTTTAATCTTCTCAGATCTTAAAGCAGTTTTGCCAAATGTGATTTCATAATTTGACTTTGTACTTTTTTATCTTTATGGGAATATTAGTGTCATTTTCTCCACTTTAGATTTATTGGGTTAAGTGCTGCCCTTGTATTGCTCTTGGAAATTTAATGAAAAACAACTTATGATCCAAATATTTTAAAGTCTATGTTGCATGTCATTACTGTGATGTGATCAAGCTGCATAGGGAACGATGTGCTGCAGATCCTGCTTTTCCATTTGAAAGTGTCAGGCTAACTAGCAAAGATGTAAGAATCCAGGATCCTTCCACCTTGAAGTACTTTGCACAAAACTAAACAGGAGGTGGTCCATAAAAATAAGTGTCAGCTCCCCTCAGTTGTGTCTTTTTGGGAGTAAAAACCAGAAAATGTTTGTTCTATCTTTCATTAAAATAATGGTTTGTATTTGCACAGGAAATCTAACCAAATGTTTTAACATACCAATACAAAATGTAGCAACTTGTACATTTTAGCACCCTTTTTTTTGTATGGCTGGCGCAGCAATATTTCTGTGTTACGCCAGCTCTGTGATACTTTACTAGCAGGAGATGTTAAAAACACTGCTAGTGACTGCTGCGTGTATGGACAAGAAAGTTAACTAGTAAGGAGGGGAAAAATAAAAAGATGCATAAAGTTTTCTTTTTCAAGGATGTCTCTAATTTTTTTTTTTTATTTTATAGAGTTTTTTTCATGTGAAGAAAGAAATATAAAAAAAGTCTCACTTTTTTTACTTCCTAATATCTTACACATTTGTATATGAAAGTCAGTTCCTTCTGAAATATAACTGAATGACCAGTTTTTTTAGATTTCCATGATGATGCAGTCATAGCAGAGAAATGCATCCTTTAGTTGGCCTAATGAGTGGCTACTGAGGAGTCCCACAGCTAGAGAACTGGGAAGGATGTATGTGCTGTTACACCCATAGCTATGTAATGTTTAGAAATGGTCTGCAAGCCTTCCTAATAGATGTTGGTAGGAAATTATTGTCCTTCAGTGTCCATGATGTGATCATCATTGACAAAGCTCAGAAATTTTAACCTGCATCTAAGAGTTTTTTCTGACTAAAATTAAATAAAAATTTACATGCTCTTGTGACACCTTTCAATACTGAAAAAATTTTTAGTGAATCTATACTTTTTGAAAAATTAGACCTATCTAGCTGCTTAAATTTCCTATTTCTTCTTGAATTAAAGGTATTTCAAACTATTTTGAAGTATTTTTCAAACTTCAAAAGATGAGTACATCACAGTGGTGGAGGGAAAGGGGAAAAAAAAAGCCCATTGAACTTTAATTTCAGAAGCACTGGGGAGGAGTAGTAGTTAAACACATAGACAAGATAAATATGGGAAAAAAAGCCACAAACCCCTTGCCCCCTCCAGCCCCCACTTCCTCTTATCTACTTAACTTCTGCTGTATTTTTGTTAAATTACAATATCCCTATTTTCTATTCCTCATTTTTTTTGCTTTTTTCTTTTCTTTCATATCACCATCAATAATTGGAAAGTCTTACCATGCTATTAGGTACAGAATAACTAATGATCATTAAAAGTCCGCCTATGTTTTCTCTTCCAGGCTGCTTTAGGAATTATGCAGATGGTTGAGGACACTCTCATTGAGCATGCTCATACAAAGCCACTTCTTCCCAGTCAGTTAGTGAGATACAGAGAAGTGCAACTTCCTGACAGTAAGTTAAATGATTTATTTACAATTTTTTAATACACATTAAATTCAGATTCCCTGTTTGCTAATGGCATTTAAAAATTAATATTACTGTGTTGCCAGGAGCTTGTTTTGAAATCAGACTTACTTCAAATTATTTTAAACTTTAAATTTAAAAATTCAGTTAGGGTGTGGTTTTGTTAATAAAATTGTACACTGATACGTCATCTTTCTTGTGTACCTGAAAATGAATTTGATTTAATTTTTAATCTGTGTATGTAAATTGGACAACTTGGGGATTGGAACTAGATGATCTTTAAGGTCCCTTCCAACCCAAACCATTCTATGACTCCATGATTCTGTGACTCAATCCTAATTCACTCAGTATGATTTGTGGAAATAAGAGCTCTGTCCCACTCTCTGCTACACATAGTATACACATTTGAATAAGCACCATTCTTTGAGCACTTTCAAGTATTAATTGACCATTTGGTGAAGGATTGTCCTAAGTGACTCTTGCTTTTTGAGAAAACTAAAAGCTCTTACACAAGTAACTTTTTTTCTAATATAAATTCTTTTGGTCTTGTGGTGTTTGTATATGATTTGACTTCTGTTGTGCGAAAAAAAAGTCTTACATATAAGAAAGGAGGTTCAAGGAATTGCTGGGAGTTATACAGGAATGATGACATATGTAGCTATACAGCCAAAGCCACTTACCCATAGCTGATCATCAGCCTGTGGAAGCTACCATATATCAAAGAAGCTATTGGTATTAAATGCTGAATTATTTTTAATGTTCATAAATGTTCCTGACATTGTTTTTAGAAACTATTTACACAGTAGAGGTAATGCAGAATTCCACTCCAGTTCCAAAAATACTTGCTTAAAGAGAATCAGCCAGTTTCAATTTACTTGCTGATATGCTCAAGCTATGACATTTCAATGTGTTAAAATAATCTTTTCTTTACTTATTTCATGAAGAGTCTGCTGTTAGTGGAAATTCTGCTTTAACAGTCCTAAACCATTTATTATAATTCCATTCCACAAGTGATAGAACATTATCTTTTTAATTGTGGACAGTAAGAATGTATGTTTTTATGAACTTAAATGTTTCAACTTTGTCTTTTAGGAGGTTGGTTTGTATATCAACAGAGAAATGAAGTTCATAACAATTGTGGTATTGAAATATATTACCAGACAGACATGCAGAGCACTTCTGAGAATATGTTTTTGGAGCTATTTTGTCAGATTATCTCAGAACCATGCTTCAATACTCTGCGCACCAAGGAACAATTAGGTAAATTTTCCCATAGTGATTATGTCTGTGTATACACACATGCACACATACTCACGCATTTACGAGACATGATGAGGTGTTCTTTCCCTTCTTAGTGAATGCCATTCAAAGGGCACTTTGTAGATGTAAATCATTTTAACTGATGATGACTCAAATGAATGTTACTATGCACAGACTATAAATTGAGAAGCAGCAAGCATAATTTTTAAGATAAGTCTGAAATATCTGAAACTAACTCTAGCTTAAAAAAAAAAAGTTTGATCACTGTACAGAAAACTTCATATCTAGAATTTCTACCAAAATGAGATTAGGTCAGTTTCCTAAATTTTAGATCTCCTCAAAGAATCAATTTGGTCTTTTCTGTGTGTGATCCTACTTCCAGGTGTACTTGACGATTCATAAGCCCTATCTTAGGAATACTGCTGTGTAGGTAATAGTAAGTTGCCATGATGGTGAAGACCTAAACACATTTCAGGCTTTTTAAGAATACAGCTGTTCACCAATAAGTACAAATAATGTTCACCTAAACCAGTAAGACTGAGAACTGTTAAGGTTATTCCAAACCAGGATAACAATGAGAGACAGAGACTTTGCATGACAGTTTGCATGACTGAAATACTGATGAGGAGTACAGTTTTTCCATAGGTGAGATGCAGGGGAATGTCTCAGTGTGGTAACTATGAACTACCAGGGAGATCGGGCAAGAGTAGATTTTTTTGTGAACAACTAGCAGAATCAGCCATACAATATTCATCATAGGGATTTTAACTGTCTAGATACCTGCTGAAAATAGGGCAGGACCCAGGTTATTTATCAGGATTTTGGAATGTGCTGGTGGCAGGTTTTGTATAGAAGTTGGAGGTAACAGCTAAAGAGGAGGCGGGGAACAAGTGAGGGTGTGTCCAGCACTGCATAACTGCCAAATGATAAGAGTTCACAAGATTTAAGACAGTAGAAGTACCAGTAAAATTCAATAAACTTAATGGAATTGTTAGTAAGATCTCTGAGAAAGCAAAGAGAAAAAGAAGTTCAGCAGTTTGCAGTTTGCTAAACAGTAGAAGTAGTAACAAGAACTCCTTCAATAAATGCTTTAGCAGTATGAGAAAGAGGAAGAGAAAAATTGTCAATAGTGGGGGAAAAAAAAACCAACTAAAGATGTTTTAGGATGGATTTGTTAGTTTTCACTTAAAATGTCAACTATGACAATATTATTTCCAAAATACTAGATCAAAATCCAAGGCTTACCTTTGAACTGGAAAATAACAGATTAAAAGTCGTTCAGGTAAATTAGAAGCTTTTAAAGTGTTCAGGCATAATGAACTTTACATAAAAAAAAAAAAAAACAAAAAACACCAAATTATGAAATCCTGGAATTAGAAGTCTTATCACTGGGGAATTTGTAGATGATAGATGAGGTACTGGAAAAAATAAACATGGGTAAATGCTATGTTTCCTTAAAAAAGGAAGGAGAAGAGCAGGGAAATTACAGATCAGTCAGCTAACTTATTCCATATTTTCCAGGAATTAGAATTACCAAATCGGTTCTAAATTCATAGAAGGTAACTGAGAAACTATTACTAACCTACAAACTACAAACTAACCTAACTTTTTTTTCTTTTTCTTATACAAACAGAGTTTGGCTGTGTGGATGGAAGTGGTGATGTTGTATGTCTTTTCTTGATAGTATGAAAGGCACATAATATTCTCAAACAAGCTAGAGAGAGCGCCTAGGTGGGAGTGCTACACATTTGGATGCCAGACTGTTTGGGAAGTCATGACTGGAGAATAGAATAGCTCATTTGAAAAACAGTGTTTTACAGAGCTCTATTATGATTCAATACTATTTAGTATTTCCATCAAAACTCGGGATGATAGAAGAGTTAATATGCTTACTAAATCTTCAGATAATGCTAAGCTGGGAGAAGCTGCACTGTGTGGGAAGATAGAATTCAAAATTAGTTTGACATTTTGGAAACATGACTTGAATGAAGATAAGATGCAATTTGGTAGGAAGTTTGGCAGGAATAGTCAACGGCACAGATACAAACTAAGAAGCAACTGGCTAGGTAGCAGTTCTGTAGAAAGCAATCTACAGGTCACAATAGAGCAGAAGTAGAATATAATTCAGCAGTGTCATGCTGCTGTGTAAAACACTGGTGGATATATAAATGGGAGCTTTCAAGATGCAAACACAATAGTACTTCTATATTGTTCAGGTAAGGACTTTGAAATGCTGTATCCAGTTTTGACATGATCATCAAGGAATGATTAGAGAGCTATAAAACAACATTTAAAAGACTGAAATGTGGAGATTAGTTATTGAAAGATGGGAAGAAGATGGAAGAGAGGCTTAGCTGTTCAGATAAATAAAAGCTGCACCAAAAAAGAAGGGAATAATATTTTCTTTGTATCTAACTGGTAAGATGAGGAATAGTGGTCTTACATTGCACCAAAGAGAATTCAGATTAGATGTTACGAAGAAATAATAATAAATTCCTAATGTCAAGTCTAATGAAGCACTAGAGTACAGCTTATTTTCTGGTTACCTAATCCTGATGACAAAATTCCTTTTGTTCTGTCTTGGTCTGCCTCATCTCTTCCTCACCCCTCCCCTGAACTGATACTTACCTCAGTGAAATAAAGACGTTTTTACAAAACAAACCAGTAGCATATTTTGAAAACCTGCGTTATTTCATAAAATTGCATTCCTGTCAAACATGCCATGTTTGGCAAACTTAATGCTGAAACAAGGGGTTTCTTTTAATTTGTGACTATTCTTGTTTTGCCAAGGTTACATTGTGTTCAGTGGTCCACGTCGGGCAAATGGCATACAAGGACTGCGATTTATTATCCAATCTGAAAAGCCACCACACTATCTAGAAAGCAGAGTTGAAGCATTCTTAAAAACTATGGAGAAATGTATAGAAGATATGACAGAAGAGGCCTTCCAAAAACACATCCAAGCTTTAGCAATTCGTCGTCTAGACAAACCAAAGAAGCTGTCTGCAGAATGTGCTAAATATTGGGGAGAAATAATTTCCCAGCAGTATAACTTTGACAGAGGTAAGACAAATTATAATTCCTTTAAAACTGAGTGCTGTAGTTTGGCTACACTTGTGACTGTCGAGTGTCATATTAATTTGGGAGCAACTTAAACTTTTACATAGCCTGTGCATAATTTAATATATTTCTTGGTGATTTGTGTCCTGTAAGTTGTATTTCTTCCTTCTGCCCTGAGCAAATACCTCATTTGTGGACCCTGTGCTCTCATTGCTGTGGGAACCTTTAGTAATAGAGGATAAATGTGTTCCCTGATGTTCACTATATGATGGGGGTTGGTGAATGCTTCATTGATCTTCCATTCTTTCCCTTAAGGCTCAGCGAGACATAGAGTAGGTCAAGGATTGGAAGTGGTTTGAATGCAAATGTTGATGTCACATAAGCTCAAATTTCCTTCTGTGATGTTCAGATGTCTGTATTATATGGGCGTAACACTTGACTGAGATGTGTTCAAATACACTTTGACATTCTTGAAAGTGCACACATTCATATGAACGCTATTCCTCTTCCCATTGCACAGTTCTTTCGAGGGAGAGGGTACCTTAACTATCATGTGACCTGTATCAGCTTAGAGTAGGCTTGAAAAAACATTAATTTTGGGGTTGGGTTTTTTTTTCTGTCATGATACTTTGAAGATTACAAGCTTGATGAAGACCAGCTGAGATCCATCTTCTAGTGTTATTACTGAAAATGGACTGACAGTTAGTTACGTTGTGATCCTACATAGTATTTAAGTTGTGGTTTTCCATTTTTCATCGTTGGAGGATTTTTAATCAAAAATACTGAGGTATATTAGTAATACAGTTTCTAACATAAAAAAAAAAGAGTTTTAGGTACAGATCAGCTTTTCCTCACATTTTCATCTCTCAACTCTTATTCACAGCTATGGTTTTCCATCTTCCATGCATAATATGCTTCCTACTTAAAACTCAGTCTGTATCCTGTGACTACTCTTCTGCTTTACATGCACGGTATTGGCCTTCCACAGTAGCAAATACAGTCTTTTTGGTTGACAATGACTAACTGAACTCTTTTAATAATGAAGAATTTTGTCATCTAGCTTGGTCTTGAGAGAGTAAGAGCTACTGACAAGGTTTCATGCCTGAGTGTAAGGAGTGGCATGGAAACTTACCCCTCAAGTATTTTTTTTGTGTCTGATGAAACAGTTTAATTTTTCTCTGCTTTCAGTGTTTCTGTTTTTACCATACTTGGATCTGTATTATCTCTCTGGAATTTCTTACTTCTAGCTGAAGCTGTAACTTTCATATCTAAATCTTACTCAACTTATTATTTCCCTTGGCTTTTATGTCTTTAATTCCCCACTACCCACTAGTAATTTTATTTCATTAATTATTCTAATATGACTAAAATCCTCAAAATCAGAAATACATATTCCAGCCTTAAGAGTGAAAGGGTTTTTTCTTCAGGTTTTAACATTCTTATTATTAATACTTCTACTGTTTTACTTAATTTAAAATTTTTCTCCCAAATGTAATCTAATTTTCCAAACTGTGGTTTTTTTATTATTTGTTTGTTTGTTTGTTTCTTTGTTTGTTTGTTTCCTCTCCATGTTGTGATGCATTGACCCTGGCTGGATGCCAGGTGCCCACCAAAGCTGTTCTATCACTCCCCCCTCCTTCGCTGGACACAGGAGAGAAAGAATATAACAAAGGGCTTGTGGGTCTAGATAAGGACAGGAGAGATCATTCACCAATCACCGTCATGGCCAAAACAGACTCGGCTTGGGGGAAATTAACTCAATTTATTATAAATCAAAACAGAGTAGGGTAATGAGAAATAAAACCAAATCTCAAAACAACTTCCCTCCACCCTCCCTTCTTCCTGGGCACAACTTCACTCCTGGCTTCTCTACCTAACACACACACACACACACCCCCCCGCAGCGGCACAGGGGGACCGGGAATGGGGTTTATGGTCAGTTCATCACACGGTATTTCTGCTGCTTCATCGTCCTCAGGGGCAGGACTCATCACACTCTTCCCCCAGTCCAGCGTGGGGTCCCTCCCATGGCAGACAGTCCTCCATGAACTTCTCCAATGTGGGTCCTTCCCACGGGCTGCAGTTCTTCACAAACTGCTCCAGCATGGG
>JANZLQ010000100.1:24745449-24782616 GCA_026212715.1 Elanus axillaris
CTGCAGGGGGACAACCTGCCTCACCATGGTCTTCCCCATGGGCTGCAGGGGAATCTCTGCTCCGGCGCCTGGAGCATTTCCTCCCCTCCTTCTGCACTGACCTGGGGGTCTGCAGAGTTGTTTCTCTTACATGTTCTCACACTCTGGCTGCCCTTTCTCTCTCTGTCCTGTAACTTTTTTCCTTTCTTAAAGATGTTATCACAGAGGCGTTACCACTATCACTGATTGGCTCGGCCTTGGCCGGCAGTGGGTCCATGTTAGAGCTGGCTGGTATTGGCTCTGTTGGACACAGGGGAAACTTCCAGCAGCTTCTCACAGAAGCCACCCCGCCCCCCGCTACCAAAACGTTGCCACAGAAACCCAATACACATCTAGAACTTCATATTAATTACTTATAGCCTGCCTCACACACTTGTTAGCTGCATGTTTGTTCTCTTGCACTGATTTCTTTCTTGATCTTCTAGCTAACCCTAAGAAAAGCAAGCATTCCTACAACAAAAAACATTCCTGCTTATGCAGTAATAATATTACATGATCAGTTCATTACAATTTAATTTAGATGAAGTGATGTAGCTACTGAGACGCATTGTCCTCAGGTATCTTAAAGGTGGTTATTCCTTAACACATATGATGTAGGCACCATTCCTTACTTTTGTTTAAAAGTACATCCTGCCAAAGCACATCCTACCATCCTCTTTCCTAACTGTGAATAAAAGCCATCTATAATTGGTCTGCATTGGAAACATGTAACATTGATTTGAAGATAATATACAGAAGTAGACATATCTTTTTTAGCTACTGAATAACATACAGTGCAATCAGTATTCTTCAAACATGCAATTTTTAGTAAGTTCAATCAAATGGACTTACTGAAGTATAATTTTCTGCCAAGCTTCCAATGACACTTAGTGATGCAAGTATTAGCTTGCAAGTTAACAATGAAAAGCATATAATTTGCAGTCAATTACAGCATCTGAATTTGAAAGAAATATACTTTGAATAAGTAGTGTGCTAATAACCAGCTATGATTTACAGGCTTGTTCTAATTTTTACTATTGTTGTGCAGATAACATTGAAGTAGCTTATCTAAAGACCCTGACCAAGGATGATATTATACAGTTCTACAAGGTAAGTTAGTTATGTAGTTAAAATGTTACTTGGAAAGAGATGTAGATATAACTAGATGTTATTTGTGTGAACTGTGAAAGCATATACTTAGGCCTGTTTTAGGCAGATGATATGATTGATGGAGGTACCTTAATAATAATTATGTTTCCTGAATCTTACTTAGTTTAATGGCAACTAGCATGCTACAAAAATTGCAGAGAAGGATTGGTTTTCGGTGTGTGTGTTGGTTTGGGTTTTTTTCCCCTTAACAGCTCTTATTCTCCTCTTGTCTCATATATCCTTTCCTTATCAATAAAAAAAGTGCTGCTCTATGACCAAGCTTGACCAAAATTGCAAATTTGTTCTTTTATATTTCTTCAACTAGTAAATGATTCAGCTTATTTTGTGTGCATGAATTGTGAATGAAACAGATATTTTTTAAATCTTTGTTCATTGTAAATCAACACTTTTTTTTTTCCTTCCTGTCATAGTTAGGCAAAACAAAGGAACAGCATAATGATGTACATAATTGTACATTGCAACTTGGCATGAAGTTGCTAGACAGATAGCCAATATAAGCAGTTGAAATACTAGGGGTCGTCTGCACACCCCCCCGCCGTAAATTGGGCCTCATTCTTTCTGTTTTGTAACAAATTTTATAGGCAGTGATTCTTTATATTGTGAAGTGTATGTATTGTTTTATTACTTACGGAGCAGCTAATAGCTCAGGGAATACTTTGAAAAATAATGTAGACGTATGTCTTTGGAACTTACTATTGGATCAAAAAATTTCTGCATATGAAGAAGCATGGGTATGTGTGCATCTATGTCTTCTTTTGTTCCTCTCTTGGCAGGGTGGGGCAGGCTAAAGTCTTTCAAAATGGTTTCTCTTGTACTCTGTCTTATCCTTTTCACTATCCAAGATCATTTTTACATTACTGTCTATTTTTATAAGATTTAGTCTTAATGCTTAAAATTCATTATTATTTACATGGCCCAGTGAACACTAACATCTTTGGTTTGTGTTTTTTGTTTTTAATAGTATGATAGCATGGGTGAAGATATGCAGCAAATACAAACTTAGTAAATGGAATTTCAGTAGATGTTGTTTAATAAATTATAACTTGAACAAGTATCCATGTTCTGATTTTGTAGGAGTCTACTATTTTGATTACGCTAATGCTCAATACATGATTATCAGTATTCCAGAGCAGAAATAACTGGCTAGATTGGTAAGCTAGTCCAGCTGAATTTAATAATTGTGTTCAAGGTGATATGCTTCCAGAAGGCTGCTAGGGATTGAAAATTCTGCAGAGATTTTAGGTTACATTCCTGATACTATGATAGTTAATGGCTGAATTCCTTCCTATTAGTTTGAGGTTTTCTGAGTCTCAAACGGTACATAAATTTCTTAAATTGATTGTAAAATAATTCAAAGTACTATATGGATGACTTTTAATAATATTTGAAGGGTCATCACAAAAGTCATCCCTCATTTTAAAGCTTAAATTAAAATTTAAATACTCTCATTCTTTTTCTGTTTTATAAATATAATGTCTGAGTGATACTTCCCACACCTGAAGGACTTGATGGTTTTTACTGTAGGTGCTGTTGGCAATAGATGCTCCCAGAAGACACAAGGTATCAGTACATGTCCTTGCAAGGGAAATGGATTCTTGTAAGTATTGTGCTGTGAATATAGCATTTAATCAATTCCTGTTCAAGCAAGTCTAAAGACAGCCATGTTATATGATACAAATGCACTATAAGAAAAACTCAGCTCTGGAGGTTACATACCTTTCAGAGGAAAAAATACTTCTTTTTATGGGTTTTCTTCACATGGCTGCTTCAGATTTTCTGAGTGATGTTTGTGACCAAGTTCTTCAGCCATTCTGAACTATATTGATATTAGAACAATATATCTTAAAATAGCACTTCTTTTTTCAGTGGGATATTTTAAAACAAGCACAAAACTCTGTATAGTGCTACAGGGAAAAACAAAATGAGGATTTGTAGTTATCAATACAATATGGGGTTTTTTGTTGTTGGTTTTTTTTTCCCCCCTGACAAGCAATGAATGTCCACAATTTTATTCAAGCACTCTCAAAGGAAATAAGTAAAAATAATAACAACAAACAAACAAACCCAGCCCTCTGGGACTGTCAAACATTATATTTAAACTTGAGTAAGTTGAAGTTTATTTAAATTTTATTTTTAAATAATCTAGATTAGCTGTGCATTGTAAACTGTGTTGTTCCATTTTACAATTCAAGAGGGAAAAGGTTAAAAGTGTTTCTGGTTAATATAAATAAACTGAGAGGAAAAACTTCTATGTTGCTTTGTGCGGATTTTTCACCAGTTTATATTGGACTTAAATTTCAACACGTAACTGGTTGCAAAGTCAAGAATATTAAAGGCTTGCATGTAGGAACAGAAAGAAGCAGATGGCTATGCACCTGTCATGAAACTCCTTCCAGTCTCAGAATGATTGGTCTTTATGGTACTGTGGAAATTGTAACTCTGCAGCTGAGTAAGGAAGACTTGCTTCAAGTTCATGACTTCAATTTCATGACTAACCATTTCTAAGTAGAAATAGCTCTAATATTTTTCCTGTCTAGAGAAAACTTTTTAAAGTGTAGTAACTGCATTGCCAGAAGGGTTTATTATTTGCTTGGAATGGTGTCTTCCCAAGACAAGGGTGAGCATGGGAGACGACCTAACAAGTGGTTACTCTTACAGAGATTATAGCAAGGTACTCTTTCCATATACTCCCCTGTCTTAAACCATTTAATCTGGCACATGGGCCTCTCTTCTGCCATGAAAGAGAAATGGGGACTTTAATGCATTTCCCGTGAGTCCAAATAAGCATTCTTTCGAGTGTAGGTGCCTATCCTCTAGAGAGTAACACAGAAGAGGAAGACTAAAAAGCTTCTTGGAGAGAATCTTTCTTCCTGGAGGCAGGCACACTATTTTCTCTGAGAGTGGAAAAGAATGGGAAGCAGTATAGATCTGGGATTTTAGGAGGGGAAAGGATTTGGACTCTCAAGGTGAAAGTTAGTGTTGAAATTTGAGTATGGAGGTAGAAGGGAGGTTTAAGGAATTTAAGACTAGAAGTTCTTATGGACAAGTGGATTGGGTGCAGGAAGAAGTTTCGGAGGGGACTGGAGTAGGGCATGCATGGGGACAGGCAAGGAAGAGTTGGGGTTGCTATCCAGAATTTTGGTACGTGTAGTAACCTCCATGCCTCAATAGGCGTGTCCTTACTAAATGATGTGCTGTTGTTACATTGCTCTTGTTGTGTATACCACTGACGTTTACTACTGTTCTCATAATTTGTACTGAAAAACAGTTTCAAGTATTGATTGATCAGTAGATTAGCAATTTTTATTTCTACATTCTCTTTATGTATAAGTGAAACGAATAAAAGCTACTGCCTCGGCACATGTTCTCAAGTCAATTCATGGATTAAGCTCTTTGTATTTCTAAAGACAGCCATGGAATATAAGAGCAAAATGTTCAGAAAATCTTATTTAGAAATACTTTAAAATTAATAACCTGGCCTTTATATAGATACCTGTCTTATAAGAGAAAACAGTTTATTATGTAAAAGGTACTGATTAAATTATGGTCCTGAATTAATTTTGATGATGTTAAATAGGCCCTGTTGTTGGAGAATTTCCTTGCCAAAATGATGTGAACCTGGCACCAGCACCACCACTACCACAGGTAAAAAGAAACAACACACAAAATCCCAGGCTGTATTCTTAATATGGAAGTTTAGTATTATTAAATATATGTTTATAAGGAGAAACAAGCTTCTTGACATTCATGCTGTTGTAGAGCTGATGTTTCAGCTCTTTTCTACATGCATTGTCATCCTCAGTAACAACAGGGATTTTTCCTGAATTTTTTTTCCCTTTTTTTCTTTTTAATAGTCAGTCCTGTTAGCCTTTGTTCCTTCTATTCCATTGAAATGAAAGCTATTATTAGTAGTTAACTCTACTGAGTATCTACACTATAGAGTAAATACAGGTTGTTATTGGCTGAAAATACTGATTGTATATGATCAGATGTATCAAGTGTCAAGAGAAAGATGCATATGCATCAACAAATTTATCATCTTTGTTTAAAAAATAAAACCAAAGCCAACCCCAAGTCAACAACAACAAAGCCAACTATCTGGTCATTATCTTAAAGCCTAAAATATTAATGCATATTCCTGTTAATAAGTAACTGTGGAGGAAGCAGTTTGACAAATTCTATTCATAAAAATATTACAGATTTCACTGTGTGGTTAAATATGATAGCACTGGGCCCTTATTGGATGTTAAATGAATTTTCTTGAAGAGGGATGGTAATGTTTGTTCCAACAGATAATTAACTTTTTTGCAATGCAGTGGTAGATCTGTGTTCTTATTCAGTCCCTGTAGGTGAAATAATCACCATAGGTAGAATTTCTGTATGAATTATATGTGGATATATTAGCCACTATGACTGAAATATTAAAAAGTTACTTTGTTACTGCAACTAAAAATAATAGGTCATTGACTTGCCATTGTTCTTATGATCTTACCTCAGATATTCAAAAGATAAGTGGGATATTCTGAAGTAGAATTTGTAAATGAAAAGACAAGCTCTGCGTTTACTAAAGTTCCTGCCATTATTAGTAAGGCAATTACTGCATTATGGTTATTGCTTTAAATTATCTACAGTAAATATGAAACCATTTATTTTGTAAGAAACAGCACTGTATTTGGGGGGATCCTGTAATAATGAAGTGTGAATCACTAATACGTAGAAAAGAACAGGAAAGATGTGTTTATATGTAGCTGTAGCAACAGTTAAAATGAAAAGCGAGGAATTTCTCACTTTTCTGATTAAAGATATTGAGCAGACTTTTTCTTGCGTACGCTTCTTTGCAGCCAAGTGTGATTGAAAATATGACAGAATTCAAGCGCAGTCTACCACTCTTTCCACTGGTGAAACCACATATCAATTTCATGGCTGCAAAACTGTGAAGAACCCCAATGGATGAAGAAATGCAAATGATCAGTACTGATATGGTTTCAGGGGACTTCATGATGAACAAAACTATTAAAGATCCTTAGGATAAATGTTTTTGTCCGTTATGAAAGTCCCAAATTACTTCTTGGTTCATTTGACATTAGCTGTGTGTTAGGGATAGAGAGTATATAAAAATCAGTTGTGGTCATGTGTCATTTATATTGCAGACAACCTGTTGAAAACCAAAATCAACTGAAACAATAATAATAAAAAACTTGTAGATGCAGTATATTTTTAAAATAGTAAATCCCTTCAAATTTTCATTTTGATAAAATAACCCTGCAGAGCAAACAAAATGGCTTGAAATATCCTTGTTGCTCCTGAAAAACACCATTTAGTATCCCAATAATTATCTTATTGGGGTCTGGAGGGGGTGAGAAAAGTAGGTCCTTTTTGGGATGGGGTCAACAGTTTTTCTTAAAAATAGAGACTTTCACATTTTTTTGAAGTGACATGTTGAATGATACTTTTTTAATTGATCCTTAATGCAACCAACATATTTTCTATTTAAGTTTTATGAAGACCAGTGACGGGGGGGAAAGGAGATTTGACAACACAGTAGTAAGTGAGAGAATTGTTGTAATGAGAATAATTGAAGATACAGGCATGATTTTAATCTTTCTATACAAATTTGGGGACATTTTGTATTAAAACTAGTAAAATGCTGGAAACACTTTAATAGTGCATCTTATTTTTGTTATCAAAAGTGTTGTCCTAGTCTCTTGATACTGTCAACATCCTGTTCAGTTTTTCAGTGTTATTGTGAATTGTTTCCATTTGGTATATAAAATACTTCATTTGGTGTCATTTTTTTGTTATCAGTTGCGCATGTACTAATGGAGAACTCTGTCTTGCCTTATTTGTTATGTTAGGTCTCAGTCCAGCAAAGTACTTATTAGTGCAAATAACTTTAAGCATATGCTAGTTCTTGACTCAAGAACAGGTGAATGTCAAATATGGGCCCTGTAATGAATCAGATACATCATTGTTCTGATACATCTGTGTGGGTCCTTCTTGTCCTTGAGGAAGGCATTTGCGACAGTGCAGTACTGGGTTAGCCATACTGCTATAGCACAGGGTGTGGTTCAGGTTACATCACAAAATGTTTGTTCCTGCTTCTTTTAAGAAGGCTGCACAAAACCCAGAAGGATCAAGAATTTTGCTGAAATATTATATGTATATATATTCCATAATTTAGTAAAATGGTAAAACAATATATGGTGTCTAACCTTAACCAGTTTTCTGACTTCTGCAGAGTGGTCTTTTGCTTGGGACAGCCCCCAAATAGAAAAAGGTAAGGGACCATCTTACTAAGTTCTCTGACCTGTTTAATGCATAAAATTGATTGTAATTATTCAGACAGGATAGAGTATGCAAAGCACTGAAGATATAAAATCTGCTCATCAGGGGTGTTACTGAGAGTTTGCTTCTTATTAGAAGAACCTGAAACTAAGACCTTGAAGTGACACACTTGTTGCTAGATGTCACAGTCCTGGTATATTCGATAGAGGGTTGTCCTTGTCTCTGAATCAATATTAATTCTTACACTGGCTCTGAAGCCAAATTAAATGAGTGCTTGACAGAGTAAGGGTCTTAAGTTGTGTTTATCTCAGTCTCTTCTAATTGAATAAATACAGTGTATTCAAAAGTTGTTTTAAAGGTTAACAGTACATGTTTCAACATCTTTTCAATAAATTTGATGATAGTTTGTGATGTAACCTGTTGCCAAGGAACGCCACTAGCATTTTTTTTGTAGCTCGAGGAGAAAAAAAATGAAACATAGTATGAGCAAAAACAGTGAAGGTGTCTCTGTTCACCACATTTTTCATGGATCCTTCCCATAAAATGGGCTTTTTACCCTCTTGCATTTTGCTTTTGTTTATAGTTTTCTTTTAGTAAAAGTATTTGTATTATATATATTAAAAATTTTGATGAACATATTATAAAAATATATATTTTGGGATTTAGTATTTAAACATACCACTCTTAACGGTGAATAAAATTAAATGGCTTCTATCATGTAAAAATAGAGAGAGAGATATATATATTCATTGAAGTACTATCAACTCTAATTTTAATGAATTATATAAATAAATTGGAATAGCAGTGTTTTTAACACAAGCTCACAAATAATGTTTTCCAGAGGAAAAAAATGTAGAATTTCAAAATTCTCTGACTGGATGTGGAAACCCATGTAGTTTTCCAGCAACTCTTAATTGCTTTTAAGTGTTCTCCAGCATTTTACAGTTTCTGAGTTTGATATAGCAGTAAATTTTGATAAACTCAGGCATACTAATGGGTTCATTTTAATGGATCCAAAGCTGCAGTGTCTACAAGCAATAAAAAACTACCTAGAATACACTGTAATTCAATTTTAGTGCTTGTTAATTAGTTTATGTAAAAATCCATAAATTATTATTACATAACTGTAATTTTTGCAAGTGCTATTTTAAGCAGTTGATGTGGAGTTGGGTGCATGTGACACAGCCAGTATGACAGAGTGCTAGAGTTATTCTGTTTACAATAAACAATCTGAATTTAATGTTTGGAGTTCTTAATTTGTTTCATTTCAATTTTTTGCATACTGGTAATGTTACATCTATCAGTCTGTGCATGTTTTTTATTATACGTTAATTGTGATTTTCTGCTATCCAGTTGCTTGGACTAGTCAGGCTGAGTAGCATTGCTGGAGAAGGGTTCCCAGTCACTTCTAGGGAAGTTTCAGAGGACCTCCCCATGTGGCATGCCACATCTTTTAGGTATATCCACCTCTGCTCTCTTGAGCGTATGAAAACTTAATAACATAAAGGTAGAAACACTTGCACAAGACAGGATTTTAATTATGAAATCTGAAATTGTAAATTCAGACCATCTCTGCACCCAGAGTGAGTCATGCCTAGTGCAGCTTTACAGTGTTACTTTTGAGAAATTACTTTCCCCTGGTCACTTTCTCTGTTTTATGCACACCAAAAGATTACATTTGAAAGGTTAGGAACTTGTGATTTTTAGAACAGTAAATAGTGTCAATTCTGAATTCTGACGGTGTAGATGCAAGTCAGCAGGCACTTCTGCTGTTCTAATGGGGCTCCTTGAAGTAATACCTGACAGTTAGCAATGTTAAAAGAGACAGGTTTTGTCCCTGGCATTGGAATGAGTGGTTGGTACTTGCAGCAGAGAAATAAAATGCCTGCTATGCACCTGGAAAATGGTCTCCAACATCAGGGCTCTCTTTCTCCTCCACTCCCAATTGTTAGAGATTGGTGTAAATCTTGGCTCCTTGGCTTTATTGTCTTTTGCAACAAATCAAGGTACCCAAATTTACTTAGACTGTTTCTGTTAGCCATAAAAAATGCTTGAGCTTTTTCAGAATTGGATGTGAACAGCCCTTATTGATAATGTGTTCCACGGTGTAGTTATAACAAGTGGAGAAAGCATTACATACTTTTTAAACTTCATTTATTATTTTCTATCTTGTGTTTTAACATAAGGTCAGCAGATTTTTAGTCTACCTTCTCTCTACCATTTAACTGGTTAGTATGCTTTTGCTATAGGTCCACCATAAAGAGAAAAATCCGTATCTTCTACATCTTTCTTCTTATGTTTTTTGCGTATTTCTTCAATAGCTGACCATCAAACTGATATGGTCATCTACAATGACACCTGGTTCCTTCCCTTGAGCTGATAGCTAATTTGATACTCAAATCCAGCTCTGTTTTCAAGTTAGTTTTTAAATTGTTGCTGCATGCTGCACAATACAAGGCACTTCTGTGCCATTTTAAAGTCAGAAGAGATCAGAAACCCAGGCACCTATCTTATCTTTCATGTAATTTCAAAATAAGCCTGGCCTATATAGATTCTGCTGAAAGACTTTTATTTGAAACATTTCAGAGTCTTATTTACCATTCAAAGAATATACTCATAAGTTATAGTATGTGCTGTTGGTGGAATACAACACTAATAATATGTGAAATCTGAATTGCAATTCAAAGGAAGAAAGTGCACAAGGCCGAAGGCCCAGCAGAATAGGAAATGTCACAATTAAACCAAGCTATTTGAACTCAAGCACCCAAACAGAATTTAAGATTGAAAATATTTATGGCTTCTCGATTTGTATTTCTAAGCTACCCCCAAGGCTATTAACTAAAAGTGCAGCATTAAAGGATGTAGACATCACACTGCTGAGCATTTGCTGCTGTTAACTTTTAGGACTCCCTCTTCAGTGGTGCAATGCAAAATTCTGAATTAAAGTTCTTGACTGACTATGCAATGGATGATTGGACTTCAGGCTCCAAGTGAACTTCAGGTTGCTGTTGCACTGAGCGAGGAATTGGCTAGGCTTAGCCAGTGGGAAACTCTAGTGAGAGGGATCCAAGTTTAAATCCTACATCTTCTGAGGATTTGCCACCACCTTACTGTGTTAGATGTGCTTCTTTCTGCTTCAGTTTTCCATTGCAGCTTTTCAGTGCCTGCTGGGCTTCCCTTTCAAGAAGGGGAGCAAGGAATTGTGGTACTTTTCTAGCAACTGCCAAAGATAGGTAAACTTTTTACTGGAGCAGCAGCTGGAACTCAGGACCCCCTTCCAGACCTCCCACACAACTGGGTGTCCCGTGGTACATGTGGGCTCCTTACACGCGCACACTCTGGTGGTGAGTGTTTACTCTACAAAACTAGAACAGGCTTAACAGTAAGGGAATCAAGAATTCCCCAAGCTATGTTACTAACCTCCCAGGAAGTGGGAAAAATAGCTGGGGAAAATTCTAATCTAAGATGGAAATTAATTTGATTTTTTGGTAACTGTGGCATAGAAGAACATGCTTTTTGTATGATGTCCGTTGTAAAGGATGGACTCCTATGCTGGGAGAGATAGAAGAATACCTGCTTGTGAATTCCAGGGAAATGTAGGAGATCAATACTAATGCATTTTACATGGTTAAGGCTGAGTAATTTCAGAGCATGTGCAAAAATGGTATTCTGGGGTATCAAATGTGGAAAGTGTGGGTGTGTACAAATGTTAGTGAAAGCTGAGACTGAGCTTTGAGGATCTAAATTTTGGATGTGATACCTTTTAGGAGACAGGGGTCTTAAAAATGCATTAAGGTGGTGCACTTGATAAGGCCATTTTGGAGCTGGTTTAAAAACCAGAAATATGTAAACACTTTACAGCAATAGTGCTCAAAAATGGTTCACTTAGTATTTTTCAAACTTTCCAACTTGCTTTGGAATGAAGCAAGTTTAGCAGGACAGGTTTCAACCCACATGATTATTTGCATATGTGTGTAAAAGCCAGGGAAATTCACAACACGTTAGTGCTCATCAGTGCTTTGGGGTCAGTAAACTGTCAAAAGTTCAACATTTTCCCACTTTACTTTTTGTCATTACAGTAACTTTTAGCCTGCTAATACTTGTGCATTCCAAGCTTTCTGCAGTACTTGGGGGAAATAGTGTTTCTTATGACCACTTAACAGCAAGTGAAGTTCTATGTTTCGACTGTGAGATACCAGTGTCATTCATTGGCACATACCTGTTGCGGGTGAAGCTTCAGGAATCTGAAAAAAATCTATGCAGGTAATTCTCCTATTCACAGATTTGATTAATACTCATTTCCAGATAAAATTGTAGGAAGAGAAAGTAATTGTGACAATTCTGCAGTGTTAAGTGTATTTTAGGAACACGGGAATCTGTACGTATAACTGCATCTGGCACCTCCACAAGATGATTGTTTAATTCTGATACTCTTTGTGTCGTCTTCAAAGGCAGAGATGTCACTGTTCATCTTGCATTGCGTCATGTCTCTGACCAAGGCGGGGTGACCAGATACTCCCATTGTCACATCAGCCAAAAGTGTCATTGATGTCCCTATAGCACTGGCATGCACCGGATGTGGCCTGCATGTGTGTTCTAGGATATTTTTTTCTGTGGTTAGAATTTACCTTCTAATCCTGGCAAGCTTGACCCATGAAATTATACAAAGATGATATCTACAGTATGTCTAAGCCTGGAGAGCCACACTGGACTGCTGCTGAAGCTCAGCGAAGTGGGAAATTTAAGCAAGTAGAACTATTTCAGAAATAATTTGAAAACAGGTGCTACTCAACTGCAGCAGGAGACTGATCTGTTGTTGTATGCACAAAATTATTTTATTGCTGTGAATAATCTAATGTACCTTATGCAGCCTTTTCCTGGAAGTAGGCATATTTGAGTGGAATAGCTTGTAGGCTTTGTGTAACTTTAAGAATGCATATAGGAAGAAAGTTTGGATTTTCTACTTGAATTTAAATGTCAGTAATCATTAAAGACGTTATGAATGTGAAAATACAGAAGACTGTGTTAAGCTCAGTGTATAGAAAATGTTTGAGCCAGGGTGCTTGCCCACACTATGAGCCACTTAATAAAAATAATGTTGAAATGGAAGATAATGCATATAAGTTGAAAGCAACTAGTTGCATGCCATTTTGCACTACTTGTCTGATAATCCATGTCTGTCTGTTATGTCATTGTGTATAGATCATAAATTTCTGTGAAAAGGGGTCATGTGTTTTGTCTGTAAACTACCAATGCACAACTGTGGTGCTGTATAGGCATAGGCTTTTTTAAATGTTGAGTAATTGAGAGTGAATACAAGACAGGACAGCTTGTAGTGTCTGAACAGTCAAATTTTCTCTGAGCTTTGAAAGCAACAGAATGAAAGTAGCAGAATCTCTCATTAATTTTATTAGGTCTGTATCCTCTACCAAACAGACAAAAAAAAAAAAAAGGCAGTTGAGATAATTAATAACTAAATACTTAAGCTGGCCTGACAACTGGAGTAAATGTGTTGCCTTGTAGTATATTAGTAGCCCTAGATTATAAAATGTGTTTATCTTAACAATGGTTTTGGCATAAACTCTGACTAGTAATTTAAAATGATTTTAACTACCGTTGGAATAGCTTAATAGTCCCGGAAGACTTTAACAGTCATATTTTTTCTTTGAGATCCAGATACAGGGTCTCAGTCTTTTACAGAAATAGAGAGTCCTATAGTTTTGTAGCTTGTTGGATTGAGCTTTAATTTGGTGATGCTTTTAAGGAGTGATCTTCTGTAACAGAGCTCTGTTCCATAGATGCCAGAGGAGCTGCCTTGCTATTCCCCAGGAGTCACCATACAAGCAAAAAGATACATGCCAAGATTAATGTCTGTCTACATTTGTAAAGTATGCATTTGCAATGTAATTAATCTATCACTTTTTTTAAGCTAAAGTCAATAATACATCTTCTCAAAACCGTGTGGAACGATTCAGTAGACCTGGTTGTCCAGCAGCTCAGGAAGAGGTAATTGTTCAGAAAATGAACTGCAACACAAAATCAAAACCAAGTGTAGATTTATGTGTATGATTAAATAAGACTATAAGGGACAGCACATTCAGTAAGCTTAAACTATTTTACTTATTCTGTTGGTAATTTCTGGTTCATTGAACATGCTGAGGTGCCCTCGTAAGTAATACCAGAAATGTACTGGCATTAAAGTGTGCAGTCCTGGTAGCCTGGTGTTGCAGGAGAGATTGCAGAATTTGGAGAGGTGTAGTGAGACCGGATAGCACTACTGTATCCACTAACCAACAACAGCTCATCAATATCAAAAGCTGAATTCATAAGGTTTCTTCCTGGTCCTGAAAGTATGAATGGCTAAAGGTGTCAGGAGAGGAGAATGATCCTGTCTGTTGGCCCCTTGCAGTCTTAGATACCTTGGGCAAACAGTGAAGTTCTGTTCTTGAGCAGCAGCTACATCAAATCAAGTCTCCTTATGCAACAGGTCTTTCCTTTGCTTCAATTTAATATTAAATGTTACTACCTTTTCCTTGTTGGAAAGGAAGTTTAATTGTATATCCTCTTTTGCAGTATTTATAGTGTGCTAATTAGTGCTATTTCCAACCAGTTACCTGTGCCTTCAGGTAATGGCTGTGCATATGTATGTGAAATTACCTGTTCACATCTAGTCACTCATCTTTGGAATGAACAACAAAACTGGATGTTTTATTTATGGTGATGCAAGAGAGTGAAAGACCTGAAGTCTGATTTTTTTTTTTTTTTTAATTTGGTCCTTTGTTGTCTTTAGAGCTGGCACTTACCAAAATATTTTTGACCTGGAAAGTCAAGTAGAAGTGACTTCATTGACAGTAAACACTGAACTCTTTAGTGCCATTTTTACACTAATAAATTTGAGGGTAGGATTGTATGCTTAATTTGCAGAGGAAGTTTCAGGTTCATGATGCAGTCATGCATATGCAATTACTTCCTACTTTTTAACCTGGCTGGGGTAGGGGAAGACCAGGAAAGAAAGAATTGGTTTGGGGTTTTTTTTAAGGTTTTCTTACCCGTTTCAAAGTTTAAGGAAAACTTGCTATGCAAGAGAAGAAATTAAATTTCTTAGCCTAATTTGTAGAAAGCATCAAGTTTTTTAAACAGTTATATTTTAATTTTTTTAACGTAAAGTTTAATTTTTTTGCTTAGAAAATGGCACATACTTCAGAATAAAAATGTCAGCTTAAAAGATTGACCATGAAACAAGCTTTTGCGGTGTCCTTCCTTCACCCTGTAATTAAAATCCTTCTTGGTGCTATAGGACACAACATTTGCTGTTATTCCCTATAACAATGTGAAGAGTTGTGCATCTCATCTTTTATGCATGAAAATGATTTTCTTTGTTCCGCTGAGGAAAACCGTGTTTGTACGATTCTAAAGATAAAAATACAAAGAGAACAATAAATCACCTTTAAAATCGCAGAAATGGCGCAGCTGTGTATTTTATAAGAAGCCAGACTGCGTTGTAAGTCTTTTATCTTAACAAGTTTAGCGTATTCTTCGGAGTCCGCTGTCCTAAAAACCGACCGCCTTCCGAGCCGGCCACGCCTGCGGGGTTGGCCCGGGGGCTCGCTTCTTGCCTCCGCCATTTCCCGCGGCCGGGCCCGGAGACGAGCGACCGGCTGAGGGGAGGTGCCGTCGAGCTGAGGCGGCCGTGAGGGACCAGGCTTGTGGGGCGGGGGGGCCGTCCCGGGGCCGGCTGGGCGTGATGAGAGTGTTCGGTGAGGTGAAGGGGGTGGAGAATGGCGGTCGGGCCGCTGACTGGGGCCTGTATCGGAGCCAGAGCCGGGGGTCGCCGCCTGCCCTGCAGCCGCGGTAGGTGGGGGATACGCGGGGCAATATGGCGGCGCTGGAGGCCGGCGGGCCGTGGTTGGGCCTTTGCGGGCGGTGGGGTGCCGCAGGCTCTGTTTTATCTCACAGCCGCCCCCCCCCCTTTTTTTTTTTAGGGGGTGGGAGTGTGACCGTGAATTAACAGGGGGTTAATTTGCAGCAGCACTGAGCGCAGCAAGTGGAGCTGCGGCTTTGCCGTGCATTGAAGGTGAGACTTGACACAAAGCTTGTTACTCCAAGGAAAAAAAAGACATATATCAAGTCATAAACACTGTGAGATTATTTAAATTTGTCAGCACTGCAGACCCCCAGTGCTGCCCACTTCCCCCCCAGCTCTGTGGAAGGTTGTACTTGAGGAGTGCTTAGCACTGTAACAACAGGCACCACAGAGAAACTCAGCAAAATGGCAATGTCGCCTTCAGAGCAAGTTTCAGAGAGTGGCAGGCAGGGTACTGTGGAAAAGAGAGAATGGCTACTCATAGACAAATCCTTTCACAACAGAGGGCAGAAATAAGGTTGCATAGGCCATGGTGGTTCTGGTATTTCCTAGCATTTGACATAACCGGGGGGGGCTTGACAGTAAAGTGCTGGTAGCACAGACTTGGGGGTGTAATTGCTAAGTGTTCCAGCAAAAGAAAAGGGAAAATGAAAGGGAGGGGAGCAGCTTTCGTTATATGTTACCTTAGTGGCATGGACACATATTATCTCATGGGAGAGAACCACTGGATCTCTCACGTGCTGGATGTGCCAGTAGTGAGAATGTGTGTGCCTGTGCAATAAGCCCATTTCACTGGCATTTCCAGGTGCTGGAGAGCAGCAAAGGAGCTGAGGCATGCACTCTGCTCCAGCCTCTGATGGTGACAGACCTCCGTGTCTTCTTCCTGACCATCCCCTCCTCATCTCTGGATCTGCATCATTCTCTGCTGGCCCATCTCAGTCCTCATCTCCTCACCCATTTGTCACCTGCCTCCTTCACAGAATCCATGATCCGCAGCTCCTGGGCTCTGTGTCACAGATTAATGCCCACAATCTCTTGCCCGTTTTTCTCGATGGCTCAGTCCCCAACCTCCTTGTCCTTCATTCACTACACCTGTTGCTGAATCTACATTTTATCTTTTGCCTTTGCATAGGATAGGCTAAGCAGGGAAGTAATTGAGAGCTCTAGAGGACAGGCTTTCTGCTTTCAGGTCCAGCTATACAGCACTGCAGGTAGCGATAAGGTGCTAGAGACCCATTTCTTCTCTTAATGTGGCCCTTCCTTACAGAAAAAAACCTTGGGAAATTACAGTTCAGTTTCATCAAATCCCAACTGAGCAGCTTCAACCTTCAAATCTTCAAGGTGCTTGGGAAGATTCTTCATACAAGTCACAAAAGCCGTCACCTCAACAACCAATCTGAACTTCCTACCATGTATTTTAAATTCCCTTCTTCAAACTTCGAGACTGTCAGAGACCTGCCACAATTTCCCATTAAGTGACTATCACAGAAGAAATCTTCCATAGTTGGTCACTGTGGGCCACATTAGCACAGTGTTTAAAGTTTGATAAGGTTCTTAGCAGTTGGAAACATGGTCTTACTAAAGGAACTATCAAGCAACTTGGTGGCAGTAGCAGCTTTCCTGTGTCAGGTGAGAGTGGAAGAGAAGGAAACATCTCCTTGCAGAGCTCTGTAGCTTAAGGCTGACTTATTCTTGAACAGAAAGGATCCTGCACATTAGCCTTCCAAAACTTCGTGCTAATAGTCTCCTCTTGTCCCTAGAGGTTCTAGTCTGGGGAACCCTGTGTACATGCAGGTATGTGCAGGCATATGAGTGCTGGGGAAAGAAGAGCAAGATGAGCCTTCATTACATAGCACAAGAAGAGGAATTGCTTTGGCAGCAGTAGGTAACTAATTAACTGCAAACTTTGCACAGTGAATGAAGAACAATTACACAGCAATATGGGAATTGTCTGCCCCTTTCTCTGTTCTTTGCTGTGCAGCAGGAGCTTCCTTCCCCCCCACCCCCCAAGTCAGGCTTACTGCTGGGTGTGAGCATCCCTGGGCTGCACCTAGCTGTGGTGGCTCACTAATACATCTGCTTGGAAGAGATGCCTGGTTTGCACATTGAAAGGATAAACTGCTTATCCTGTTTTCTGTAAATCTGTCACAGAAAGTGAGCAAAAGCTCATCTGACTGGTTTAACTTAAGGGTAAATAAAAGGCAATGTGGTTGAAGGAGCTAGAAAATGGAGAAGGGACTCTGAATCAGCTGATTTGTATTTAAAGGCTTTATTCTGCTTGCTATCTCTTTCTAAAAATATTTTTTTCCTCGTTTGGAGAAATAAGATATAAATGATACCCTGGCAAGAAGTGCGTAAAATCTGACAGATGAATAAATTGTACTCTCCAGAGCTGTAAGCTTGAAAAGAACATTGCAGAGATAATGCATGTTCTTGGCTTGAGAGAATTCCTGTCCATTAGAAATATACCCCTCTGAAGATTGATCTGAACTTCTGAGCTTTCAGTTGAATAATTGCTCTGTGAGATTTGAAATATTTTGAATTATTTAATTTCCCATTCACCAAAGTTGAATAACATTGCAGTTGATTTAAAATGTTGTTGAATTAATTATGACATTTTGTTAAATTCTCTTTTGTCTTTCCTTTGTCAGTTTTTTATTTCAAAGACCTCAGCTAATGCAGAAAGTGTATCACCCCAATACAGAGGAGAGATGAGTCAGACATTTGTCAGCTTGAATGGCCTTAGACCTACTTATGCCTGCTAACCACCGTCATACAAGTCTGAAGTGATGTTACTGGCATATTAAAGAGCAAGACTGAGAAAGCTAAAGCTTCCTTGCTAAGCTCTGTTCTTCCAACCCTCTCTGCTAGAGCCTTCCATGGAGAACAGGTCAGATTCACGTACACAGAGCTGTAATAAATTATCTAAATCTAGCAGCAAAGAAAAAGGTGAATTCATGTAGCAAATGGGGGCGAGTCTTAAGGTGAGTTTTATGAGATGACAGCATCAGTCTCATGGCTGTGTTGAAAGGAACAGGCCTACCTCCATCTTCCTTCACAGCCAGCCACCTCATGCTGTTCAGCCAGTCAGGAGTTGGGAGTGGGGAACTGACACAACTCCTGCCCAGAAAGACGGTACAAACTTTTACACTGGCTCAGTTAAAGCCATGCCCTTGGCATACACAGATTTATAGGAAGTCTAATGCAATGTTACACACAGTATGAAAAGAATAGATGAATCTGTTGTTCCAGCATCTTTCTTCATTCACTTTCAAATTCAGCCTTGTAAATCTAAAGTCTCCTTAAATTTTAATAACAGTTACTTAAGTAAGATCAATATTTGAGTAACAGTATTAGCCGTGAATCTACACCTAACATATGACTAAGAAATATGTGAGTGAAATCTGTATGCGAACAGCTGCTTTTGAAGCTGGACTGCAAGGCTGCCTGAGTCAGGCCTTTGACAGACAGACTTGCACTCCTGCCTGATGCACACATGCTGCAAGCAGAATTGGTGTTGCCAGCCTCTACCTCTTCCATCAGGACCCACCATGTGAGCTCAAGCACAGCATTTTTGGTCAAAGCTGGTTCAAATATTGATGCCTTAGACCACAGGCAGCATAAACATCTATGATCTCCCTCATATCCAAACTGCAAACCAAACACAAATACCCATATTAAAAGAAGAAAGGCCTGGAGGCATGACTTGGAGAATATACGATGGGAAAGGAAATTACACCCTTGCTGATGATAGGTCTGTCAAAGCCTTTTAAGATGCGGCATGTTCGTCTGTAACATTTCAGATTTCAGCTGATGACAACTTTCTTCCTTGTCTGTATTGTATAGCTTATTTTTGTGTCATCCCTCCAATTTTATTTTTCTCTGGCATATTTTATAGCAAGCTCTTTGTGAGATTGTGGGACTAGAATAACTGTCAGCTTGGAGAAGAGACACGGTCCCTCCTGTACACAGTGCAGGTTAGAAGGCTGTTAGAAGGTTCCTGTCCCAAAATGGATAGCAGTATACCTGTACATGAGAGGCGAAAAGATTTGTTTCTTACTCCAGTTTCTTGCCATCCCCTATTCTAGTAATTAATAGTCTACGTTTAATTTCAGGATTCTGTATTCTCTTTCTGGTTTAGGTATGCCATGTTGTATACTAACATCCATACACTAAACATGCTTTTCTTTATTTGGACTTCCTATGCCTAATGTTATAGTTGATGATTATTTTTGGATTAGAGTTATTGTTGTATAAACCCGAGACACTGGTTTTCATTTAAAAGGGCAAGTGCATTTGTTTTGTTACTGCACTCTTGTCTACACTTTACTGCATTGGAGCAAAATTTAATTCAGACAAATGGTTCTTGCATATTTTTATATATACTTTTATATGCTGTTTATTAACTTGAAACATCTTTTGACAAGAGAGCAAATCAACAGCAATTATGTCCCACAAATCATGGTAGAATCCAAAGACAAGCCATTATCTAGAGAGAACTTCAAGAGTACAATATGAGTGTTTTAAACAAAAAGAAAAGCAAATTTATATTTTGACTTAGAAAAAAAGGCAAAGGCTGGAACTGATAACAATTACAAACATGTACTGGAAAATACAGTGCATGCTCATCACCTTGATGCTTGCAGGCAGATTCAAAAAAATCTCAGCTCAACAGCAGGTGCCCATATGAGGGGGGAAAAAAGCAATCTTCCCCTAGGATTTAGTCCTCAGACTAACAACCACCTGCTGTTTTTTTGAGAGAGGAGTTATCCCTGAAACATTACATTTCCATTGTGTCTGCTAACATCAAGGCTTAGCACAGGAAAAAAACCATCATGAATTTAGCAGAAGTACCAATTCAGATAAGTACAGGCTCAGCTGTTGCTAAATTGGCAATTATAACTAGATAGTCTCTGCTCCCCTGCCATCATTGTTGGTGCTGGAAGTTTTGTCTCAGTTCAGCGAGAATTTTGTTTTGTAAGCTCTCATTTATCTTCTGTTTGACAGCTTACAGTGATTTTGTTTAGCTGTACTGATGAACTGCTGTCAGTGGAAAAAGCTCCAACCACCAGAGGCATACGAGAAGGATTAGCCAAAATCTACAATTCCTACACAGTAGGAAAATGGGGAGATTAACTATAAAAGGACTGAACCAGGATATGAGATCAGATCATCTTCTCAAATACTGCATGTGTTGAGGATTGCAAATCCATATCCAACTATCTTTCTCTCTGACCTTTAAAAGTAACTTTTCAGCACAACCATAACTACTGGCAGGAGCAGCAGCAGCAGGAAAAAGTGCTGGCACGTCCTAGAATTTTACTTGCTCAGGGCCTAGATGTGCTTTCAGATAATGCAGAATTTTAGAATTCCAGCATCTGCTCTAGGCTTACATTGCAACCACAGCTGTGATAAGGAGGGATGATCTTGTTCTAGACATGATATGAAATCTGTATCTCTTCTCTGCCAAGCAGTTGGTATGGTTCCAGAATCCTGCCACAATGCTCTCATTTATATTATTTGTTATTTTGCAGACTCTTGAGGCTAACGTGGCCTCTCTAAAGTTGTTGTACTGTGGTCTGTCTGCATTTTGGTGCCAGAGCCTTATAATGCAGCAATAAAGAGGATTTTTAAATAAAAATATTGTACCAGCTGGGGGGAAAAAAGTGCATGAAGCTTGTTCAATAAAGCACATTAGTCTCACCCCCATCCTTACTTGAAGCAAATAACAGCTAACTCAGCTATCTGCATTTAGGCTGTGCTTTTACTGCACAGTGATGGCAGAGGGCACCCTGTGCCCTTTATGCCTTTGACTCATGGGCCTTTCCTATGACTAGGAGAACTGGACTTGGCTTCCCTTGCAGAGGAAGAGAGAGGTACTATTTTCTGCCAGCCTGGCTCCAGCACAAAGTAATTATTTTCAGGCCAGCCCAAAGCTCTGTTGTTGCCCAGTGCCCCAGGAACGGACCCCTGGTGTCAGTATGCAATAAGCTGGCACATCTCAGGACTGCAGATGCCTTTTTTATATGTATTGTTAAATAAAAGTAAGGGAAAGAGTGTCTCAGCCCAACTGAGCTTTCTCCCAGCAGTCCTTATACCTGTCCTGCTGCTTGAGCTGGGAGCAGGTCACCCCTGCTGCCTGGCTGAGCTGTTAGCAACAAGTGGTGGTCAGGCCCCAGGACACAGGCATCTGCTGTGGACTGCAGACGCTTCCTGTGGAGGCAACTGAGCCTGAAGGCATGAATGTCAGGATCTCACCCAAAAGAATCCCACTAGCATCCAGCAATCACGTGGAAAGTAGGAAAGGTCATGGTGCAGTACAATTTGAAATAACAGGTGCATATCCATGGCTCGTTCCATCACAAAGTTGCTCTGTGCACCTTCTCATCAAGCAAAGACCATACCTGAGCTGTGTAACTGCACCTTAAACCAGCTGAAATTTAATCTACAAGAACATCCAGCTGTCACAAAAGTGTCAAATATGGTCAAGAAACCCCCTTCCTCCATTGGGACTTGACAGTTTATGATGTTTCTGTAGATGGAAGAGGGAATCTGTAGGACTTCTAGGACTGAAAAAATCAGATTGTGCAGATACAAGAGACCCTGCAGTCATTGCCTGTAGCATCCCTCATGCTTCAGTCACTAGCCAATTTTGTTTGATCAAGTGATCCTTCACATCCTCTAGCCTTTCAGCATGTACTGCTATCTCCAACCAGGTGAGACCCCTGCACAAGATGAAGAGAACAGTGTCTGATGGGCAGGATGGCCAATACAGTAGGCCGCCACTCTGATATCTCACTTTTGTTTTGCTATCAGTATTGAGCAAAAAGGTAGATTTTGTTTTGTGTGTGTGCATGGGAGGGTGGTATAAACTGATTAGATGTTTCTTTTTTTAATGCTAATATATTTTAAAAGACAAAATGAACTACATGCACTACTCAACACATAACACCAAGTTCACCTGTTAATAGTACAAGAATTTAACTTCATTGTACACTCTCCCCATCCTTCTGCTTCCTTACCTATTAGACAGAGAATGTTAAGTCTTGTTACTGTATTTTGATGGTGATACTGTTCAGTTCCTCCACAAATCAATTAATAAAGAGACTTGACTTTCAAAAATGGGTTGTTACAGAAAAAATATATTTTGAGGCCGTCTAATTACATCTCAAAAATGCAATAATAAGGAAAGAATTTGCTTTGGGAATACAGAAAATGCTAGGATGCAAAAATACACCACTCGCTTTTGGAGTCTGCTTACCATGTGCCGTATAATTGTGGTGCATATTTAATTTATCCTAATTACATTTCAGTGTATTTATTTGCTTTCTGACTGGGGCAGAACTGCCACATACTGAATTCAGCTTGCTTATGCCTTATGCGCCTTTCCTGTGGTGCACAGTATCAGAAGCCTTGTTCTTTTAAAAGCAGAATAGAACAAAAACAAAACTATCCATCCAAGCTGCAGATGATGGCTGATATATAAATACTCAGTTTCTTTTGGACATGTTCCTATGTACATAAACATGTTTTAACATTGTCTCAGCGGCTGCCATTCATAAGAACATATTTTAGGTGCAAGAAAAGGATTACCTGGCTTCCCAGATGATGATTATGCAGCTGCCAAAAGGGATGAATTAGTCTTATGCAGTGCTTTTTAAAATGCTTTGTTAATTTGTTTCTGCGGAATATCCAGATGCAACTGATTACCCTGTAATGAGACTCCTAAAACTGACCTTCTAACAGGGTTTTGAAAGGGTCCAGTTTATTATACAGAATGATTTGTTTTGACTTTCTTTAAACTCTTCACATTTGGATGCCATAAATAGTTGTATTCCTCAATGATGACACACTCTAATTAAACCCCATAAACCTCCCTTAATGTGATAACAAGGACAAACAGGATAACTATGGAAGACACATTCTGCTTGTCAACTGCAAGTTTGCAAATAGTTACTTATATAACAACTGAATGCCAACTGCAATAAAGAAGGACTTTGTCACAATGGTGGCCAGTAAGCAGGTAGTAAAGTTAAGTTAATACACATATCTGGTGCAGTTTTGGGAGGTGTAAGCTGTATCGTTTCCCAACAACCTCCTATAATTAACACGATCTGCAATTGCAGTTTTCAACACAGGGACTTTTCCCTGTCTTGGTACTTAGAAAGACTGAGGCACACAGAGCTCAGTGCTGCAAGCCACATGATATTGACCTTTGCAGAAGATGTACTCAAGATTTATGCTTGGTCAAGAAAGGCCCCATGATGCTCAGAGTTTTAAGACAAGATGATCCCTGACATCTGCGACAATTTCCATGGTGTGTTGCTGGAATGGTCTCTAAAATATCTCTAGACATACACTAGTAAAGCAGTTTTATGTTTTTCTTGGTCCTAAGCTGTAGATTAGGACAAAATAATTCTGTGGGCTGCTAATGACTCTATTCTTAAGTGTTACATGAAGGGATTCCAACACATAGTGTATGTGTTCATTTTTGAAATGAGATGGGAAAAGCAGCCTAGGTACCAGTAAGATGGTATGTGACTTAAATACATAGCACAATCCTCTGTCTGCAGTAGGAGACAGGACTTAGTATTGTGGGATGGTCAGCTGCATTGCATAGTATTTAATTTATGCTCAGTGGAAAACACTTTCATTGTTATAGTACCTTGAAATTTAACAACATGCTGGGATAGAGAACCCTGCAGTTAAAAGATACTGTTGGTTTTTCAAAAGAAACCACTGACAAAACAGAGAAACATTGCTTTGCATTTAAAAGGTACCAAAGAATTTAAGAAAAAGATGAAACTTTGTTTGACAAACCTTATAGATTAGCAACAATTTTCTATGCCTCTCGCAGCAGTCAAAAGAATTACTATTGTGTTGTTATGAGAAATCCCACTAGCCATTCATAGCTGGGTACTGAGGGAATTTGGGCGAAGTCTCAGATTCGGTTTGTCAAAATGGCATTTTTTTCTACCTCTGAAACAATCTTCAAGGAAGTTTTTATTCCTTCAATCGCCTGCTCTCCAAAAGGCTTTCATCATGTAACTTGCATTCCATAAAGCTTCTGCAGTGCTTCTCATCCAGAGGGAATTATTATAACGTTACGTGTATTTAACCAACATCTGTCTTGGATTAAAAAAACCCAAACATATATATCCCTGAAGCTGAAGTGCAAATATACTGGAAAAGCAGAACCGTCCTCCTGGACTGTAGTCTTCTTGTTTGAAAAAGAGCAATGCAAGCAGCTCATGCAAGAGTAATGCTGCAAACAGACTAGTAACAAACTTGGTATTAACCATGGGATCCTGACCTAGGTGGTAGAGATTTTTTTCTATCAAGTTAAATGAATACTTCTGAACCAGCCAGCATTTTGCTGCAGAAAAAAAACCCCAAACACTCTTGATTGTCATCAAAATAAAAATATTTTTGATTCTGTTATATCTTCCATATTCTGTCTTCTATGCACGAGAAGTATCTGGAAAACTGGTAGAAGGAAGCTCTTCCAGAGATAGTGAGTAGGCGTATTAGCTTCTTGTAATGGTTCATGGCAAAGAAATGACAATTACTCACAAAGTAGTCCTTAGACATACAGTAAATACTCAGATCAGCATGTCCCTTTATCAGCTCCCATTAGCTGCAGCTAAGTCTTAGTGCATTGTAGTAAGAGTGGAAGAACAATTGAAAAATACAAAATACCCAAAACATTAAGCTGTGCATGCTGTATCACAGAGTGGTCTGAAGCTAGAAGCTGCAGAATTTATTTATTATATTTTTTTAAATAAGCATAGTACTTCCTATGGAGGCCCACTGCTAAGGCAATTGCTTTTCCATGGCTTAGTCATCCCGCATTAAATGAGGTGCCTGCAAGATATGTTTTGACAGGTGCTGCAGAGCTGTTTAGTTGAGGCAGTTTCAAGTCACATCTGCTATTTGCTTTTAGTGGTTCTGGGATGGAATTTTTCTACTGAACAACTTAGTATAGTACAACCAGAAATAACAGCTTTATGCTCACAATATTCAGAGGTGCAAAAGCAATTAAATATCCAGAGCACGTGAATAACTAACTGGTAAGAATGGACAAAGAGGCCACAGATCTTCAAACCTGCTTGAGGTATAAGGGCCATGCATGATCTAATGGAGATAGTTCATCCCTGTTTACAGAATAGTTTGGTTTTTTTTCACTCACAGTAATATTCTTTTTGCACACATGTCTTGTGACTGTTACCTTGCTGGAAAGTGAGCTGTATTCAAGCTGTTGAATAAGGCCTTGAAATGAATTAAAGCCTACGCTGAACTTCTATAAATCAGTAAAGCAGAAAGAATTTGAACAGTTGAAATTCTGGGCAAACTTCGGCACAAATACTTCTAGTTTTACAGGTCCTGTCAACAGAGCAGCTCACTAAACAGCAATGAAGAAAGAAGTCTTGGCCTCAGTGCCCACAAGAATTGTACCAACTCGTTAAGGAACACTGGCTTCTGATTTCCCCAGATTATGCTGGAGTTTATTTTCAAAGATTAAAGTGAGAATCTTTCCCTAAATCACAGCAAGTGTGAGACACCAGTGGGAAAAGATGTGCTTTTTCAGTTAGAAAATGGTAATTCAGGTATTGAGAGGCTGCAAGGACAAGGAGGATGATGTACTGCCAGTTTCAGTGATATATTCCAAGTACATATGACAAGAATACCCACTTACATCATTAATTTAAATATCAAAGACTATATGTGATTTCTTGAAGCACTTGAAGTTTTCCCCCCCCAGAAAATCCACGTAGAAACAGTAGGAATAAGTTGTCAATGAGTCAGGGTAAAGTAAATGAGTCAAAGGTCTCAATTTAGGGAAATGGAGCTACAAGTAAGCAAGATGGCAACAGCTGAATTCCTCAAATGTTAAAGTGAAAAGAAATTAAGCCATTTGGATTAGTGAAGAAGAAAATAGATAATTAACACTGCACAGCCTTAATGTTTTTAGGTCATCTTAAATACTGCCTGCATCAAATTCTATTTAGTTGACAAAACTGTAAATAGAACCGATCCTGAGAGTGTGTAGTAGTGTGACAGATTAAACTGTTGGCCCAGGCTTAGCAAGAGCCCTTTTCCAGTATATTGCTATTTACATGTATATACTTATCTACAGCCAAGAAAACTTTTAGTACAATTTTTTTATTTATACACACACACACAAAAATACTGGAATTAGTAAAAACTTCTTAAATTCAGGACAAAGACTACTTTCCATAAGCAGTTCCTCTCCCAGACTAATGCGCTAGCTAACTGTCAGTCTCCTTGAAGTTTCTTTCAATCTAACAAGTGCTATCCCCATCAAGTAGCCACATGTTCCTATATTTTGAGAAAAAAATAGGAGGAAAATTAAAGTGATGAATAACACTTACATGCCAAAACAGAATCACTGCCATTTTAATTGCCCTTCAAAACCAGAACTTAGTCTCAAACTATACAAGAACTAATGAATACTCAAGTACTTTTTGCATTTGGATAGTAAGTTCTGTTTCACACTATGTAGAACAGAGCAGTGACTTCACAAGGGTGCAGAGGAACAGGCCTGTTACTGAGTGGACAACTGCTAAGACTGTTTTTCAGAATTTCCTAGCTTTTACCTATCTCATGCTTTCCTCTATCAGCCACCACCCCAGCATGCTTTAAAAGAAACAACCAACACAAACACAAAACAAAACCAACAATCAAAAAAAACACCTCAACACAAATTTCAGCAGCAGTTGCCTACTAGAAAAGAAATCCAAACCCGGACCTGTTAGTGAAACTAGCATTTGTACTTTAAAATGGGAAGCAGGAATTGTTAGCACAGCATTTCTTAGGAGAGCAGATAACATGATTGTACTCAGTGACGCATTAAACAAACTTCATCCTTCTTTTACAAAAAAAAAAAATCCCAATAGGAAGTGGCATGGACATAGAACAAGAAATAGAGGGTTCCAAAAGCAAGACTGCTGGTGCAAGAGTAAATGGATCTATGACCTTTGTAGTTCTACTTCTCCAAGTTCTCTCCATCAGTAAAAAACACTATGCAGACAGACATACTTGTTTGTGGCTAAAAACTTTTCTAAGCACCAGCTAGTAAAAACAACCTCAAACACCTACTTCATAAATTTGTCCAAGTTCTACAGTATGCATTTAAAGAGGGGAATCCTCACAGGTGTGATGATAAACATTATGCCACTGAAATTCTATTAAAAATTGTGTCCTCAATTAAAATAGATAATTCTGACTAAAGTCACAATGCCTAAGCATATCTTCTCTTACAAAGAAAGACCTACTCTAAATGCTGATGAGGCCTTAAACAGCAACACAGTTGGATCCTTCTCTGATAACCAAGGGAGACAGGTAACCTTTGAGAAACAACTCCAGATGAGGAGGGAATTAATATACTTCAAACCAGGCAGCTCATACAAATTGTTACAAAGAAAAACTTTTGCAGGGGAAAGAGGGTGAAGGAAAGAACCAGCATTCCAACAAAAAATAGTGTAAAGTATAGTAGGGCTCCATCTAAAACTATGAGTTTAAGATAGGAGGGGAGGGAGAAGGGGAAAAGCATCTCCTATGTATTTACATAATCACAGCTCAGGCAATTTGTGCTTTTAGGCTGATGTAATGGAAGGCGAAGAGAAACCAAGTTACAGATAAGAAAGTACACTAAGAAATGCTAGGTAACATTTAATATTCCTTGTTTTGAAAGTAATGGGGCATAAATTAGCCATTAGTGGAAAAAATACTTCCTACAGCCAGTATTATTTTTGTCAATGAAGAAGGATCAGTGTATTCCCCAAATAAATGCTGCATGTCAGCCAACCCAGAGATACATAGTAACTCCCAACCCAGGTTCTGTATTACAGGAAGTTGTCCGAGTGCAACAATTCTTTTGCTTTACATGTTTGAAAAATGAACTCCCCTACATCATTTATTGATCACTAGAGAAAGAGAAAAAAAAGTAAATGTAAGTTTAAAGTCTTACAGTAATTTCTCCTTCATCCCCAAGATATTTTCTTCAGGCTATCAACCTAAAATTGATTATATAAATGCTTAGATGTGCATTAAAACAAAACACATTTTTCATTCAGAAGCTTTGCTACAGGCTTTTGTTTAACTGACAAAATACACTAGGGAGTGTAAAAAATATTTATTCAACCTAATTCAACATAACTATAATTTGCAATACTTAAAAACAAGATTTACAACAGAGTAATGAACTGCTGCCACTCAGGTGAAATAATTTCATAATCCACAGTATTTTTATAACTGTATTTTTACAATACTTTTAACTTCCAGAGAAGACAGTGAGCTTTCCCATGGAATAGGTTTCAAACCCACTAATTTGCATCATTCAATTCTTCATGAGACTTTAAAAAACAGTAATAAATTGGTTGGAAATATATACAGTGAAGACCACTGAAAAGCTGTTTTCTCGAAATGAGGAATTCTGTAAGAAATATGTATTATAATGTTTCAAGATTATCTTACAGAAAGCAGCAACTTTCAGAGGTTGCTACTCTATTTAGAATTCTATATAAAAGTGAGCCCACTAAGACAAATGTAATCAGCAAACTTACATTATAGTAATTCTTCAGTTACAGCAAGAACCTCAGAAGCATTTGATATTGATTGAATGTATAATTTTCAATACCTGTATAGTTTTTGAATACTAGTTGGCCATTATATACACTTTTGTACAGCTCTAAAATATTACATCTCAGTAATTAAGATAAACATACTATAAAAAAGGTGCCATTTTTTAAATTTCTTTAACATACATTATTGCAGTTAAATATGAAGTCCATTCTGCATTTACTTTGTTTCTGGTAAAAAGAAATATTTACTTATGAATACTTCCACTAAAAGGTTTTTTTTTTTTTAAACCTTTCTCCATGCATTTGACATACTAATTTGAATAAGGAAAAAAAACCAACTTTGAGAAAAACAAATAAATTGTTGTTAAGAGAAAACTTCAAGTACTAAGTCTAGGTTACATGTGGTATGACTGTTAAATGGCTGTATTATGTTTGTCAAAATTTAACTTCACAAAACAGTTAACTTCTGCCAAAATGAAGTTTACAAATACATCAAATAACTGAAGTACTAATGTCTCCCTTAGGTGGCTATTTTGAACATACTGTAGCAGTAAAGCTTACTGTATAAATAAACTTAAGTTTATTACACATTTAAGATTTATCCTGCAAGTCCTTTACAGAATGGAGCCGAGTTGTCTTAAGAGTGTCTAGCCTGCTGGTATGTACCATGCTCAGGTTAGGTACCCAAGGTGTAGTGTCACCCCCTTCCAGCCAATCTTTCCACTAGAATCCTTCCACTAGAGCTGGTATGGGCAGAAGAGAGCCTAGTCCTGGTACCAGAGCTGAGTTATGCAGCCAGGTCTGGAATTTTAGAAGGATGCCCTAATCTGTCAGTTTAAATGTAGCTTTAGTGTCTAGTGTTGTTTCCTCACACTTTTACTGTGCTTTGTACTTTTACAAATATTTACATAATCAAAAGGAACATGAAAACTGAACAAATACTCTAATACTTAACTACAAAATAAGCAACTGAAATTTACTTCCCCCCATGTAATTATTTTATTTGGAGGAAAAAAATGCTATCCAGCACCAGTTACAAAACAGTAGAAGAGCCATGAGAAAATAACACTAGGCACTGCAGAAAATACAACAGGACAGTAAAAGTTATCAGTAATAAAATAGTCACCTAAAAGCCATGCTAATTTCAACACGTAGTACTTAGGTGGCTAAAGCTGACATACAAGTCCTGTAGAGAGTGATCTCTGTCTTCTCTGACCAGTCATTTGAGTATTTTACACTCCCTGTTTGATACCAGCAAAAACCAAGGAAATCTTTTTTGACTGATGTCCCATAATTACTTCTTGGTAATGACTCACATTTATTTCCTTTCTAAAAAAAATTCCCTTCATTGTGTGAAATGCTGAACTAGATGATAGCATGGGTATGAAAACATACATAGAAAAGGCATTTGGATATAGCCTACATTAACTACACAATTGAAATATTCTTGTTCTGTAGTTGATGCTTTTTTTCTCCATTCAGCATATTGGCTCAAACAAAATAATTTGGAAGCCTGTTGCCCAACAGAAATACCCAAAAATAATGAAAACCAAGTCACATTCTTAGGTTCAGTGGTTGCTGAAAGGATTTACCCTGCCACAAGACAGTGCTTTATTATATTGAAAGAAAAAAAATAGGAGCAGCAACTTATCACAATTCTCCACTACTGTGCAGTAACGATGGAACCAATACAACATGGAAACCTGTTAGGTGAGACTGTACGATATCTGGAGGTCACAGCCTTATGCTCCTTCTTGCTCAGGATAATTTAAAATTTTGCGGTGAGCTTGGCGCAAGTATTGCTGCTGTTTGAAGTAAACCTTAAAAGCTCCTTTTATAGCAACAAAAGCAATTCCACCCTGAAATAAAAAGATATTTTGAAAACCTGCACAGTTCAGTGTCATATCATTGCAAATGTTCTTTTTAAAAATTTCTCATTAAAGAAGATTTGTTTTTTAATAATAGCATTTTCTTTTGAAATGTTGCTAATTAGGACAATTCCAAATGAATACCTCAATATTTTCTGTCACAATGCACAATTATAGAGGTTAATGTTACTTAAAGGGATTACATACTGGATCTATAAAATGTTTTGAAAGCTTTTATTTACTTGGAAGTCTGACAAATACACTAAAAAAAATCAAAATACATCCTATTTAAAGAAAGTAAAATGCAGATATGTATCTGCTTTCCTTCTTTCCCTGAATATATACTATACATGACAGAAGGACTAATACTAATTACCATTCTATAATCAGACTGTGAAAAAGGCCACTTGCCAAAAGCAAGTGTGGAATGAAATAAAATCTGGGTTTTGTAAAACAAACATTTTTTTTCCAGAAAGTTTTACAATATGTTTATCTCAAGTCTTCAAAATAAGAAGAGATACTAAGAAGCCTTTAGTCTGCACAAACAGTTGTAATATCACTTTTTTCTTCCATATGGAAGAGAGGGGGTGCATAAACATGTTGGAATTGAAAACGGGCTGAAGTGAGTCAGATGACCAGGGGATACCATCTTACCAAACTCTGTGTGCTTCCCCTTGAAAGGCTGCAAGCCAGAGAGATTATTTACAAAGGAAGAGATTGTCTCCTCTCTTAGTCCTACCCCCGCCATTCAACTTCTGTGGAGAGTTTATTTTTCTCTCCTTATTTTAATAAGTAATAAAGGGATCCTTTCAAAGAATTAGTAACAGAAGCTAGTATGAAAAGGTTGATAATAAAACCCCAGTCTTCCCTTGCAGAGATTGGTCTTAGAAGATGCTGATTACTCATCTCCATTATCACCCTTAGTTACTGCTAAGGTCTGCCTAATACAGTACCAGATACAAATTTCAGCTTTGTCTTGAACTGAGATTAGTTCCAGTTACAAGGACACATGATGCTTGACCACTGCCATGATAGGCAACCTTAAAAAAACCCCTTCCCTTACCAAATGCCACTCAAATTCTAGATCAATTTATGTTCCTTTTTACTTTCCTCCCCTCCCCCACAACACAACACTTCATATTCCCATATTATAATCATTTATGAAAAAAACAATACTGAATCTTACCAAGATTGTCCTTTGTAAATTTGAGTTAACACTGCTGAACATCAGCTTGCCAACTATTGTGGCAATAGTAGGGAAAACTAGAGCTCCACATAGAATACGTGTAGCAGAGACATGATCTGCCAAAGGGTTGGCCTCTGCTGGAATACGAGGAACAGGACATCCAATGCCTAAAGGGATGAGAGCGGGGGAGGAAAAGGTTACATAGCCACGACCTCAAATGGAACATAGAAAGCACATTAGTGCCCACCCCCCACTCCATTACAAATCTATAGCCCAATTACTTTTTGAGAACTATCCTTCTTCTCAGTAAATATTCTGTTTCCATTAAATAACTGTATTCATTTTAACTTTCAAGTAAGACCCATGATTTTCAGTAGCTTGTTTTGTTACTAAGGCCTTAACTGAAATCATGCTCTTGCTCCTCTTGCCCCCACCTTTCTCACTAGGTACTATGCAAACACAATCTAAACAGACTGAACATAGAGGGAAGGCGTTAATCACCTCTGCTTAAGAATGGTGAAAACTACTTGCCTATCCCCATCTCCTAAAGGCACAAATTCAAGCTTGATATTTCCTTTTAAATTTAATCACATTACCTGGAAATATGCTGTTCAAAATTTGTAGCTTATTAGAGTATTTGCGCCACAGTCTGAGCACATAGTCCTCCCAACGAATCATCTTGCCCAATATTAGCATGACTGGGATAGTGGGAAGTCCAATCAAAAGAAATAAAGGATCAGCTCTCTCCATGACATCAAGACCTTCTTTGTGACCCACAACCTGGTAAATATGTATATAGTTGACAAACATAACAAAGGCCACAACTGAACAAAGAATGTAACTTTTAAAAAGGTCTAGTTTGTTTGGGACTGTCCATGCATCTTAAGTTAAACAAAGATGACTGTTTTACCTAACATACTCAGTTTCCTCTTTGCATCCTTGGCTGCTTATGAAGTATAATGCAGGCAAGCTACCAGCCCTAGTTTGCAAGTCATTAATATTGCAGAGAGCTGTAACGCAATTTGTTAACATCTCAAGAGAAGTTTCACATGCTTCTGTGGAAGTAAAAGCCTAAACATCTGAAACACCAAAACAGCATGCTTTCCAAAACGCATATAAGAATTTACAACTTTAGAATGATTAGTTCTATGCTCAGAAATTGATTAGTTACTACTCTTCAAAGGATAAATTGATAGCAAGTATCTAAGGATATTTTAATAAAAAATTTCTATTATGTAGGAATACCTTATGCAACAGAGATCACAGTATTGAAATGTATTGTTTCTCTGAACAATGCACGAAGAGGAAAGCTATTTTCAACTGTAGTGGAAATAGCATATCTTCACTTGTACCTTATTTTTAAATGTGGTTAGTACTACAGTTTTAAAGGACAGTCATTTCTCATGTCTAAACCTTTCTACTGGCACACACAAAAAAATATCAGACTTTGCAGTTCATAAAATGTAGGTATGAACACTAACAAAACAGTGCCTTATGTTTTCCTAAAAAGTACATGCTTTTTATTTTAAAAAAGTAACTCTAATAGGGCTGAGGAAAAAAATAGAAATTAGTGGTAGATATCCTCTAGAGTTGTCTCAGTTTCAGAATTTCTAAATGTTAGTAAAGTCCTTGAAGTGCTTCTAGAAAGAATGGGCTCTTTCATGACTTCTTCCCATAAGAATCCAGGAAGGCTAAAACCACTAAAATAATAATGATTACACTTGTCCGGCATTGGATTTCCTGATGTGTTTTCATTGACTTCTTGTTTTCCACACATATGCAAAAAGGTACCAAGTCTTCACTTGCACAGAAGTAGGTAGTAAGAACATGCAACAATAAAAAAATTTAAAAAAAATCAAACCAAAACAAAAAAAGCACAACAAAAACCAGTAGTTCTGGAATAGGTAGGACACAGGGAACCAGCTAGGGTAACATACCACAATATCTTCAAACTGTACTTTTTAGCCTTGCTTTGAAAATAATTCCATTTTATTCTTCTAGAACAGGAAGTTATTATATACCACAGCCTCTAAAAATAGACAACTAATATTGTTGCCGCCAAAAGAGTATTCCTGCAAAAAATACTCAGCATTTGTCTTCCAGCTTCTTCACTATCTTCCACCCAAATTGTGATGTCTGACACTATCCTTTTTCTCCTTGTAGTCCTTGTCCATCAAAAAAAGGCTCAATACCTTGTCTCTTCTGCTTTAGATGACTATTTCTTTCTGTTCTCAGTAACCCCATATGTTGTTACTGACTTAGCCACCACTAGAGTCACAATGTCAATTCTGTATTTATTTTTCTACATCTGAAGCTTAACCTTTAAAAATAGCTTTTGTGCTTCTCTCTGGCCCTTCAACTGAAGGACTCTGAAATACAGCAGGAAACAAGTTATATTAAACCGAGCAAATTTGGGGCAATAAAAGGGCTGGAAAAGTCTCCCTCCACTCCCAGTTTAATCTCCTCCATTATATGCAAAAATAAATTATTCTCTTACCCAGCATGCCATCCATATGATCAAAAAACATTAAATCAGAGGAAGATAGCTAATTCTTTATACCTGGGATTTGACCAGCTGTCTATAAACAGTAGTTTAGACAGATCCCCATTTTAAAAAGCAAAAAAACTACAGAAAGGAGCATTTTATCTTTCCATTTTGTTATGTAGTTCTAGCGAAGCTAAAAATGTCATTTAAGTTCCTTCAGAAAAAGGCTCAGTGCAGCAGTGAGCAAGGAGGTAAGGACTGGTACATTTCAGGAAGTCTAGTTGTAATATTACAGATGGTTACAATGTTGCTGTAAGGGCCACAACAAGAACAAAGTATCAGATGAGGAAAGTCCTAAGTGTACTATTCTGTAATATGGAGACTCATCCACTGGAATGGAGGTACTGAAAGTCATCATACATCACTTAGGCAGCCGCTTGACCCTGGCCACACCAGTACCAGGGAGACTGCATCAACTCATTTGGGCTCCACTTCAAGTGGTTGTCATATACATTTCTGCTGTGAGATCACATAAAAATGGAACCAAAACAGTACACAATCTTGAGATGGAGTGACTTGTAGAACTGCAGGGCAGTACCATACAATTCAAGAAAAAGTAGTGCCATGTGACTTATAGGGATAAGGACTAGGTTGTGTATTTAAAATTACACCTGTGTAGAGGAATACTTGTCAGCATACACATTTGTTAATTTTATCTACAACTGAATTAACATCAGAAATACTTTTATGCTTTCAGGCAAAACACAGGTTATGTACTCGATATAGGAATCAACATCTAAAATGGTAACAAAGGTCCTTCTAGTTATATATTTTATGAAAACTCGTCTTGTAGTTGAACTAGGACAGCCATGATCAATTCTTCCCATAGCTAATAGTCTACCACCTGTCAACATAATTTTTATATTTAAATAGCAAGTTCACAAGAAAAGTAGGATAAATAAGTATTTTTTTCCCCTTTCAACTAACCATAGTCTGAAATAATTAAAAGAACATACTATCGATTTGCAGTGTTTTGCATCGGTTGTTCATGAATGAATTGCACTATTCAGACATGCATTTTCCTTTATGCAATAAAAACTGGTAGGACTGAGAAATTCACCATGTCTCAACCCTTTGAATATTAGCAGCAAAATTTTTCTACACGTAAAAGAAGAGATTAGTCTCATGTCTTTTCTGAAGAATTAGACTACCCATTATTAGTAGTTAGGTGGTAATGGCACCTTTTCTGTAAGAATAGAAGTGGGTTCACCAGCCTGCCATACAAAGGGCAGCCAGCTATAGTAGTGAATTGTTAGTTGCAGACTGAACCATGTTTGAACAGGCATACTTGGCTTTACACAGTATGATCAGTTAAAAGTGAAAAGCTTTCTATCCAGCCATCTTGAATTCACTCGTTAACTACACTGAAAGTAGGTAAAGCATGTTTTAAGCCAAGGAAAGAGGAGTCTTAATTAATTGACTTTTTCTTTAGAGGACTTGCTTTCAAAGCTGGTAAGAAGAGGGAATACATGCGTACCTGCATCACCGTCACAGCTCCATATGTAACAGCTGTCCAGTATATAGAGCCCACCATTATTCCAGCTGCAGCAAATGGACATGCCTTTGAGATCAGTCGATCTGCAAGATCCAAAACGTAAACAACTGGACCTATGATAAAGGAAAAGTAAGGTTTCAAGATAGATACATATATACACACATAAGCATACTGAAGAAAGCTCTCAGCATCCATCACTGATAAGAAAGAATGAGCTTTTGGCAAAAAAAAGTCTGACATGCCACACATGCTGTTTAAATGAGAACATATCATTAAAAAACTACTAAGCTAAATTTGTAACTTATTTCTACCTACCATTTCATTCACTGCAACATCTTTCCAAGATATTAATATGCTGGTTAGAGCACTAATTTACCTGCTAAAGTTGACTAGTTTCCCTTGTCTGTGTTTAATCAGAATTGTTCTGTTGTAGAAACCACTTTAGGCTTGGTGGCTTTTTAATCTGTTAGAAATTTCAGTTTTCAAAAGGAAGAAATACTGATTAGTTGTAATGTACTTCATGTGCTTATCTTTGACAGCTTCAGCTGCGAATTCTGTCACTAAACTATCCTGCTCAACAGTAAAAGCGAGCACAGTCAATATGAAAGATTCCTTCTGCTGGAAGAGGCTGCATTCAATATTTTTAGAGGCCCACCTCTCAAACACTGGGAGAAAAAACCCTCCTATTCAGGTTATTTAGTGCCTTTGACAACAGTGCTTGAATAGAGTTTCATTGTTCTATGGACAACTGCACTTTCAAGACTTACGCAGAGCAAGATGTGACCCTGATCAGCTTTGGTGAGGCAAACAAGGGCACACTTGCATCTTTTCTTTGAGAGAGTTCAAGAACACCAGCAAAGCAAAACACAGAAGCTTAAGTCTCAAATATATGTATGGAAGTGAAAAAATGTCATCACTGTGATCAAATTCCACGTTACTTTTGTATTTGTCAACAAATTCTACATACAGACTGTCCTCCAGCTCAAATGCATGAATAGCTCGTTAGCTCCCTCCTACTTTTTTCCCCTACCAAAAATCAGTGAAAATATTGAAGTTATTCTGAAAACCAGCCTATAGGCATTCTTCAAGTAACTAATCCTGCATGTCTCTCATCATGGCTTACCCACTCAAG
>JANZLQ010000100.1:24782671-24801788 GCA_026212715.1 Elanus axillaris
GGGGGAGGGCGGGGCAGGGTATGGACGGAGTGCTGACTTGAGCAATGGTGTTAAATGACTTACTGAAGTCCTGATATACTAGATATACAGGACCTCCACTAGATGAATTGCTAGGCTCGTTAGTTAGCATGCTCTGTTTTGTACACTGATCCTTAGTTGTATACCATTTTCCACTGGACCTCCAATTAATCAAAACTTGTTCTGTCCCTCCACTGAATTAAGATAAGGTGCCAAGGATTTTTTTCTTTTTTACCTTTCTAAAGGTAAAGGTATTGTCTTTGGCATTATCCAAATATACAAAAATTACCTGCAGTTCAATTCTTAGCTTGAATACTCCTAGTACATAATAACTTTATATTCTTAGTTCTTTAGGGTGGTGATAACTTAGCACCCTGTTCCCAAAAGGATTGTCTCTGAACTATCATATTTACACCAAAATGAATTAAAAGCTGTGCATTTAAATGTACAATCAAGATTTGAAATTCATATTAAAAAAATTTGCAAAAAATTTATTTCCTTCAGTCACACTGACAAAATTGCGATTCTTGTTTCACAACTTGGTTGGTTCTTCTCTTTCAGAAAACAGGACTAGTGTGAATGTTTTCAAAACAACCAGTTCTACTCAGCTTAAGTCAGCCAGTAAAAACAAGCAACAAGAACATCTAATTAAACTAATTCATTGTCATGTTTTATCAGCACTGGTATTCTTGTAAAGCACTCCCAAATACATCTGTTTTGTGGTGGGTTCCATGGGTTTCCCCATTCTGCTCCCTGGCCTTTTTTTTTTTTTTTTAAAAAACAGGGTAGGATTTTACATACTGTTCGCAGTGGTAGCATCTGGAGACCTTGTAGAAGGATTGCAACTTCATTTTTTTTTCATACCCAGGTATGTGTGCAAATACCATGCTGAAGAGGTGCAATTTAAACACATTTAGCTTATATGCAGTCTTGACATAAGTCACTGTAAATATCACCAAGTTATGTATCAGACTAGTGGGCAGTCCTAAGCAACTTGGGCAGAATATTGCTTAATGTACTCTCTACTCCAGCTCTGCTGGAGCCTCAAGTTCTTAACCTACCACTCATGTACCTCAAATTAGTTACCTTTGCATGCATTTTCTAGTACTGCATGCATTCTTTCAGTAATAAGCTCTAGTGTTAAGGGCAGGAAGCATCTTCCTATGTGACTTGTAAGACAGTAAACACTTCACCAGTACCCTGCATCAAATACACCAACTGATGTAAATTAGTCCATAAATAGCTGACAAAGCATAACTATAGAGTTAATTTATTCTCAAGTTGAGCATCCTATTGTTGATTAGGTACCAAAATTAAAGGGTTTCTGAAGAAGGAACACTCTATGCAAAATACAAAGAACTGGAACAAGCATTTCAAGTATTAACAGTTATGTTTAAGTTTCCAGGAAGACTTAAGTGGTGGAATATTTATCAATGTGCTGAAAGTAGCAACAAGGTCAATAACCACAAGTACTGAACACACAGGAATTTAGACATCTTGACTGTTACCCACAGTCACTGAAAAAGTTGTGTAGTTGTACCATTTTGAAAACTTGTATTTGTTTGAAGGTGAAGACAAGATACTCAAAAAACCCATCATACTTGAGTCCTAAAGGGCAACACAAAGCACCAAAGCTTGCCTTATACATCTTGGCAAGGTGATAAGGCAACAGCAGAAGTCTAACACTAAAAGTACTAACAAATTGCACCTATTGATACTCATCATTAAAAGAAGCAGGCTACAGAATTAGGTGTAGAATCTTGAGAAAAGACTACAAAAACATTGTTCCAGGTGTTTGGTTTTTTTAATTAGCCCTTTAAGAAGGAAGTTGTGAGAAAGGAAAACAAACGTAACTGTTTCTTTTAAGATGATATTAAGGAAGAAGCAGGAAATTAAATATCACTGACATACAAATTAAAGAAGGAAATATTTTTTCATTTTGTAAAACCATCATGGTTTAACAGAGCTTTCTCTGCCAAACTTTCTATTTATTAAATTGAAATAATTATCTAAAAGATACTTCAGTTATTTTCAAAGTGACAATATTTTCCTATTTAATAAAAAAATTTCTCAGAAGAGAGGAAAACAGCTAGTAAGAACATAGTTACTACCAATCTCTAAAACTGATATGCACTATCAAATTTGAAATTGAATTATAATTTTAAGAAGATATGTCACTAAGAGGGTTGTTTTGAACTGGTAAATAGACACCCACCGTTACTTATAAAGATATTCGTTGATGTCTCCAACTTGATACTACTTCAAAGCTATAATCATAAATAAAAGAAGTTGTGCTAAGAAGTGCCCTTTCACAGAAATTTGTTTGCAAGAACAAATGAAAATGCCTGTTATGTGCATGCATGCTCTCCAAACTATAGTTGCTTCCCCTTTTTCCCACTGCCAAAATAAGATACAAATGCAGCTCACATTACATTTTCATAATTCAAGATGCAAGTAAGAATATTAAAGAGCTTCAAGTTTTATAGTACATTGTAAGTGTCCAGACAGCAAACCTTTTTCTTCCCCAAAGCCAATGGTAAATGCTGTCATTTGATGCCACCTTTATGGTGGAGATTAAGATTCTTTACCTTATCCTTATCGGAAAGCTGAATTGTGGTTGATATATGAATAACTTGGTAGCGAGTTTCATGCTGGGTAATGTTTTCTTGAGTATCAACAATACACTAGTCCATATTTTCTCTCCTATTACTCAGTGTTCTACCATAGAAATAAACATCACCCAAATAAAACTCCCTTCAGACCTTGATTTTGTCAGCCCTTATACTAACAGGAAATAGGTCCTGTCCTAAAGAATTGACAGTGCAAGTTATTTTCAGCTGTTTCATTACAGAAATAAGACTCTTAAAAAGAAAAATCTTCTAAAATCCTCTAAATGCCTGTACTCACATACTGTATCAGCATTTCTTTAACAAGCAGTTTTACTTTTAAACAAAATTTAAGTTTCCTTGGCAACATTTCATTTTCTTGCCCTACTTGATATACACCTTAGAACATTATGGGCAAATAAGGGCTGGAATGATAGCAACCACTGCTAATTTAAATATATGCAACATGTTGTGCAGTGTCCTAGTTGGCTACTCAAGTAAGTAGACTCTGGAAGACCATCTCCAACTTTTTCTTTCACTCTGACAGAGCTAAAGCAGAGCCCAGCAACCACAGATATTCTGCCTCTTGAACGTAAGGCAATACTGAGTCAGTAATACCTCCCAAACAAAGTAGAAATATGTTTTTCAGGTAATGCAGCAGGTTGCTCAGTAAGGTTCTTTGCTTTGAATCTCCTTTGATAATAGTTTCTCTGCAACCTGAGGAATAAAAAGGATGTGTTTACGCGCTAATATGTAGCAGTTGCTGAAGGAAGTCACACTCTGCTCAATACGAAAAAAATCTCACATTAACCATTAATTAATTACAGATCAATCACTTGTAAGACTTATCAATATACCTAAGTGGAACACACCCATAATTTTCCAAAGGTAGTTAACTAAGCCAACAAATTGAACGTAAGCAGAATATAAAGGTATTTCTGTCTGGAAAAGGGAACAGACAAGTTTTCAACAGAACTGATGCGCCAAGCATAAAAAAAGGAAGAAGTAGGAACAATATAAAGAAACAACCCATTACATTATTTTTAACATTTAAGTGATACACATCTTACCTAGTTTTGGAAAGACTATTAAATATTCTGCATTGCACTGAGGACAAGCAACTCTAGCAGTACTGTTGCCTCTTTGCTTTTCATCCACCCAGCGCTGCAGGCAAGTCTGATGAACCCATTTCGTAGAGCCCCTGCACCTGCAAGGTCTCACCCATTCTGCTGTCCGATCATCCTCATCGGTAGCAAAACAAACCCAGCAGCTTCTGTAATTACAGGAAGGAAAAAAAGGTGATATTTTTTCTGCTTTTACATGCTTAAAATAAATTTTCACATGTGAAAGCATCTAGTTTTAGAAAACATGCATCTAGAGATGATGCTTGTTGCTTCATTCTTAATCACCAAAAATGTAAGTATTTTGTACCACACTCTTGTTCTGGTATTAACATACTATTATAGACAGCTAAACAACTGCTTTTAATATGTTCCAAATTACTAATTTAATTTTAGATAATTTATGATTTAAAAAGCATTGAGACTGTAGTTCAGCCTCTGAATAACTCAACGTATAAAAAATCCATATATTTTAAAAATTTATTATAATCTCCTTCTACAGCAGACATTTTGGTAAGCTTTTAAAATTAAAAATATAAGATCAATAATAGAGCAGTCTGTTACTTGGGAAACTAACTCAATCCACTTAAATGACAAAACAACACAAATGACAATGTATCACAAAACAATTAATTCCCTCTCCTTGAAAAGAGAAAGTACTTCATTCAGATAATTTATATTATACAAAATTGGTTTAAGTTATAAAGTACTTCAAGAATACTATTGTACCACTAGAGGAGGAAATTTCTGCATAAAGAATTATCTGGATATAGAAAATTCAAACATATTAATTCTACAATGAGAAAACACAAGACTGACAGGTTATGTGACCTGATCTGAAGACAGTACACATCCTAGTAATTCCCAGATGTCTGATCTGATGACTAGGCCAGATCCTTAAACACCTTAGAAATTGCAAGAGAAAAGTAAAATATGGACCTAAACTAGGAGAATATCAGATATGTTGACCCAACAATTTAGTTTTTACTGTGAAATAATTTGCCAATTCCTCTACTGAAGATAGTGAAGTTTAGATAATAAACCAGAATCTAACAAAATAAGGATCTTACTACTAATACAGTCTGGTTTGACTACTTTTTAAAATAAATATTTGACACAAGCCATTGTAATCCTAGTTAAACCTTTGTAAAGGTGTCCAGCAACAGCATCCCTATAATTTAACTATCAAGCCACAATCTAATTAGACATTATGCACTAACTGAAGTTTTGCAGCACTATTTTGATGCTGGTTTTGTTCTCTTAATTTGAGTAACATCATTAAGATGAAATAGTACAAGGCTTCTTATGTGTAACACTAACAGTAATTAGGATCATAAGCAGCTGAGAAACGCTCTGGCACTACTAAACAAAGAAATGCTAAGATTCAAGAACCATGATTGTAGTTTCTATGTGGGGATGGTACAGTGGTTCATGATGTTTTTCCTCTCCCTCTCCTAGCACTTGCTGACAGGAGTAAACCTTCTTCCTAGCCTTTTAAACTCTTAAATTTTTTTCCTTGTTTCAACTTTTCTACTCCTTACCTTTATTCCCTCTCCCCCTCATTTTTTTTTTTGTCTGCCCTTTCTGTACTCCATCTCTAACCTTTGTTAGCACCTGGGAGGAGTAATTACAGCTTAGAAGTCCCCTCCATCTCTAGTCATTCTGCCAGATTATCATACTCTCTCTTATGGAAATTACTGCCAAATAGTTGTCAGAAAACTTAGGTGACAAATTTATAGTTGAACATATACATACTGAAGGTCTTTCCTCTGCACCCCTTCCAAAAAAAAAAAAGAAACAAAGCTTGTAACTAAAGCTCATTAGACAAAATTCATAAGGGAATTACAAGCACAGCAAGGGCCAATCTTACTAAAGCCAATTTCAAAGCAACAAAAATATGGTAAATTCCTTTAAAAGGTCGCTATTTTCTCCCCAACATGTCACTTGTAAACAGGTTGCAGTGGGGTGGTTTTGTTTTGGTTTTAACTCCTCTATGAGGAAAAGGAGGGGGCAGGGAATCTATAATGGGAAACTTATTTTGCCAGGCTCAAACCTGAAGTATTAAAAAAAAATACTGCTGTCTAACAGCTTCCTTTTAAGGCCTCACTGTTTTGGATAGTATTCTATTTGTGAACTGAAAATGTTTCTCTACAGAAGAATAACCATGTTTTGTTTATAGGAATATTTGTGCCTAAAAATATTTGCAATGCTTTCTTTTAAAGCTCTGAATCTTTTCCTGGTATATAGTGGTGGAAGTATACTGAAATTAAGTTGCGAGTGTGCAAGAGCAGAACATAGCCTACAGCAACTTAACTGGCATACTTGTGAAAGGGAACACAATTTGAAATACAGATTCCAGGGAAGATTGCAGGAAAAGCAATTTAATATTGAACAACAGGTAAAACAAACATAACTGTCATGTCCACGTGTCCATTTGTAAGTACAGAACATTATAGTAGGTAGAGATGTAAGTTTTTAACATTGGTGCTCTAAAACTACATCAGTTTGCATTCAAGAAGATTGTTCAGTTGGAAGACTAACATCTTCAATCAGAACTGCAATTTCTCCCATTCATCTTAATGGGAACGTAAGAGCAAAGTGTGACTTTGGTTCTTTCTGTCTTTCCCCACAACATCTCTTTAAATCAGAATTGTCATGTTATGCACTCTTGTAATACCATCTGTCTTTCCACTTTCATACTCCTGATATGCACCTATAGCAGTCCTAACTGAAAGGACGCATTAACTTTCCTAAGCAGGAAGAAGAAAGACAGCCAAGCCAAAAGTTAGTAAAAATCTAGATGAAAATGCTGAAACCACCACAAATATTTGAAAGTATTACAAAGCATGGCATTTTAATTCATTGCACTTGATATCAAGGAGTTAAGGAACACAAGTCCTTACAATGTTTATTAATTTTCTATTTACATCAAGAAACCCCAAATTTACTGTAAGAAGAAACAACACAACACTACTGATAATTTTTCCTTAGACAGTTTTTTTCTGCATTAAAAGTAAACATTCACTCATTCATTTCACATCCTATTTATATCTACAACTGCTCTAATTTTATAACTTAGATTTTTATTTTTAAGCTAAAGGCTTCACAACAGAGCTAGCTAGGTCTGTGGGTGCCAGTAAGGTCAGATGCCAACACACCACAGAAGTCTAAGGTTTATTCAGATAATGACAGATTCAAGCATGAACATAATCTTGCTACACTGCAATTTTAACTACTGAATTTGTCCATGAATACTCTGCAGATTAAATTCCGTTCAAGTTTTCTGTTAAGGTTAATAAGTCAAGAAAAATATGTATCTTTTCTTTAATTGCTTCATCCAATTGCTTGCCAGGCAATCACATCTGAAAACCTGAAAGACCCATGAAAAGAGCAATGAAATCCTTTATAGACTTAAACCTTTAGCAAGTCATGAATAATGAATAGTAAATTCCTTGTATACTGTCATCAGCTTTATCTCTTTCCATTGACAGCAGCTGTAGCAGAAAGGGCTAAATAAAACCATTTCAAAACAAGTATATTGGCTCTTGCCAGATTTTCCATTTTCTTGTACTGAATAAAATATGACCTTGATTCTTACCACTGAATCAAGTTGCTACTCAGATAACCTGAAATAGAAAAGGCCGTCAAGGTGGAACAAAGCATTGTTTCTGACAGAAACTCAAACCTTTTTCCTTGACAACTTTCTACAGAGCCAAATCAATAACACTAAATTTTTCCACACTTCCTTAGCTTAAAAAAAAATTAAACTGAAACATACACAAAAAACAGGCCAATACAATTATTTCAGCTTTGAAAATAGGTTTAAAAAAATGCCTTTTAGATTCAGCCTCGCAGCAGCTAAAGCTCTCTGGTCTCAAAAATTCTATTCTGACTCTGAGAATAACTCATTTATTGCATCTGTTTTTTTCTCTACCAAAGACCAACTCTTCAGGGCACTGCATATGTTAAGAGCAAAGTGGATAGAGAAAAAGTTGTATTAAAGACTAGAGATCCTATACTCCAAACATTATATGACTAATTGTCCTGGTTTCAGCTGGGATAGATATAATTGTCTTCCTAGTAGCTGGTATAGGGCTATGTTTTGATTTCAGTATGAGAGAAATGTTGATAACACACTGATGTTTTCAGTTAGTCTAAGCATTACTTAGCAACAAGTCAAGGATTTTTCAGCTTCTCATGCCCCGGCAGTGAGAAATCCAGAGGGACACAAGAAGTTTGGAGGGGACACAGCCAGGGCAGCTGACCCAACTGGCATACAGGGTATTCCATAATATGTAACATCACATATAGTTTATAAACTGGGGGGAGAGGGGGCAGGGTGATCGCCACTCAGGAATTAACTGGTCATCGATCAGCAGGTGGTGAGCAACTGCACTGTGCATCTTCCATATATTCCAGTCCTTTTATCATTACTGCTGTCATTTTATTAGTGTTATCATTATCAGTTTCTTCTTTTTATATTCTATTTGACCATTCTTACCTCAACCCACAAGTTTTACTTCTTTTCCCAATTTTCTCCCCCATCCCACCAGGTGCGGGGAGAGTAAGCAAGCGGCTGTGTGGTGCTTAGTTGCTGGCTGGGGTTAAACCACAACACTTACCTAGAACACCAAGGCCTGCCTAAAAACAGGTTTCTCCAAATCATGAGTTTCTAATCAGTAAGGAAGCCACTCTCTCCTGTACCTGGTTGGTGTCATAGCTCCAACACACCAGGAAGATGCTCCAGTACCATACATACCTAGTGGCAGACTGCTTTCCTTTATATTGAGCTATACTCCTTCTAAAAGGTTACTTTTTTCCAAACCAGTCTTAGATGGGAGGGAGGACAGGGTCTAATTCATATTAGTTAAATAAAATCTGCCTCAATCTGTGGGAGTTGAATTCACCATGATACAGCTTTGTTTTCAAGCAGGCATGACCAGGCAAAGCAATACAAAAGAGTAATTTAAAAGCAGTATGGTAATTATATATACACTAGTAAAAAGTTTGCAGAAATTTTTAATGCCCCATAAGCCCAGCAGATACCCCTGTGTCTACAAGACTTAATGGAAAATGACTTGTGAGACTGAGACAGCATAGCTGCTTTATAGGCTTGTTTCAAATATTCAGTACTACAAAAGAGAATGCAGTCTTGGCTTTTTTCCCCCCAATGTTCAGTGGTGCACACATATGAACAGCAAGCAAAACCAGAAAACTTCTTAGAAAAAATTCTTGCAAGACTTTGTGCAAGACATGCTCTAGAGCCATGAGCTAAAAAGCATTTTTCCTCTTATTACAGATCCTTTGTAAAATATAAGAAATCTCTTTAAGAAAACTTCTCTGCACTTCTCCCACATCATAAAGCACACCGCTTTCCCTTAAAGCAGCAGGAATTTGCTGATATCTTGCTATCAGAGTAAAGCATCCTTGTTCTGCTAAGCAGTGATTGAGTGGCTTATTGCAATTGAATTTCACATCCAAAAAGAAAAAAGTGAAAAGGCTAAAACATAACTGATAGCAATGATGGCACAGAGAGCCAATGCAGTGAGGGGTGAAAACATATCTTGGAAGAAATGACTGAAAGCACTCCAGTAACTGGCCATAAAAAGGCACTGTTCCAAAGGATGACCCACAAATCTGCTCTTTGGAAGAGGCAATTTTTCCATGAGCCTCTATAACCAATTTTTATGTACAGTCTATACCGACAGATAAAATATCCTTGATGAAGAATAGTGATAAGCTTCCACTAACACTGCCAACTACACTCTAAATACTGTAAGGTCAATGTTTAAGTGGGAAGACTAGGATGTAGGAAAAAAAAAATCAAGGGAGTAGCGTACAACACAGTTAGGCTGCTTTGGAGCTGGCTAGAATTTTAGTAGGGAAAACAGCAAACTGTTCTGTCAAAAAGCAAGAGAAACAATGTTTTGCAAATGCTACTGCTAAGCACTTCCTTTTCTTGAGCTTGAAGGAACCAGCAGGAATAAAATTCTTGTGCTAGAGGGCCACTACCAGTCACAACAGAATGCAAGCCTAGCCCTACATTCTCATCTTGGCAGCCTTTATCAGGGATATAACACTTAATTCAAGAAATGCTAGCTTCCATCATGCTTCACAGAGGAGATTAAGTGCTGGAAGAGATGAACTCAGCTGCAAAGCCTAAAGCATCATGAAGACTTCAACAGCAGAATGCATACAGACCTATCTTCCACAATGGTGGAAGTCTGTTAGCAGAGGAACACTGCAACAGGATTGTAGAGCACCACTCTTTCCACAGTATTTTCCTGGCCGTCACACACGGTAGAAAATACTTTTATCTTCAACCCAAGATCTGTCTATTGAACTCAAAAAATCCTTACACTATCCTAAGGGGAAAAAACACACATGCAGAGTGAGGAACAGAGATACCAGTAGAAAAATAGCAGTCTTAAGATGTTCCATCCTGACTTCTGCAGTTACTTTCTAAGTCAGCATGGCATAGCAGCCATGTGCCAGCCTGGATCATTCAACTAGAAAATATGCTGTCACCTCAAAACAAAGTCTAAAATCTTCAAAGGAAATTCCTGAAAGTCATCTGACCTAATAATACCCAATTCTGCTCTGCCTAGTCATCAAGGATAGGGTGTAATGCTGAGTAAAGGAGAAGTTGATGAGAATCTAGAAACAACAGTAACTAGACTTTACCACAAAAGTAGTGCTTTCATTAAAAACAGCAGAGAAAGGTTAAATAGAGAATATCAAACTAATGTTGGTGTGAACACATGGCCACACAAGTGGTATCCATATATGGGTTTTAACATCCTCTAATCGCAGGATGGCATTGTTTAAACTAAATTTTAAAAAGCTTTTATTAAAACCCATGGATGACTAAAACCCAATAAGCAGACACATTAAAATAAAGCTTAGAATAATTAACTAGAAAGTGTACCAGAAAGATCTAGTGATTACCAGAAGTTCAACTTAAACTTATTTATATATTCTCAATTATAGCTCAAATTAAGGAGAAATATCTTACACTTGAGTTAACTGCACTATATAAAGGCAGAGATATGAGTAAAGGACAGTTCACAGAATCCTGCTGGCAACTTTCTAGCTTGTGGATAAAATTAAACCTTTGACTGCAAGCCACCACCTACTGTGCTTGAATCGTGCCTTACAAGGCTTTTATGGCTTCTGCTTCTACCCAACTTAGAATAAGAAATCGCCTACAGATTTAGCTATCTCATTGCGTTTTACTCCCTAGTTTGTCAAAGACAATCTAGACTATTGGTAAAAAACCCCTACCTTTCATTCTGGACAAATGGAACTTTTGCAACCAGTTATTCAAGCATTTCCCTTTTGCAAAAACCTCAAAATTCAGTTCTGTTAAAGGCTTTGTTTAATATTACTGCAGTCTCACTTTTTCAAAAGGAAAATCTGAGAAGTCACCAAGGCTCAGCAGCCTTGTTGTGAGCCTCTAAATATACAAAGAACTTTGCTGTTATTTGTTTTATTAAGGGAGGGAAAACAAGGCCCTCCTAAAAATATGCAAAGGACAAATCAGGTAAAACTATTACTCATACAATAAGCACCTTATTACTAAAACATTACACACTTAGCTAATTAAACTGTTGTTCTTATACATTAGCAGCTTGGCATGCAACTCTAACAATTTAAGCTGCTGAGTAGCTGCTAGGGGGCAGTAACACTGATTCTTGCCATCATATTTAGGAAGAAAAATAAAAGTGATTAAAACCAAGCAGAAAGAAAAAAACAAACAACAAAACCAAACCAAAAGAACCCCCCACACACACACAAAACAATTTACTTCCAAAACTGAAATAGGCCTTGAACAACATGATTTGAAAAGAAAAGCTGAACAAGTAGCCAAGCATGTACATGCACAGCAAACAATGAAGACTTCTAATAGAATGAAGTTAATGCCTTAAACATTTCATGGATTTGTTTATAATGGAGATAGCATACTATATAGGGAAGATATTTTCTTAAGCATTGTTTGACAAAGCTGCCAAAAATATCACAAACATAAGTAAAAGATATGTAGCAAATAACAAATTACGGTTTAGAGGCTATTTAAAGTTACTCCCCTGAATGCTCCTTTAAGCATCTTAATTATGTATTAATTGCCTGTAATATTCACAGAATTCTATAGCAGTATGTCTGAAAGCTCCTCCTAATTAAGAAAGTGAAGAAAACCTGAAGAAATTCCTTTAAGCCTTAGCTTCTCTCAATAGCTAATTAATTGCAAAGCAGCATAATGTCAAGGTATAACTCAAGTAGTAAGAGGCTCAATCAGCTGAAGAAAGAAAAGCTGCTAGCATGTTCTAGATACTGCAAGAACTCTAGATGGCAAGATGACCAGACACAACCCTCTCCAACAGATAGCATGACCTACTAGGAAGGCAGGACACCCAACTACTGACAAGGTGAACTATCTCATTTATATACAAATAAAGATTCAAAGGAGGACAGATTATTATTTGAGGCTAAAAAAAATCTGTCTTAGCTCTAGCAACACTGCCAGATTTAGCAAAGGAAGACAGCTTCGGATCTCAGAGTAGTTTGAAAAGCCATTCTTGCTGTAATTCATCTGCAACCTACTGTATTAAATTCTTACGCAGTCCTCAGTCCCTAGGGATATTACACATTTCACTGTATGCTAAACTTTGAGTTTTGACTGTCTCCATAGTTTCCAATACATTGGATTTACTTGCCAGATAATAAAAGTATAATGAACAAGTAACTACATCTGTTTAACTTCAATCATTTGAGGCATCCTGGAAAAAGTATCAATTATACCCTTGATCGCAGTCATCACAACCTGAATTCTACTCTTTTTAAGAAAAAAAGAGCACTTGCAACATTGTTTTCAGTAGCTCAGCCAATACCCTCTCCAGTTAGAGAGTGATACTTAAACCAAGGCATACAAAATGTCCAGTGGGGTGGGCAGAACCAAACCAAAAACTTTTAACACAAACAGCATGCAGAAAATGACTGATCTGGCTCTTGAACTTCCTAAATGACCACAGCTGAATAGAGGGAAGATTTGTGTGAAAAATATCAATGCAGGCAGCAGAAAACTGATCTGAAGTTCTAAAACACATGAGGTTGTTTCTTAGTAAAAAGAGACTCAAAGTATGCTATGATGCTCTAAGACACTGCTATAGCTTAATTACATATACAAAAGATTTCCCAGTCAATGTTCCCAAACCCCAACTTCCTAAGATTACTGAAGAATTTTAAAATGCTAGCATTGAGGCTAACCTTGACATCCAAACAATTACGCTTACAGCGTACTGCTTGCTTGAAAATGCTGCCTATGGACCAAGACTAGGAATCACTGCACAACTGCTTCACTGCTTTGTCAGAATTCTGTAATTAGCTGTGCCATTCAATGAACAAACTCTATCCATTTTTCCTCTGTTCGCCAAGACGTAAGTTAAAGCAAATGCTTAGCTGACTTAAAGGGATTTAACTTTAACCTTCCAGTTCTGAGACAAGGGACAACAAGTATTAGCCCTTCATATCTCCTGGAAGATTTACTTTTCCATAACAGAAGGTTAACACATACTTACTAGCTTCCTTAATTGAGTACTAACCATATCTGTTTTCAAAGATTGGTATCAAGATGTTTTAAATCTGCTGTTTTAAACTGGAATGTTAAATAAAATTCCCTGTCTCAAAAAAAAAAAAAGTACTTCCTATTAAACTAGCATTAAACAGTGTTACTTTGCATTGGGGGAAAGGGGAAGAGAATTGCATCAGAAAAATACCAATACTGGTATTTGTGGTACACGTACACAGTAGATGACAGATGTTACAAATATCAGGAGCAACATACATACAGAATAGACCAACTCTGACATGTCTAAAATGGCAACCACCTTGACATTAACCTGTTGCTGTGACAAGCAAATGATAAGAAATGTAAAGTTATGCGAGTCTGTGTTATGCAAGCAAAATCTCCCACAGCAATTTCCAGTATCGCACAGGTGATGTAAAAACACAAATTAATCTTTAGGCACAATATCTTTAGTTACAAAAGTAAACACGTAAGTGTAGACTTAATCTATTAGAAACCAAACTTTACATTCCATTCTTAGGCAAGGTAATTGTGAAATAAAAGTTCAATTTTTGTATAATTGTGCCTATGGAGTTTCATGGTTAAACTGACCATACAGGGTAAGCAATTCTTCTGTTATGTTCTTCCAAAGAAAAGAGAAGAAAAATAGGAAGTGTTATCCTAAAGCTGCAAAAATTGGCAGGAAGACTCCAAGGCAAGCAAACTGCTTTGAACTCAAGAGTTTATATAACAGACACTATTGCTCAAGTTATTCTCAGTATAAGAGAGCAAACCAAAAAACTCTACTTAAGTCAGTCATCTTATATACCCCCAATATACATAATAAAAACTGAGTAATTTGAGACCTAAAACTTCCAAAAAACATTTAAATGCCACGAAGATATACTCTTGGGACATCAATACCTCTAACAACAAAAGCAACCTCTCAAATGTAGCAGACATTGAAAATTTGGAAATGTCTTTACTCTGAATAAATGTGAACGAAACTCCAAGGTGTCTGATGATAAAATTAAGTAACTCTCCTCAGCAATCTGTAGAATCGACTGCATGACTCACCGGTAGCACAGTCACAAGCACTCAGCACATGGCCTTCTGTAATTATATCCTTCACAGAAGGCTAATTTATGTTGGCACATTTTGGTCCCATAGAAAATATCCACTTCTAAACAAAAGTATTCAGATCCCAGGAGCAGGCATTTATAACAGGAGAAACAGATGAGGTGAAACCAGAAAGGTCTTTAAAATAGAGGTTTTAATCTTTTTTCTATAAAGATTGTGAAGAAATAACTACTAGATTAAAATGGCTTTAAAAAATTAAGTCACTCAATGCCAGCCCCTCTCATCCATAACAACTCTATTATTCACTACCATCACACTGTGTTAACGCTTTCTTTTAATACATACACCTTGAAGAAGAGATGCATGACCAAAGGGAGAAACAGGCACAAATACATAAACTGAGAACACTAAATAGTTCATAATGGTCATCAGCAGTCAATCACCTAAAAGCCTAGAAACACTAACTACACTTATCCAAAAAGTTTGTTTCCTGTGGCAGTTGTTTCCAAACATAACCATATACCAAGATTCCATGGTTAGTCCTTAAATCAGTTGGTATTGACTTATAGAGAAACTGTTATATAGCAGGCCAGTTTAATTTTAATCTTAATCAGTTAAGATAATTAAGATTTAAAATTATGAACAAATGAACACCTAGTCCCAGATTTAATACAACTTTAGTAGGGACTTTTTTTTTAAACCATTTAGAAGTGGAGATTTTGATTGGAATTTTTCTTATCCTATATTAGTGTTAGGCAGGTGGTGTATAATCCTTCCCTCAGAATCACTGACACAAAAATCCTGAGCCTAAGCACTTCCACTGAACAGTAGAAAGCTTTCAACGAAAAGCACTCATATTAGTATTAAAGTAACAGGAGAGCAAAAAATCTTGGAGGAATGGAAAAAACAAGATCCCAGTCCAAGTAGACAAGAAGTCATCTTAACTTTTAGGTACAGATTTCAGAGCAGATGCTAAAAAGGCCAAGTGCAGATTTGCCTGAAGATATTAGTGGACTATACCTCCCACAGTGGCACCTCCAGCACAGTATGCTCTTATGCAGTCCAAGTAGAGCCCTAATACTGTGTGGTCTCCCTATTTAAATTGGGTCTGCATCTAGACCTAGTATCATAGAATTATTTGGGTTGGAAGGGACCATAGGCAGTCTCTAGTCAGACTTCTTGCCAAAGGCAGAAGCAACACTATGAATTCATACCAGATTGTCAGAGCTTTCTCCACTTGGGTCTTGAAAAGCCCCATGAAGAGAGATCCAGAGGCACCCTGCTACAAGGCTGGCTTGCACTGGTCTTTCCATCCTCACATGCCGAAACCTTCTCTATTCAAGTTTATGGTTGTTGTTTCTCATCATCCTGCCAGGAACCTTCAAAAAGAGAGAGACTGTCTTCTGAACAACCTCCTCAGTCAGTATTATTAGGTTATTAGGGCTACTCAAGCCATCTCTTCTTCAGGTTAAGCAGGCCCAGTTCCCTCTATCTTTTCCTAGTAAGTCATGTGCTCCAGCCCCTTGACCATCTTGTGTAACCTTAGTAACAGTTTCATTTAGAAACACTAGCCAGGAGCAGTTTGCTTTAAAGAACTTAACCACTTCAGATTGGGTCTTCTCATTCTTCTGCACTGAAGATGTGTTCACTACTTGCGGTTAACCACAAGTGCCAGTAAAAAATGAGCAAGTCATGCACTCTTTTCATAAAGATAGGTATTACATCCTATAACAAGCTAGTACCCAACTCATTCTGTTGCTGAGAGGAAGAAAATGAGATGCATCAAAAAGCTCTTACCACTTTCACACAAGGAACTTCCCACCCAGTCTGCAATACAGTAAGACCATAAGCAGGTTAAGATGTCAGAAGCACCAAGCAAACAAGTCCTAAACAGCTGGCATATTCATTACCACTTTAGGTATTGCTTAAAAAGATGTTCCAAAAATCAAGACCTGAGCCTTTTAATTGATCTTTCTCTATAAATTATTATATATATAACATACTTATTCAAGGCATTTAATTAATGCATTTGCATTAATTGTCAAAAGTTTTAACTTCAGCAAGCACTGATGCCAAAGGAAACACACGATGCCAAAGGAATCAATCACAGTTAAGCACTATTATAGAGGTCTGAACACTTTTACATGGAAGATCTCAATAAACAGGTTTTTGTATAGTTTTTATAGATGAAGCAGATACAATGCCTGAAAATATTTGAATACTTTGATAATACATGGATACCAAGATTTTTAGTACCAAAAATTATAGTGTCCCAGGAGTTTCCCCACCCTTAAATAGGAGGAATAACTGCCTATGTCTGAACATAGAAGTTAACAGTTCAGCAGCAATTAAAACATGTATGTTTGTTCCTAAGTTTATCAAACATGTCAAAGACAGAAATATAATGCACATAAGATGACAGTCAAAAGATTAAGATAGTTTAGAAATAACATGCTCACAATTTTATACTACAGATGGGCAAAAGGCATTCTACAGGTCTACAATAAGTCTTCACTATCTTTACTGATAAGACGCTGGAAGAACTCAATCTACACAGAACCTTTAGCATAAAGAGAACTGGAATAGCAAGGAATGTACCTGGGATGAAGCAATAATGAAAAAGTCAAGCTATGAGAAAGTTATTACTGTTTCAAACTCTCATTCTTCAAACACACTCCAAGACATATGTAATTTTGTTTTTTCCTTTCTGTATCAACATCAGCTTCCAATCAGTTCAGGTAAAGACAGGGAAGAACACCTTATTTCCTTTCTGGTAGAGATTAACCCAGCACAGCTCATTCTTCTTTCTTATACTCTCTTCTTTCTACAAATGCATAACCAACTGTAGAGGAACAACCGAAAGCCAGGTACTTCCAGTTGCTGATAGACTTCGACCAGAAGCCAGGGAAAGTCCTCATTCAAAAACATGAGTTTAACCACACTGAGTAGAAAGAACACAATTCCTCCAGATAGGGCAATAAAGAGAAGCATGCTTAGTCAGCACAAGTAGAACAAACTGAATGACTAACTGCAGAGACAGTAAATAGTTTTTGAAAAATACTACATAAATCTTATAAAGTGTTTTATGTTGTTTATTACTCCATATATCTTATCTGGTTGAACTCCACTCCTACAAAGATTTACTTGTATCAACTTTAGTCAGTGAGATTATTCACAGCGCACAACATCCAGAACAAGTTAAAGGAGTTCAGAATAAAGGTCTTTAATCAAGGACCACACTGGACTAATTACATTGCCTAGGTTGTAGCATTAAGGTCTTAATCCAAACCTGTGTCTTAGGTTACTAAAGTATCAGCAGTTAATTCTGCAAATAAAACTAAATCAGTGCCTGCACTTCCAAAGAGGGAAGGAAAAGATTCATACCAACACAAATACCACCACACATGCTAACTAGAATGAAAGGAGCAACTGAAAATTATGTACAAAACCATTGCATATGCTTTACTTCTTAAAAAAAAAGAAAATTACCATGGAATCAGATGACAGTTCAGAAAACTGAAATAGAAAACGCATGAATTCTCTGTTTTGCAACTTTTGAACCTCAATTGCTAGCATTCGTCTGAGAAATCAGTGCTCTGACAAAAAGAACATTTAGTTGCAACAGTATTCCTCTCTTGATAGTCTACGTAATTTCTTAAGCCAGCTACAATTCTGCATTTTATCTTTTAATTGCTTTTAAAGTCTTACCCAGCCAGCAACTAAGCATCACGCAGCCACTCACTCACTCCCCGCCATCCAGTGGGATGGGGGAGAAATTTGGGAAAAAGAAGCAAAACTCATGGGTTGAGATAAGAATGTTTTAATAGAACAGAAAAGAAGAAACTAATAATGATAATGATAACACTAATAAAATGACAACAGTAATACTAAAAGGATTGGAATGTACAAATAATGCACAGTGCAATTGCTAACTACCCACCGATCGACACCCAGTAGTCCCCAACACCCAGTAGTCCCTGAGTGGTGATCACCCACTCCCACTATCCCCAGTTTATATACTAGATGTGACGTCCCGTGGTATGGAATACCCTGTTGGCCAGTTCGGGTCAGCTGTCCTGGCTGTGTCCCATCCCAGCTTCTTGTGTCCCTCCAGCCTTCTTGCTGGCTGGGCATGACAAGCTGAAAAATCCTTAACTTAGTCTAAACACTACTTAGCAACAACTGAAAACATCAGAGTGTTATCAACATTCTTCTCATACTGAACCCAAAACATAGCCACACACCAGCTACTAGGAAGACACTTAACTCTATCCCAGCTGAAACCAGGACAACCTGCAATTTCAACTCCATTGTCTCCTTTAAATAAGGAATGGCAAGGTTAGAAGAAAAACCAGTCATATGATATGATGAAAAACCAGTTTCTATGAAGGAGGGCTGCATATTGACCACAGTTGAACAAACTACTATTTGTTCATAAAATAAAGCATACTAGTTCAGAAGTTAAACCATGCTAAAATTACCACCACACTAATTCTTCAGCATGTACCTGCACAAGACTTCAACAGATTTTTTTTATCCCATTTTGACTAACATCTTTGAATACTGAAAAAGCAGAAGGCAAAAGTGACCATATTCCGGCCAGCTGGTAAATATAAGGGAAGGAAGAACCAGCAATTGTTTTTAATTTAGATAGTTGTATTGGGTCTGGCTGAGATGGAATTAATTCTCCCCATAGCAGCCCTCATAGTGCTGTGTTCTGCACTGGTAGC
>JANZLQ010000100.1:24801888-24871510 GCA_026212715.1 Elanus axillaris
CTGTCCAGCTGAGGAGGGGGAGTGACAGAGCAGCTTTGGTGGGCACCTGGCATCCAGCCAGGGTCAACCCATCACAATAGTATAAGGAGTACCACAAATCACTACCACAGAACACACTTTAAAAAAAAGTCTACAAAACAAAACCCCAGCCTTCTGAAGCTATGGTATAACCAATTGCAAGAGCAATCCACACATAATCCAACTGAAGTCAAGAGAATAAAGCTTAAAAATTAGTACATTTTAGCATTACAGCTCACACTAAGGTAAATATAGGCAATGACACAACTAGCAGAAAGCTGGAGTATGGCTAAGCATTCATTTTTTGTTTTTTTAAGATGGCAGATTGGCCAGATTATCTTCACAAACAAATAAATCAGAGGCGATCTGATGATACATTTATCATAAAAGTAACAATTTTTAAAAAAATTGACCACACTAAAGACTTTTTTTAATTACTCAAATGTTTACATTGTCTAGATTTTCTCTCAGCATGGGCTTGCCACTGACTTCATTACGGCAAGTACATGTTTAATAACTATTTTTCAAATCTTGTCACTTCAGAAAGTGACTGCTCAACCAACGCAGTAAAAAGATGGTCTAGTAAGATAAATAGTTATTAGTTTTGTTTTCTCATATGTATTCCTAACAGCAACTCCGGCAAGACCCAGTCAAGGGTTCTGTAAGAAGCCTAAGTAGCATGGGATCACAGCCTAGTAATAACATGCAAACGATTACAGAAAGCTATAAAATAGCAAACTGACAAGATGTAGCTATAGACATAACTTAAAAACAATCTGAATTTACACATTAATTCTGCTTAAAAACATAACTATAAAAAAATAGAAGTACAGTTAAATTGTCTTTGACAAGCAAATGACAGGAAAAATACTAAGTATTTAAAGGATTAAGTTTTTAATCAAAGAGAGCACCAAAATCTGCTAGAAAGTTACCCAGAATAATCAAAGTATTTGAAATACGCACTAAGAAGCCAGAATACCTGTTACAACAGGTACTACACAAGACAGCTAGAAGAAACAATTAGCAGTGTTCAACTGGGACAATTGTTGTCAAACGGAGCTGAGAAAGAAAAATTATAGGACCTAATTCAATAGGAAACATGAAAAAAGCCCACAAAAGACTTAAGGGTATTTTTGTGCATTTTCCAAATTATATTTTAAAACACAAGGACTGACTCAGTTCATGATCTTGGCATACTAGGCTCAAGAATTTCACTGTAAAGGTTCAACATCCTAATACCATTCAGAATATAACATTTCTGGATACTTCCTTAAAAAAATGTTTTTACATTAAAAGTACACATAGCATATCAAATGGCCTTTGCCTGTTAAAATTTGACAAATGCATTAGGATTGACTTTCAAGTAAAGTTTGCCCTGTGCACTCAATAGAGTAATAGTCTATAATTTCTAAGACATTTTCATGTAATCTGGCAGTTTTATTTAAATAAATCTTGAAAAATGTTTTTACATTGATTAACAGCATATAAAAAAACCCACTGCCACAATTTCAAATTCTTAATGGAAACTCCTATCATTCTGTAATTTATGCATTAAAACACCATGAATAAAGGGATTAAAAATAATAAAACCTCACCATTTAGACAGACCACTAACCACTGCCTTCAAGTGCACACATTAGTCCAGGAATATGATCCTTTACCATAGACTGCAAAAAAGTCTGCATGCAGAAAGATGGTATTTTAAGACTATTATCTAGCCTGTTATTTAAACATGAGCTAGAAGAGAAAAACAATTACAAGAGGGATGGAAATTATAATTTCAAGACCATAAAGGATCATGATAATCACCTGGATTAGTTTCCTAAATGCTGCAGACGAGAGAATTCCAGAATGTAGTGTCACTTCATGGTCATGCCTACTTCTTATGCTTCTTGTATTTATGCTGTAGCCAATCCTTCAGGCAAGTATAAAATCCTTAGCTAGAAATTGCAAATAACAAGCTCCTTGCATCTTAACAGCTATTTACCATCTTTGTTATAAATGCACAGTTTGCTTCCAGACTGAAATTATGCAGGGAAAATAAAGGAGTTTGGAGCACAAAATACATGAAAGAAAGATGAATCCCAGGCAATAATGATGAGATGCTATCCAGATACTCCTTACACTGGAGAAATCCAAATTGCTTTATTAAGGAAAAAAAACCTGTAAGTCAAACAGATGTACAGTCTAAGAGTCAAGAGAAGAAGCCAACTGTTCTCTCTGACAAATACATAATTGAAGAACTTGTTATAAGAGATCCAACCCTTGTATACAAAGCAGTGCATACATTCAGATCTGCAGCAACATCTTGCTCCTGATACAACAGTAAATCACCACTCTCACTGTGACCATCTAGGTATCAGAAACAAAAGAAAACCCTATTTTTTTCCTCCTTAACTATTAGGATCAAATTGAAGTCTTATTCACTGAAAAGCTATTTTCTGCATCCTTCACTAAGCCAGCCAAATTTCATTTGAAAGTATGCACTTTGTGTTAAGTTATAATGCATTAACATTTACTCTTAAGCTTTTGCATATGTATTTTTTCCTCTTACCCAGGAAAACAACTGTCTGTCATTAGCAATAAAGATAACAGGAGAGAAGAGGCATTTCGACCCCTCAGAATCCCTACAGATGATTCATCTACAGGTTATGTCCCCTAAGGTGAAATATTGAAGGTTTATCTTGATCATCAGTACATAAAACATTAAAACAGTTATGTATGACCTTCAGAAACACCAGATGAAAGAAAATTGGTTTCTTCCAATCTATCCCTGCTCCACAAACCCAGTATGTAACTGAAAAATTATTTATACTGACTGCATTTTGAGGTCTTGGTTACTCCAAAATCCTTTTATTGGTATTGTACTACATGTTGAATTAAATTCAAATCCTAAATACTTGGCTCCTTACCCTCCATTCACCACTTCTCATACTACTGTTTCTAAAGTTTCATATATTGCGCCCAACAAATTCTTATATGAAAGCCACAGCCTCTCTTTGTACCTCTTTTTATGCTACCTAGGTAGTTAAAACTTTTTCCCCACTGTCCTTGTTATTAAGAAAGCCAGGGACACTTTCCAGTTGTTTTAGATTATATCAACTCTGCTACTCCAAGTTTACTAGAAAAAGTCTTTGCAAAGGGCCAGACATACAAATTAAAATTTCACAAAGCTGAAAGGATACAAGAATATTAAATATACATCAAAACACACATATCCATTACACATAACAATTGAAGAACAGTAAACTGGTTTGGCCACTATTTAACTAATTTCCCTTTTTTAAATTAACTGTTTAATCTAACAGTTGTTCATAACAGATTATAAACACCACCTTAGAGCCATTTCCCAAAAGGGTGAACTAGGACTTCATGGTATGATAGAACAGCCACAGACAGTAGGGAATCCACTCAATATCATGGTTTCCTAGAACGCCAAAACATAAAATATTATATATAATTGGACTACAAACTTCAGGATGATGAGATTTTTTTTAGTTTCAGAGGAGTTGATTCTGCAGCACTCTTCCTGATCTTCTCCTTTCTCCTCCCACCCCCTTACATAATAGTTCTATCATCCTCCTCCCAATTCTTTCTGTCCTTAACTCTTCCCTTTTATTCCCTACATTCACAGGAAGTGTATCCAATTGAATACTTTCCTGATATTTAGAAATACTATCTACCTCCTTCCTGCTGCTTCTTGGAAATGCACTTAGGGTTCCTGGCTGCTAGCCTCCTTGACAGGCGTTGTTCTAAATTATTACCTAAATCATCCCATTGTCACCTTTCACTTCTTCAGTTTTTCTAAAACACAGACAAACAACTTTCTCACCCTCCCCCAACTCATTTTTATCCTCTTTCTACATCAAACAAACTTCTCATCCTCACCTTCCAGGCTGCACAAGTCCTGCCCCTGCCTCACATAGTTTACATCTCCATCACTTGCCTGATGACAGCCTGTATTTCACTAAATCCTCTTTCTTTAGAGGTGACCTGGAAAGGAGAAAAAACTCCAGGTTCTGGGGGTTTGGTTTTTTTTGCTTCCTTATGATGAAAGATTGACAGGTTCATCAAAAGAAGCCAGGACCCTTTGGGGTCCCCACCTTCTGAGACATCAGGCTAGCACAACTCCAGCAATAACAAATACATTGTTTTTGTTGTTTATAGGGGTGAGTCTTGAGGGCTTCCTAAATGACTGAAAATTACATGTAAGGAATCTAAAACCCTCCATGTCACAGCGATAGTACTACTTCAGATAAAAGCATAAAGAGAAAACAAGTGTAATAAAAGTAATTTAAGACTTAGTAAGCACATTTCCTCCCCTACATTTAAGTCGAAGTACTTTTCAGGTTGTACTTTTCCAATAGCACTCCAAAAAGCAATTGCAGGCTTTCTTCAAAGGTCATCAACCCAGCAACAAAGCACAGAAGACCAGTTAAGCTTCAGTCACCTTTTGGTGCCTTGCTTCACGTGCAAGTCAACGCTTTCCATACCTACAGTATCCCCCAGACCCACAGAAACCAGACAGCCTTCCACAGATCTCCACACTCTCCCCGGAACCCGTCTCAGCCCAGACACACCTCCTCCTGCCCAAACGCTGCCAGAGCCATCCTTCCACACACCCCACATCGCCGCGGACACGGCGCTGGTGCCCGCAGTACCTTCCTCTGATTGAAGACCGAGCCTGCACGACTTCGCCCGGACCCCAAAAGTTTCCGGAAGCCAAATACGAACGCGGACCCGCGCCACCGGCCCAGGCCCTGCCCGGCCGCCACCGCGCCTCGCCCCCCCGCCAGCCACGGCTGCGGGGGCCCCGCGCCGGAGCGGCCCACCCCGACTCCCCCCGCGGCCCGAAACACGCCACAGGCAGCGCAGAAAGGCCACCGCGGGCGGCCCGGGAGAGGCAGGGGACTCCGGCGTCTACCCCGAGGACTCCCTGCCGCTGGGCCCCAGCGCCAGGCCCTCCCCGTACCTGTCCATGGTCTGCGGCAGGGCCAAGCCCGTCTGCTCGGACATGGCTCCCGGGAGGAGGAGAGGGCCTAGCCGAGGGCCCGCAGCCTGACAAAGCCGGCCCTGGCACCGACGAATCCGCGCGTCACGCGTGTGGCGACGGCGGAAGAGAAGCGAGAGGAAAGGCAGCGAAGCCGCCCTCCCGCGAGGCAGCCGGGGCCGGCTCCTCCTTCGGCAGGCGGGGACGAAGCGGAGGCCCGGCCGCCGAGGCGGGACAGAGCCGCACACAAGCTGCGCGACCCAGGCCGCCAGGCTCAAAGGCGGCGGCAGCGACGCCTCTATGAGGTCAGCGCCGAGCGCAGCCGCGACGCACGTCGCTACCGCCCACTCGCCGCAGCGCGCCTGCGCCAGGGAAAGGGCGGCGGCCCCGCAGCATGCTGGGAAGCGTAGTTTTGCTGCCGCTGACAGTTTAAAGGTCCGGCGAGGCGCGCCTTTCCCCCCTCGCCCCCTTCTCCCTTCTTGCGGTGCCGCTCCCCCTCCCTTCCCCTCCCGGTGCCTCTTCTGGCCGCCACCGCGTAGTCACAGCCCGGCACCGCGCGTGGGGCAGGTAGGGGAAGGCGGTAGCGTTCGGGGGTAGGCGGGGAGGAGGTCAGCTGCGGGCCCGGCCCCGCGCTCTCTGTCTCAGCTGCCGCCTCTCCCGCCCGCCGCTGCCGCCCAGGCTGCCCTGAGGCCCTGAAGCGGCGCGGGGAGCGGGAAGGGCCCTCGCGCCACCGGCCTCCTCCTCGCGCCACCGCCCTCCTCGCGCAACGGCCGTTGCCCTCCGCAGCGGGTGAGGGGAGCGGAGCAGCCCTGCTGCCGCCGCCAGCCGCCCCCCCCCCACGGGCGGAGGGAGGCAAGGAGGGAGAGAGGCCGGGCCGGGCCGCCCCCTCTGCCTCCTCCCCGCTCACGTAGGGCGTGGGGACTCCTCGAGGAAGGAGGAGCAGCCTCCCTGCACACCCCCGCCATTCCCTCGCCGGCTGAACAGGTGCGGGCGGCCCCCGCCCCCTGCTCGGCCGGTCAGCCGGCCTCCCCTGACCCGCCCCTGGGGCGGAGAGGCCCGAGGGAAGGGGGGACCTGGCCAGGTGCCCGACCCGGCTTAGGCCGCCTGGGAGGGCGGTGGCTGGCGTGGCGGAAGATAAATTAATCCGTTTCTGTGGGTTTGTTGGCAATGACAAGGACAAGCGCCCGGCGCCCTTGTAAGTGGCCCGTCGTGTGCGATGGGGGCCTGGTGGCCGCTAGCTTCTGTGCGCAAGTGGGGTGAGGCGTGGGACGGCTGGTGGTAATGAGAAGTCTCTCCTTTCAGTTTGTAGGCGGGCTTCTTAATGGGAAAAAAAATCCTCCTGAAGCGCTTTTAAAGTTTGTTATATGTTCTGAAGTCAATACAGAGTATCGCAGTCTGTGAAACGGGAAATTTAGAAGCTGAAAAGCCTTTATAGAACAAAGAGGGGGATGGCACCGGGAGAGAAGTTGCCTTCCCACTTAATCTCCACTGTGGGTGTCTGTCTGCCGCACTTACTTCTATGTCCAAGCGTATGCGTATTTGCATGCATGTAAAGGTTGTGCATAATGCCATGTTCCCCAAGCAAAGGGCAGGATTCTACTTCTCGGAGGCAGTTGTGACATTCCAGATTCTTGGGAAGGTTGGTTAGTAAAGATCAACTTTGAATTTTCCTTTTCGGGTTATATATAAATATATATGTATGTATATTTTTAATAAATAGCTCTTGTCATAAGTTTTGTTACATGTAGCTAGTCCCTGATACCTTCTGTAAATTACAACTTTGTTATACTGCAGTTGCTGTACAAAGTAATAATTCACAGGGCCAACCCCACAGTTAGTTGTACAGCTGCATCAATCTATACATCTTTGTGGCTGAGGCAAGTGGCATTTGCATGGTGGATATACATGACTATAGAGATCAGGTAGAATAGGAAGGAGACTTCAGTGAATATACTGGATTGTTTGACTGTGCTGCCTTAGCTAGGGAAAAATCAGTCTGGCTTTTAGAGTCTTTGTTGAGAGAAAAGTGTTGTAAAAATGTGTGTAAAATATTCAGACTTGGACTTGTAAGCTGTATTATATGTATAGAGTAAGGAGGGTGTTGTTTATTTTCTAATTGCTACAAATATCATAAACAGGAATGCTAAAGTAGTTACAGTGATGTAAATGTTCTTTACAGGAAGTATGTACAGAAGCAGGTAGGAAGAAGGCATCACACTGACAGCCCATCCCAGACAATTTATTTTGTACTTATTCTTGGGACAGTAAAATTCAGTTTTACTTACACTGCTAAGAAGTCTTGGATGTACAGTGGCCTGAATAAATCATATGGGCATGGCTTCCTGGAATAGAACCTAATACACACTGTCCCAATTACAGCTGTTCGTGAAATGTAAGAGCAATATTAGATATCAGAGTTTCTGGTTCCTAATCTTGGTCTGGAATAAGTGCATTGTCTATTGGCCAGAACACACTGATCAGCTAGTCTAGCCAAATGCTTAGGTTTTATATATTTACTCTCAAAAGTTACAAATGGAAATAGGGAAGATGGTTTTGTTCCTAGGATTATGTGATTTGTGCAATGTCTGTATTTTTGCTTTGGAGTGGGAAGGATATGCTAGTTGCCTGCCATTTGGGGTAAAGCTATGAGGTCATGATGAGTAATAATGGTTGTGAGCAATACTTACCTGAAGAAATGTAACCAGAACTCAGGGTCACTTGGCTACCATTTGAGGCTGAAGAACGGTCTGTGACAAGGGGCAGCTGCTTTGCTCTACCACTGGCACAGAGAGGGATGACAAGACTGGACAAAACTTGAATATCAGGTCAAATAGTGAACACTTGGTAGATTTGGAGGGTTTTTGGTTTGGTTTTTGGTTTTGTTTTTTTTCCCCCAAACATGAAATATTAAAACCATGATAGGACAAGGGGTAATGGTTTTAAACTGAAAGAGGGTAGATTTGGATTGGACATAGGGAAGAAACTTTTTACAGTGAGGGTGGAACAGGTTCCCCAGAGAGGTGGTAGATGCCCCATCCCTGGAAACATTCAAGATCAGGCTGGACGAGACTCTGAGCAACCTGATCTAGTTGAAGATGTCACTGCTTATTGCAGGGTGTTTGGACTAGATGACCTTTAACACTCCCTTCCAACCCAAACTATTCTATGAATCTATAATGGTAGACCTTGTAACATCCCATAAATAGCTTAAAGATCCTGAAATCTAAAAATTGATTTGTGCCTTTTCAGGATTTTGTTGGACAGCTTGGGGTATGTGTTCTCCATTTGACTGCTCTTCTCAGAATCAAAGTATGATCCTAAAATACATACATAACCAACTGTTTCTAAATTTGAGAAAAAACTCCTTATTCCCTGACAGCGCAAGAGTTGTCATTCCATCCTCATGTCTTCCTCTTAACAAGACTGGATATGCAGCTGCTCTATTCAAATGCTTGCTTTATTCTCCCCAACAATCTCCTCCAATTCACTCTCCCTTATCCCCTTTTTCTCTTAATTTTCTTTCCACTTTCTATTCTTTATGTTTCCTTCTTCGCATTGGCAATTTCTGCTATAAATCTCAGGTTTCCTCTTGCAGGTTTTTCATTTTTTAAACTATTGCTTCCTCTATCATTCCTTAATAGATTCTTCTTTGTTCCTTCCTTCTCTCTCCATGATGTTCATTGCGCTGTCTCACTCTGTCCTCTTTTACCTTCACCTGGTAGTAGCTGCATTTGAGCCCAAAGAGAACACTCCTGGGAACAGACTCCTTTTCACTAATGCAAAGTGAGGTAAAATGGTTGCTACTAATTGAGATTCAGCTGAGTTCAGCCTCACTGGTACTAACTGGAGATGGTAGCCATTTTGAATTAAATAAAACCGCACATTTGAAGGCAAGTGCAGAACTTAATGAAAGTCACCAAAAGCAATATGAGCTATTTAGGGCTTAAAATTGAGCCCTAAACTTGACTATCAGATTTATGTCAGAAGACCAACTTTTAAAATAAAAGATTGTTTGATAACAAATTTATATAGATTTAAGCTTAATAAAGAAGTTGACAAGCAATTACTGTAAGAATAATATGGAGGTATATTAAATATTTATCGGACGATTTCAGCAAGGCCTGAAAAAGAGTCCGAATAATGAAGGAGCAGTACGTTAATACAGTTCTTTTGATCTAACAACATTAAGACTGTTGGAATTATTCACAGTTTTCAACAAAGCTAAGTCACCTGGCAATATGAAAGTATTCTATTCTGGCAATTTGGCAAAACTGCATTTTAACTGCTATGATAGTAGTACGTAGAATTAAATTACAAGATCAGCTAGGCATTTTTTAGCTACTTGCTTCCATCTTTAAAAAGACAAGGAGCCCTCAATTAAGATAAAATGAAACAACTCTAAACTGAGAAAAATGTTTCTACAATAAACCTCATTTTTTACAGTAACATTATACTTCATTTTAACCTTCAAGCTAATTGGAATATTCACTTTCTGGCAAAAAGACTAGCATGGTTTATTAGTCATAGTGGGCTTAAATTGCTTCATAATGAATTTCATAAAATAAAAATACACTCAGTACAATGTTAATTGAGTTAGCTAGGCTTATTTGGGCCTTTCTTACATTTGTTTCTTTGGAACTGGCCCAGGTCGAGTAATTCAGATACCAGATTGAATTAAGCTCTTGTGTTTTGATACAGCTGTTGTTATTATCTTTTAACTTCCAGTTACGAAAGAGTTGGCTGGTAGAAACAAAAAATGTTTTTCTTCTAGTGGCTAGTTGATCAAAACTTGTCTTTATGTCCTGACTTTCTTTGGTTCTGGAGTGCTTCTCCATTTATGAATATCATAATGAGCACTCTCTTTATCTTAATAATTGATCTAAAAAGTGAAGCTGTCTCCTGGGAAGAACTGACAGCAAGGGTGTGGTCCCTTCCATATGACTCCTCAAATCATCTGAAAAGCAATAACCCAGAACTAAATAGGGACATAAAGGAGGGGTATAGAATGCCTAGAGCCATCCCTGTGGTAGCTGGGATATTTCAACAAATGAGGTATTTTCAGCTGCTGTAGGAAAGCAGTTTTCCTGCCCTTAATGATTCAGAGTGGCACAAACAGGTTAGAGCAAGTGTTGAGAAACTCTTAATTACAGCATTGATTTAAGGCAGGTAGACCATACAGTCCAACATAAACAGACTGTAGACAGCAGAGAGGTAAGTGTTTTAACAACCAATTTTCAACTGCCCTAATTTACCTTTCTAGCTTTAGTCATGTCTCCTTCACCCATAAAGCTATGTATATTTCATCCTTTGAAAAATTAGCCAGCAATTTATTAAACACTGATATTTTCACACTTCTGATTTTGACTATGTAATTTCCATATAAGCATTAGTATTTGGTCTTGAATAATTAGTATTGTAAATAATTATCCAGAGTAATTAATGGACCAGTACAAGACAGAACACAAACACCGGTAAACAAAATTCTGAAAATTTTACCTGACCTACATTAATTCTAAAAATATTAACATCTTATGAGAAGAACTCCTTTTAGGCTGTGTATTCATGTGGAGGTTGGAGATATGTGGATAGTGGGTAGTGAAAGGGAGGTAGTTGAAATGTGGAACCACAGTGCACAGAGTAGATGGAAAGTTAAATAGTAAAATTTGCACTTTCCCTTTCTTCTGAGTAGCTTATTTGTTTGATAGAATTTTCAGTGTAGTAACAACAACTCAATAATGAAAAAGTGGCAACTTGGTAATTGTTAAGTATTCAAATAGGGCAACTTTTAGCCTATGTGCTGATTTTGATTTGTTTTAAATTTTTGTACTCAACCTATTTGTGTGTGAGTTTCAGAATATTTTTAGTAATTATATTATGACAGATGATTATTTAATATTTTCTTCAGCTAGAGCAACATGACACAATCTCCTTTATAATAGCTGTATATTTTATAACTGTTATGAGCTTATAATTAATTTCTTATACTAGAAGTTTGGGGTTTGAAATACTAGAACTATTTCTTTGTCTAGTGATTGTTCTGAATAGGTAGCTATTTGATCTGGGTTTATAAATTAAACTATTAAAATCTCTAATTACTTTCAGCTCAGTCTGACAGATATTTATTTTCTCAGAGCTGGTGATTCAGATTGCAGCAATTTTCGCTGGAAAGAGGGAGTGTGCACATATTTTCTTTTCCTTTCGAGTCCTCTTCCTTTCGGGTTAGGCAGCAGTGAAATGCTATCCATAGATAAGACTTCAAACCCCATGATTCCTTGGGAGAGCATGCGCCGAAAGCTTCCAGTTGTCAAAGTGCTCTTGCCAGAGTGGTTGACTATTTGTCATATACCAAACCTGAAAGAAGAAAATAAATATACTGTCATTCTGTTGATCTTTAAATACAGAAAATCGAAAGGTAACTAACTGTTCCTTAAAAATTTCTGTGTTGACTGCATGGGTTACTGCATGCAAACAGAGCTGGTACTGCTATGGGGATATAGATTTCCTGTACTGGATTGTAAATTTCTACAAATACTTACACCAATGATAATCAAGAGGTACTGCATATTAGTCCAACATTAGACATTGGCTGGCCTGTCTTTCAAAGTAATTTATTATCCAGTGTTTTTCCATTCAGACTGGCTTCATTCATTAAAGGTAGGTCTTGACCTTGACAAGAGGGTTGAATTGTGCAGTGATTTTTACCTTTAAGAAGCAATATGAAAATGAATGTGGGTTATAGTCCTTAGGATAAAGTTCAAAACCAGCTAGCTAAGTCAAGGTACATACTTGAAACAAGTGCTGTGCTAGCCACTATAGATAACCTGGTGACTAACCGATTTAAATATACTTTATTGACAACAGAATTTTAATGTTTCAGCTGCTATGATTTTATCTTTAAATATATTTTTATATTGATAGCTCAGAACAAGGGGAGGGATACATGTAATCTTCTTCTCTCTCTGATGTGGAATCATCAGTAATTTTATTTAGCCTCAGAAGTAATAGTGATTTTGATAGAAATTAGGCTAATGGAAAGCTACATGGAGCTTGTTATCTTATGGCTTACTGCAGTATTGCATTAAAATGTCTCGCAACGTTTTCTGCACCCCCAGCAACAGCAGCAGAGCTGCCTGTTACAGATACAATAGTTTATTCTTCTTAGGAACTTGCCTTAATGTTGTCTCACTGCATATTCTGTCCATGAACCCTTGCTGCGCAGTTTACATATTGGGCAGGTAAATAAGAGGGAGCATGAGCAGTAACTTAATTGATAGCAGAAACCTGTCCTGACATTCATTTTAACTAAAAAAATTGTGTATAGCTCAGAAGAGATTTAAGAGAAAGAAAAAAAGAAACAGAAAATGTTGAAGGTACACATGGACCATTTGAAAAGTGTTGATGTCAGAAAGAAGGTCATTGATTTCACTCTTTGCCACCTTTCTTAAACAGTCAATTGATCTGGCTGTACTTTGTGACATTAAAACAACAATCCTAAAAAAAAGCAATTGTGGGAATGTACATTTCATATGATTAACTCAACACAAATGCAGTTAGGTATTCAGTGATGACCATCTTTGTCATAGTTACTCAAAGTAAGTGATTTTTGGCTAATTTAAAATACTTTTGAGATTTAGAATGATCTCTTCCATTTACTAAAAGTCTGCAAAATGTGGAGGTTCTTGTTCTAGTTTCATACAATTCCTGTTCATTGATATCTGTTTATGCATTAATACTACTGTATTTCAAAACAATAATCAAATTATATGATCTGTCCTATTTCATATGAAGCACCTTTTCTAGCAGATATAACTCAATAATTTTACATACATTTAAAGTTTAAACTTGTGTATGGATTTAGCAAAAATTTGCATCACTAGTCTTTGTCTTGTGCATATAAAGATGGCTTTTAATATGTGGCACGTCTATATTTTAAGTGTTTTGATTTCCCCCATTTTTATTTTTCATTATGAAAGCATCAGACACATCATAGTCTAATACTACCCCCCAGATCTGCTCATTTTGACATTTTTTTTCAAATTAACAAATTGCTTATTATTTCCTATATAGAGAAATATAGTGAGTAGAAATACCCATAAGCAAAGGACTGCTTTGATGTAATACAGTGTTTTACACAGAAAGATCGTAAGGTCACTGAAGGCAAATATAACACCCATCGGTGGCTTTGTACATGAAGTGCCTACACGCCTCCCCCCCCTCCCCCGCCCCCCGTCATTGCGATCGCTTCTCATGCCCAAAGCAAGCCGCGAGCTGTGCGGCAGAAAAAGGCCAGAAAACGATTGTGCAGCTAAGAACCGCTCCTGTACCAGTGCGAGATTCCGTGTGTGCTTTCTCTCTGATAAATTTAAATAATTGAAAGCTTGTTTGTTAATTAAGGAAAATCGGTACCCGGCTCCTTTAAAGGTCCCCTAATAGAAAAGTGGGTGGAGAAGAGTGAAGACTGGTGTCTTTTTAACCTTGCTGAAGGACGCAGCAGTATTTATTGACGTATGCAAATAACTAGGGGGAGGAGGTGGAGGAGGGTGCTTGGGAAAACAGGAACCAGAATCAGTTTCTCATTGCAGAGTGAGAGCTCTGAGTTCCGGTGTAAGAGAAAAGAGACGTGGCGAAATTGCTGTATATCTCTGCCCTATAAGCACATCTCTCATTTAGACTGAAGGGAAACAAGGCATCAAAAAGGGTGAAGCATCTTAAAAAATATTTTAAAGGCAATCTAGCACGATCAAAGGTTACATATTCCTAAATGGGGGAGGGGGAAGATTACGGGTTTGCCTTGCAATTTGCTGTAGCATAGCACTAGCAATAGGACGAGATTTTTGACGGGCAAATGATTAAACAGCCTGGTTTGTGGTATGAATGACAATGTTAATAATCTGTCTTTGTGGTTTTTTCCCCTACTGTTTCAGCTGCGCAAACCATGCAGGATGATTTACTGATGGACAAAAGCAAAGCCCAGCCCCAGCAGCAGCGGCAGCAGCAGCAGCAGCAAGATCCAAACTCAGCAGAAGCTCCCTCTACACCTATCTCGTCGGAGACACCCAAACCAGAAGACAACAGTTCAGTGACTAGTATCGGCACATCGGCTCCTTCCCAAAATAGCAAGGAGAAGATGCAGATGGAGTCTCCCATTTTGCCTGGCTTGAGCTTTCACCAGCCTCAACAAGAACCTGCAGCCGGCACCTCCTTGTCTCCCTCCTTTGGCAGCACCTGGTCTACAGGGACCACAAACACAGTGGATGATAGCTTTTTCCAAGGGATTACTCCAGTCAATGGGACAATGCTTTTCCAGAATTTTCCTCACCATGTCAACCCTGTATTTGGTGGCACCTTCTCGCCTCAAATTGGCCTAGCTCAGACTCAACACCACCAACATCAGCAACAGCAGCAGCAAGCTCAGCAGCAGCAGCAGCGGAGGTCACCTGTAAGCCCTAATCAGGCACCTTTTGCCCAGAGAAATGCTGCTTACAGCCATCAGCCCATCATGACCAGCAAACCGTCTTCCTCCTCTGCCTCCTCTTCTTCCTCCTCCAGCTGGAATAACCATCAAAACGCGGCTTGGAGTACACCTTCCAACCCTTGGGGTGGGCTGCAGGCTGGTAGGGACCCTCGAAGGGCAGTTGGAGTGGGGGTTGGTGTGGGAGTGGGGGTCGGCGTACCCTCCCCCCTCAATCCCATTTCACCCCTTAAAAAACCATTCTCCAGCAATGTCATTGCCCCTCCGAAGTTCCCACGGGCTGCACCCTTAACTCCCAAATCCTGGATGGAAGACAACGCGTTCAGGACGGATAATGGCAACAATCTGTTGCCTTTTCAGGTAAATGACTACATGCACCTTCTGCATGGTGACAGCTAGCACAAAGCTCTATTTTTTGCAGGAGTGTATTTCTTGTTACTGTTTTGAGAGGCATCTCTGTAACTCATATTTGCATTGAATAGTCACCTTTTATGAAAGAAGTGGGACTGGTCCTAGGGGGTGCATACACAAAGATTCCAAATTCTGGCTTAAGATTTTAGCCTAATTTTTCTTGTAACTTATTCTTAAATGTGACAGGGCTTTTTTTTTTTTTTTTTTTTTTTTTTGCATCCAAAAGGTAGTAGCCTTCCTTCATGAAAAACAGGTTTGGCAGACTATATTTTCTTGGTGCTGTGTGTTATAATTTTTTTCATATTCTCCCATATGTGAGAAACAGGACATGTTAAAATTGCTGGCTCCAGTTTTCTAACTGGTCTGTTAATTTTAGCCAGAAATGCTTCTTGACCTGAAATCCAGTTAAATATTTTATCACCATTGAAATAACTAATTGTCCTTATGTTGTGGTGGGATTTAACAGGGGGTCTGTAGGCATAAGGTATACATATGAAAAGCTGTATACATCTGATCTATACACCCTGCTGTTACAGTCACAGTGGACGTTTTGAATACATCTAGAAGCAGTGTGGGTGTGTATGGAAAGAGTGCTGTTTCTGCCCTTTCCAGTAAGGAAATGCCTAATACAATTGACGTGATTTAGAAATGGCAGGGAGGTATTGTATAAAATAAACTATTTTATGCTGTTCAAAATATTTGCAGAGAAAAGAGACAATAGGACACGACCTTCAGAGCCATATTGCAATGGAGTCTATTTACTAGCTACATAGCTCTGAAATATTTAAAGCTGCAGTGCCCTTCACTGTTTTTTTTTTAATCTATGACGACAAAGCAGATCAATTGTAGCTGAAACTGGGCCACATAGAAGATTTGCAATTTTAATGCAGAATGAAACCTGTCATGGTGTGAAATCCATTTTAAGTTGAAAAAAGCAGTTATATCTATACAAGGCCAAGTGAATCTCAAATTTCTTCTAGGTTAGCTTTTTTAGGTTCAGACAAACCAAAATTTTCTGTTTTGAAATACAGTGAAATTCAGATGTGATTTCTCTTTAGGTAATTGCTTTCTCAGCAAAGTATGAACTCTCAAACATTTCTAACTTATCAGTGTGGCAAGAATAGCATCTAGATTGACACTGAGTATTAGAAACAAAGTTTAAAAAAAAAAATCCAACACCCCCCCCCCCTTACTTTAAGAGATTGCTTAAGTAAAATATATGCATTCCTGTGCACTTTACAGTCCCATTCAAAGAGGGCACCTTATAGTCAGCCCTGAAATTTCATTTTGCTGCTTCATTCTGTTTAAAGGGAGAGTTGCTAATTTTTTATTGGCTACACTAAATGAAGGCGGAGTGGCTTCTGGTGGACTGCTGGTCAATATCTCTGAAGCACTGAAGTCTGGAGAAAGAGTATACTTCAGACACAATATGCCTGGTGAAACTACTATGTTGCACAGAGCACAGCAACACAAAAACTAATGAATATAGCTCCCAGTCATTTTTTAGGAGTGTGACAAGTGTTTCAATTTACAATTATTCTATTATTTAAATTGTCTACATGTAAGACATTACAAATTCTGATAACTTTGAATTAGTAGGGAAAACCAACAGTAAATGGTCTTTTTTATGTGGTTTGGTTGGTGAGATACATCTTTAATGAATACACAACTTTATTATTGTGACTGTAAATTGTCACAAATTAAACTAGCAGATATTTAGTCATCACTAGGGGAAAAAAATAGAGAAATGGTTTTGAAGAAAAGTTCCTTTGACATTAAATTTAAGGTTTTGAAAAGCTAAGGTATTAGCCAATATGTCAAATTGGAAACTTGTTTTCTTCTCTGTGAATTTAACCTGATATTTTCCTCTTTGTCTGAAAGCAAATACTTAAGACTATTCTCAGCACCAGCTGGAATAACAGTCTGATTTCAGAGAAGCAGAAAACTCGTATTTTTTTTCCTATTAGGCTCTCTTTAAGACAAGCTGCTGAATTTTGCATGTAAGATGGTAATCTGGGTTAATGTTGATTGGTCCTATACTTAACAAATTGCCAAAGTCTTGAAATCATACTAATGATAGGAGGCAACTGTTTAGTTACATTGATAAAAATGAAATTCAAATTCATGTAAGAGTTTAATATTTGCTACCTGGGTTCTTGTTGCCTTTTTTTCCTTCTGCTTCTTTTGGGTTTTTTTCTCCCCTCAGATATTGGGCAATATATTGACACAGTTGACACAGTAAGTTCTGCTTGTCAGCACTATCAAGTAGTTCTGGCAGGTTTATCCATGTACATCTGCTGGCCTTCATAACTTAACGTTTTTGATCTGCCTCAGAAATACCTTTCAGTAAACTTGCTCGCAACACGTTAATGCACATTAGCAAGTTCTTTGTGCTAACCTGTTCTTTTCTCTTATGATGAGATTATAAGACTTTTTAAAATTTGTGGTTTATATTTAATTAATTCCATAATAAGATATGAAGCTCAAGATGTTCTAAGTAAAAAGATAAATATTATGTTCACCATTTGAATTAACATCGGTGGTACCTATTTTTTAATTCAGGTCTTTGCAGTGATCAAAAATTTTAAGCGGAAAACTTCTATAATCAAGGTTTGTGTTTGGAGTCTGTAATATTTGAAGACAGCTGATACTCAGCTACTGATTACCCAGTTCTAGGAAAAAAGTTGAATTTCTAAATGGTTCTCCTATGAACATGTATATAAAGCAATATGCTATACGTCTTCATCTGTGAATTTGAGTAATACATCAGTGCAGCTTGTATGTCAAAACCAGTTGGTGTCTGTCCCAAGGAGTTGCGCTGCAGAACTTACCAGAACATTTAAAATATCAATTGGTAGGAATTCTGTTGGCATCTGCCTTGTGATTGGTGTTGAAAGGCAACTAAAAATGCTGTGAAGGAGACTGTTTTCATATACTTATTGAGGAAAATTGATTGCAATGTATAAAAAAAATTTGAAGATACAAAGCTGATAGTTGGAATAGAGAATAAAGCGATTGGTCTGGAATGAAATGTAATACATCAAATAAGAGTTGGAGATAAGATCACAGGAATAGATGTGGAACAATGCCACATATGAAATATAGAAATGTGGCCAGTTTGTTCTTCTGAGTATTCTTTAGCTTCTGAGTGGTTCAAGTGAAGGTGCTCTGGTGTGATTGTCATGTGACAAGCAATAGTGTTGTGCCATTTCTGGCATGTGAAGCTGACATTAACTGTTTGTCCTTGGGACCTGGGCAACTGTTCAGTTCCTTTTTACAGCAGAGTGGTGGGGCTTGAAGAGAGCTATTGTCATCTTGTGCTTCTGAGCTGCACCCAGAATTCTTTTCCTTCACTTCTCTCAGGTAAATAGTGCATTTCTTTTGGCTTTTGGCCATATGAAGATAGTCGAACACAGTTTGTGGGGTTAGGAGGATTGATAGTGCCTGCAGTAGACCCTTGGAAGCACAGATAAGAAATTCTCTTTACAGTGGAGAAGACAGAGAAGGAATTAAATATTTGGAGGCCAGTATGCTAATTGAGGAAGTCTACCCTGTGGATTTTCAATAACAACAACACTATAACAATTTCCCAGAAAGTGTTCCAAGTTCTGCTGCTTTCTGAGTAACGTCCTTCAGAGACAATAAAAAATGAACAACTGCAAGTTTTAGATTTAAAAAATGTATAGCAATTTGGTGCTCTGAAGGTTCTGGCGTGTATCAAGTCATTCTTGGCAGCTTTACTGACAAATACTTCACTGTCAGAAATAAATAAGGTGGTATTTATTGTGAATAAAGAGAGTTTTAACACGCTATCTTTTTTGCAGAGAAACTGAGAAGTTTTTGGGGGGGGGAGGTGCTTTGCTGTTTGTTTTTTTTCCTCAATGATTTCAATAGGAATTAGTCTGGACCCAGATGACATTATAAGCTAAATTTAGAAATTATGTATAGCTTCAATATTTCATACTTAAACAAAATGCAAATCCAAACATGCAGCAAATTTTTGTATAAATATAAGTATATATTCATAAATATGTTTGTATATATATTTATACATTTAGATATAGATACACTAATTAGTAATACATTAGCAGGCACAAGTACTTTGTGTTGTACTAAACACCCTGTAGTTGTTTGTTGAGTGAAGTGAAGGGCAAGGGAATGGCTAATGTATAATGTTTATAATTCCGATGTGATTTCTGGTTGATGATTAATAGACAGCTCCTTAAGAAGCTGCTTTCTTTAAACACTTGAAGTTCTTCAGGCCTGTGATATTAGCCCATACTTAGCTTTCTCCATGTCAATACAGATTGTGAAAGTAACTTAGTCCGCTTTTCTTGTTTGTTTGGGGTTTTTTTCCTCCTTCTTTTTTACATGCTTCTGTTGTTACTATTAACTAGTACAATATGTAGCCTGATTCTGAATATTGAAATGTGAGAATATATGTCATGGTATCTCAGTAGTCTGCCAGCGTAACACATACAAGCGATAGATGACATTCTAGCCTTAGTGGTTGTGAAGTATTTTACAATTTTTTAGATTTTAAATTTGAGTTCTAAATGTCTGCATTTTCAAATTAATTAAAATACAGTAACAGTGCAAAAATGACTTTTATATTTAAAGTATGATGATTTGAGCACTAATTACTTATTGATTTTAAGTAACCAACTGAATCATAGATAAGCCCTCAAGTTAGTAAAGGTAGAGCAATAGTGTGAGTTCAGTATAGAGTTGGTATTCTGAGCAACTCCATATATAGGCAGGACTTCCTTAAAAACATTAAAGGTATTAATATAGAACAATGAATCAATAATTTTGTCTTAAAAGATTTGATTATGCAATTAACTGCCTTTGTGAGGTAAGGCAGAAGAGAAGGTTAAGGGCATGGCAGTTTATTTTGCTATTTCTCTTCTTGGATCATCTTCCCCTGTTTTCATTCTTTTGCCTAGAGGTTGCTCTTGTGAATTGAATGTAAGAGGAAGAGAGACCTGGAAAAGTAATGTTTTCCTGCTCCAGGTGATTTTCAAGAAGAAAATGAGTTTGCTGAGTGGATTTCCATTTCTTAGCAGTTCGTAAAATAGCTCTCCTTTCATTAAGGTCATTCATGAGCAATTCCTGGCTGAAGCGTACCAAAGGGAAGCTAAAAGACAGCACTGTGTGCTTTAAAGTTATATAGGGATCTTAAACTGTATGCATATGAGTTTTGCTTGGACTGGATAGACTTCTGTGCTTTCAAAAACTTCTAAACTAGGCCGGAGAGAAAAACATCATAGCAAAACTATCCACTGATGACCTCTGAGAGAGGCTCTAAGGCACTCTTGCCTTTATTTGTTTTTCTTTTTCCTATCAATCAATCACTTGAGATAGTGTTACAAGTTTGAAAATACTCTTCATAAATAAAAGATATTTGTCCTAGAAATTAAATCAAAATATTACTCCAAATTGTTGCAAAAAGTCCCAGAGGAAATAAAGGCCTTTACAGACTTCACTGTTTTTCCCAAAATAAGCGTGCTGCTTTGATTTTGCTTTTGCTTTTATCATAGTAACATGTAATACGTTATTTCAGGAAAAGGATCTGTTCAAGACCTTTAGCACAATGGCAGTTAGCAGATGTTAGATAGAAAAAGTATCTCTTTTGTCTTTCTTTTCCCTATTTCCCTGCCCCTCTGTCTTCTCAACTCCTAGAAATCAATATTGAAAGCTTTTCATGTATAACTGTTGGTAGCAATTAACTGCTGAATATGGAGCACCATATTCTTCAGGTCTAAAAGTGAATTTTTTACTTGTATTCCATGTCTTCAGAAAAAACATATTTTTATTGTCAGAAGGTATCAAAAGCTAGGTGAAGAAATTCTGTATGATCTTCAAATGGGAGGAACAATAGAAGTAGGTGGAAGTTACTGCCTTCTCTCAGGGGTAATCAGACTGTTGTGCCCTTCTAGCCTATTGCAAGCCTGGTTAAATGCTTAGTTTTGCAAGATGCTGCCTGAAGTAATTCATACCATTTCTGATCTCAGCCTACTTGTTTGGTATGATGGGATGGAAATAAAATTTCAGAAAGGGCAGGAAACAGAGTTTTCTAATTTCTGTTTACTCAGCATAACGTTAGCTAAATTTCCCTTTGGACTCTTCATGGTGCTATGTGGGCTAATAACTTCCCATCTATAGGGAACTTCCTAAATGTCCACGTCTTTAGAGATATTCCCCCCCGTCCCCCACTCTAGCCAGCAAAAAGAGTGGAACATGTAGTATGAGATAAATAAACTATACATACTTCAAAGCTTTTGAAAATTTTCTATTCCTAGTAATATTAGCACTTTGTATATAAATATATGCAAAATATATATGTATGTACATCTGTAATCTCTATCTGCGTATAAGCAGTTCATTTTCTCCAAAAACCAATTATAATTAATTTTCAGTAACACCTGCTTTAGAACTACATTGACAAAGAAGGTTTTGCTGTTATTGAGATAATTTGCCTCTTTTTTCGTATTTAAGCTAAACCTATTTTTTCCATGACTATGCGGTTGAAACGTAATAGTTTTCCATTCCCATTTTTTAACAAGTATGTCAGAATATATGTAGGCTTTTCAGTTTTTAGGTTATTGTAACATTTTAAACATTCTGTAACTAAATTTAGGGTACTATTACCATGTATTGTTTCATTATTTCTTTATTTAGTTTTTCTCTGTTTCATTTAGTAGAAATTTACAGCAAGTGCAAAAGGATTGCTTTTAAGCAATTACTAGAATATTGTACATACCAGTAATAAGCAGGTGTCTCAGTAGTTAGATGAATGTACTAATTTTGTATATAGACATAGATCTTCATTTGTGCAATCTTTTTGTTATACTTGTAGGTTTTGGAATTTAAAAAATGCAAGTTGTGAAATGTTGCAGAAACTTTGTGTATCCTCAGACTTGGTCACATTTTCATAAGTTTCAGTTATATGATTCTGTCTTTTCCTACAGGTAGCATTTGTAAAACACAGCTAATTGATACCTTCCCTTTTCTCATTGTTTAATGTGGCTTTTTCTCTTTATTGCATGCTTTTCAAACTCATCCCAGAGATAAAATGGTCTATTTTTCTAACATCTTAAAGAAGAGAAGCACTGTGCTGATCAGGATAGATATTGATCTGTTTTGTCACAACAGTGTTAGGAGAAGGGGTGGTGTGATCTCCATTCTACGGATGTAAATAAGAGCACAGAGTTGGGGAAATCATTCTCTTTTCAATGTTCAATCTGAGAAGACTAAAAAGTTGGGGTTTTTTCTGAAATATTTAGCATATATATTTTCTTTTTGAAAACAGAACATCCCTTGACTATCTCCAAGTTTGCTGTTTGTGTATCTCAAATTAGGCACCAAAAAGTGAAGAAAACAAATTGCCAATTGTGAAAAGTTTTAGTTTAAGTTACATGCCAATTATTCAGGAATTAAGAACTTTTCATCAGGGAAAAGAAGCAAATTATTTAATTTCCTTAATTGACACCCACTTTTCTTTCAACTATCTGTGTCATTCTCTCTACATCTTCCAAGTTCTGCAAGAAACAACATAGAACTTCCATAAACAAACAACCTCTTAATTTTTCAAAACATTGCTGATGGGCACTGAATGAGATAGCATTTTGTCAGAAAAATGGTTTTGAAACTTAGACAGCTGTAGGTTGTTCATGCAAAATGGTAGAATTTACTTTGTACAGGCAGTCTTACGCCTGTACTTCCTAACTTTTTTCTGTCTATGGCTTTGCAAAATTTGCAAGAATTGCAGGGTTTTTTAAAAATTCCTAGAGCTTAAGTAAAATACTTAAGCAAAACCACAGATTCTGTTACTTGTTAGGATGATGATCTTCACATGATTCATCAGGCAAGTTGGAGTCTTTTGATCAATTCTACAGATTGTTCTTGGTTTAACTAAGTAATGAAAGTAATGTGTACAGAACACATACTGTCAATGGGTTTCAGTTTTGGGTGAAACATGACTTTGTGGGCGTGACCCCTTTTTTTGTTTCATCCAGCCTTGAACTGTTCAACTCCACTCCTTTCAAACTTCCCTTCTTCTACTTCTTTCTGTTCCTGCTTTTTGATCCCCTTTTGTACTGAGGGTTCTCATTTGAGTTGGCCTTCCCTATTCCATTTTCTGTCAGAGCTTCAGGTTACAGGGGAAGCCCCAATAAACCCGTGTAGTCATAAGCAGAATTGTGTTCACTTACTCTGTGGGAATTACTCCTGTGCAAATTTAATAGCATGAGGGTTTTAAGTACATTTAAATAAATTCAGGGAGAATGGAGTTTTCAGAAATACTAGCTAGAAGTTCTAAATTTTAGAAATTTAGAAAATTTAACCAAGTGGTAATTTAGTCTGAACATGCTGAACTGATTTTCTTTCCCCATCCCCACACCCAGCTTCCAGAATATGTGACTTGGGATGGATTTTCACATAGATTGACAGAAAAACACTTCTGACATAAAATGAAAAAAGCATTATGTCTTTAATGTGGACACTTTTTATATATATAATTTTCTTCTACGTCATAATTGTAAGTGGATGTTCCAGTGAAATTCATCTTTCCTACATGGAAGAATTACTGCAAAGGTGCTTATCTTCACCCTAAAAAGTTACTTCTGGCAACACTGTAAGCAACTTAAAGTTGACCTTTTGATGAGAAATGTCAGGCAACTTTAGAAAGTGATGCTGTCTATAATGTATTATGTTTCTGAATTAATCTCTTCTATATATAAGAAGGACTCTTCAAAACAAAGAAAATCACCCACTGAAGCTTTCTTGATTTTTGTTCCCAGAGTGGTAAAGGGTTTTTTTTGCGATTGAGATTTATTTCTGAAAGGAATTCTTTGGAATTATGGCTTCTTATGAAAGTTGCTAAAAAAATATGTAACAAACATTTTATTTTAAAACATTTGAATTGTAAAGTATTTTTTTGGATTAAATGAAAATTCATAATTCCTTATTGGAAGTTGCTGCTTCATTCTGCTTGAAGCAATGGAAATGTTTTAGGCTTTTACTGCTGTTGTTTGTTAGTTATCATCAAGGCGGGGGGGGAGGAGGAAGGAATTGCCGTGTTGTCTTGAATGCTTATGTAATTCCTACCTGAAAAGAATTAAAAAGGCCAACCCAGTGATTTTGACTTGATTTTGAAGGATAAAGTTTAAATTGTCACTATACCATCAGTACTACTACATTATCACTACTGTCTAGTTTATTTACACTGTATGTCTAGGTAAACTAAATTTAGGAACAGGAACTAGCACCACCAAACTAGTTATATTTTTCTTCAATTTTTTGTTATTTTTCAAATTTAGTTATTTTTTTTAGTTATTTCTGTAATTCTCCAAGTTTTTGGTAGTTATGCTTAGTCTTTTACATGGTCATAATGAAAAAAAAGCAATTTTTATGTATTTATGTGTATGTTCTAAATCCTCACTACAATGGTGTGTGTGTGTGTTGAAGTGTGAATTGCAGGATTTTCACTTTTTACAAGGTCTTTCTTAACATCATAAAAGGTCTCCTGGATGTTTCTTCAATCTTAAACTTACTATGCTTATCTTTTCCACTAACCTCAGATTTCTTCTGCCTCTGTCCTTACTAAAAAAATGAATAAATAAAAAATTGAAACGAAATAGAAGTTTCTTGTTTACAGTTTTTACTTTGCTGGTAAAATCAGTAATCATAATGATTTACTAAAACTTTCTCACTGTCATCTAATGTGAAATGCTATTTAATTTTGGTTAGATGTCATACAATGTATGTAACAAACAGTTCTTACCCTGAAAGCATTTAGACTGTTAAACAAAAAAAGGCATGGAATGAGTGAATAGCTTTGGAGCTTGTGCCAAGTATCACTGGACCATCTTCTCAGCTCAGTTATGCTGAGCATTATTTTTTATATATATGTTTTTACTTTCATCCAGGATGGTGTTCTTTTATGGAACTTTAGATATTTTTTTTAATGCCTTATTTCTACAATTGCTTTTTATGATGATATGTAAAATATTATTTTTAAAAACTATTTATCTTCAGTTTGGATTACAAACTTGCTCTATTAAATTAGAATATCTAAGAACAATGCACTGCAAGATGATCTATTAAATGTTAGATCATTTCAATTTTTCAAGCCTGCCTTCCACTGACATGACCATGATCATCCAGTCATTCTTTTTCTCTTTTCTATTTCTCTGTAATTTTCAAATTTTTCTATTTCTTTCCTACTAACCTCCCAAAAGATTTAAAATTCAGTCTTTCCAGACCATCCAATTAAGTATTAAAAAGACAGTGTTAAGTTGAAAAAATTTGACTGGAAACTTTAACTCTTATTTATAAGAAAGTACTTGTGCTTTAGTTAAAGTAATGCATTTTTCTCATTTCAGTATATTTTTAAATCTCATATGCAGGTACGACAAGCTCTTCTTAAATTGTTGTGGGCATTTCTTGTTTGTATATTACTGGTAGTGCATTGACTGAGGTCCAAGAGAGCTTGTATCTGTGTAGGTTTTAGGCCTAGAATATAAAAGGCAGATATTGAAACTTCTTTGTGAAGTTTATCATGTGTTAAGCAACTGGAAATAAGGTAGAGAATTAGCAGCATGTGACAGACAATCATGAAATTTTATGTGACCTTATAGCAGTCAACAGATCATACTTCAGAAACCTTAAATCTAATACACTAAACTCCCACATTCCCAGTGGTTTCACAAGGAAGTGTTTTCCAGAGTACTACTCAGAGCTTTTTTAGCCAGATCCTTTAATGCAGTATTTTGCTTTGTGAAGGAGATTTGTGAAAAGCATTAATGAATTATCATATAGGTAGCTAGTGTTACTACCATTTACTATGTGACCTTTACAGTAACTGTACATTTCTAAAGGATTAATGAATGATTAATGTATTAACTGATTGTTAGGGTCCAGCACATTAATAAATGACTTATAACCAAATCTAATACCATCTATGGATGTGCTTACTAACTGTTAAGATGTATAATAACCAAGTCTGTCAAATGTTTATAACATACTTCGTGGTTTTGAAATTTTCTTAAAACTACTTATAAAGATACCTTTTAGTTTTAAATTATGATTCCCATAACTGTTTTACCTAATCTTTAATCTCCTTATATAATTTTTTTACTCATGTATTCTTTCTTGGATCATATTGTTTCTTCCTGCAACATTTAAAAAAAAAGAAATTGAAAACTGAAACCTCTCATAGTAACAGACAGCTTTTCTTAAAATTCACAAAGCCCTAAGTATTAGCTAACTGTGCAGTAAGAAGACTAAAGCAGAACAAGAGAGTGGAGGAAACAAAAGTCGGGGATAAGAAAAAGTAGGGTGTTGTATAATACAAAATGAATGTGAAGTTGTGACATTTTCCTATATGGTAATCCAAGATGACAATATACCCATGCACTGTCTGTGGATGAGAATTTCTGCAAATAAAATCTTGCAAACACTAGGCTGGGTTTGACATTTCAGTGGTAAGGGTCCTCAGCTTCATTTTGGCTGCTAATAAATGAAGCTGTACCTGTGGCTTCTGAGTAATAAAATCAACCATAATTGTCAGCAGAGTTTACAAGTAATGTTTTGATGCAAGCTTCTGTACACAGTCTTACCTCCCTTGCCTAAACAGGAACATGCTTTTCTGACATGGTTTTGCAAAGTAGAAATAGTAGATTATGTATAGAACAATTTTTTTCTTGTTAGGCAAGGGAGAAGAAACTGATGTTGTGTGTGCCATTTAAAACTACTTGAAAATGGACTGTAGTAAATTTTACAGTTTGTTTGGAAGGCTTCACTTTCCAGAGGAACTGGAAAGTTTTCTTGCTATTTCGCTTACATAGTAGCCTTGATTGAATACAAGCTTGAACTGGTCAATGTTTCAAAATACAGCTCAGTCCTTGGCTCTGTTGGGTGTGTAGAGGAAGGGGAATAATTTAAAAGAATGAATGCAATGAAAATAGCTTTTTTTTAATGAATACAGATATGAATAGATGCAAAAGGCAACCCTACTAGAAGTATAATTTTTCATACAACCTGCAGTTTTGTTTACCTTTTCACACTTAACATTTAGACTTGCGGTTTGTAATTGTCCAGAAATTAACTAATAAACTCTTGTCTTTCTCCTTTCTGTATTGTTCTTTCTGGTTGATGAGGTCCCTGTTTATAATGAAAATTGAGTTCTCAAGGTCATGACCTTGTGGTTAGTGCTATTAAATATCCTCCTGCTTTGCTGCAGTTCTTCAAATTAATTCAGTTCTTTTTGTACAATGAGCTGATCTCTGTATTGATGATATCTTGTAAATGTTATTAGTGTCTTCCTACTTTAATAATCAACATTCTTGATAAAATTGGTCTCAAGATTTGCCTTTAAGAAACTCCATTATAACTTTTCTTTAGCAGAGTTCTCTGTTTAGCACTATCAGTTCTTTCCCTTTTTGTCATTTTTTTTTCTTACCTCAGTTGCACTAATTACCATTTCCCCCCCTTTATGTAGTTTGCTTGTAGCAAATGCTGTATTGAAGTCCTTGTTAGATGAGCCATGTCATATTCTTTCAAGAACCAGAAATCATACTTACCAGGATATTGCTTCATTAACGTATGATGCTACTTTATCTCTGCTTTGTATTTCTTAAAGAGAAGACATCCTTGAATTTCAGTCATAAAAACTAGAAACCGTGTTTGTCATCTATAGTTTCATAAGCTGCTTCAGTTATTGCAGTTCTTTCATTTTTATTTTGCTGGTCAGATATACACAGTAATGACATTCTTACTTGGACTAGCTTTAGTTGCTTCACTAACTGCCTTACAGACTCTGGCTCCTTTTGATTACAGTGTTCACATGCACCTGGTGTCTGTTACTGAATTGGATAGATGATATTGCTTTGTCTCTTGCTGTTCACCTGTCTTTCCTGCTTACCCTTGTTTACCTGATTTGCCCTTCTGTATGTGAAGACCAATTATGGAGGCTACATTATTTTCTCATTACTTCTTCTAATACGTCTTTGTTTAATTCTTTCATCAGTCTTGCTAGACTTTTTCCTAGACATTTGTTCAAAGTATTCATGCTGAACTTGTTACAGTTTCCCTGAATGTACTTAAGTGACTGAACATCCTGATTCTTTCCTTCTAGCAACATTTCTTAAGGTGCCTGTCAATCTTTATTACCTTGTACAAAAAAGGAAAATTCTGTTGCAAATCAGGTGGGCTTTTATCTCAAGACATTTTACCTGTCTGGAGCAATCTTTACTAAATTTGCCCTGTGCAGTTTAGCTCTTATAATGCAAAAGCAAAGCAGTTTCCTTAATTGTATGAGTATCCTTTCCAACTTGAGGATTTAACATAAAGAAGGCTTCCTTTTTCAGTTAATTGCCTGTTTTGTACATTTACTTGTGTATCTTGAATGTGATTTCTGAATTAATTTTAATTCATTAAATCCAAATGTACAGCAGTAATTTGAATGCATAACACCTGACAACACAAAAATGCTTATGTCTTCTCTTCCAAGAGGAAGAAATATCTATTCTGGTTACTCTTAAGGGTTTTAACATAAGTATTCAGGCACCTTGTACACGAGACAGCTGTTCTTTTGCTCATATCCTGTATGCCTTTCAGCACCTTAGGTAATAAAAGATGCAAGTATGCATAGTGTGATTCAGTTACTATTTCAATATATTTATTATGTGAAATAATGCATTTTAATATATTAATTTTGAATTTGTTATTAAACTGAAATTTTTCATTTATGGGGTGATTTAGTACTTGCAACTGGAAAAATTTCTTTTCTCTTTATGAAATTTGATCTGAAATGGAATTGCTTGCATATAGTTGATTTGAAGAGTTGCTTCAAATTAAAACAATTTTGGGCTGGGATTTCTTTTCCTCCACTTCTGCCCTTCCTTCCACTAAGTGGAGCTTGATGCTGTGAGTTGTCTTTGAATTGCTACTGTCTGCTATCTCCCACCTGTTCAGTTGCATATATGCAGCCTTTGGTAACTTTGAAGCTGATAAAATAGTTAATAGCAAATATTCTTAAATTAAAATTTCTAACATAATGGCACTTTAGGAAAAAGATTGCCTCATATCCCGGTGGCTGTACAGGGGTCCTCAACTCATGTCTAGAAGTAGGTGCACAGCTTGAGAGAGCCTGTATTCCTCTTGTGCTTCTGACTAGGTGGCTGTGACAGTTTGGGATTCTATGATAGATTATGTCCTTGATAAAGTCCCAGGATGGAGAACATTTGCTGCCTAACTATTCTCAATCCCCATTAGAAGAAGGTGGCGGAGTGGATTTTTTATTTGTACCTCTATAGTAGGCTTTAAATTCTTGTGCCACAATTTGTCATGCATATTAATCATGCTGTAATAATATAAAGTTAGGACTTGGACAACTTACACGAGTAATTTTAGTGATTAGAAGTATATGGCAGCTAATAGGTTAAACATTTTCTTTAAATCCTGCAAAGTGACATCACACTGAAAAGGTCACCTCCTTGTCTTCCCTGGGAGCTGTTTTTCATTAGTGGCCTGGTTTAGGCCTGTGTATAAATATTGGTGAATGACTCCACTTCCCCCAGCTCTCCCCTTACCAAACAACTATTCTCACTATACTTAACATTTTCTTGGTTTCCTTTTAGAAGTAAAGGGCTATATTGGCATTGAAATGGCAAAATTACTGTCCTCTCTAGGGGTAGTTTTCCAAACCAGTAGGTGAAGATCTTGTCCTCTATGAACAGATGAAATGTCTTATCTCTTTTTTGTTGAAATATCTCTGGAGTTCTGGCACCTACAAGTTGTTTTGCTCAAGAGGCACTGTTTCCTGAGCACAATGGAAATGGAACAGGGGCCTGACTTGAAATATGCCAGTTAGATATTATTTTAGTCACAATGTTCTTAAAAGCACAATGAGTTTGGGCAAGAGACAGTATTTTGTTTGTCGTAGGACTTAAACATTCCAGTGACACTTTTTTGACCTTACCAATATATCCCATGTCACTCATGATCAGTAACTGTACACAAAACCACTGTTTCTGTTTCAGAGAAACCCTTGAGATTCCTTTACTGTGGTGGCCATAGTAAATGAAACTACTGGGCAGTGGTGCTCAGACATCGGTTACATAGTTATTACTTGTATTCTTTTCTATCTCCCATTTTGTCTCATTACCTTATAATATCATGAGACAGACTGCTCCTACTGTACATCTTTCTGAGAGAGTATCTCCCTTATACAATATGTCTCTACTGTCTTTAACATTGTGGTACAGACTGTGAAGCGTGATCATCCAGATCCTTTCATTCTGTAGCATCCACAATACTGCCTTCTCCTCTGTTTGCAGTTTTTGCATCTTTATAGTGCTTTTATCTCATGATTTGAGGTTTGCACTTGTGCTGATTTAGCTGGCAAGGTGTTCTTAGGTCAATGTTAGTTTTTTCATTGCTATGGGACATAGGCATCGTTCTACTGAACAGAGTGGTAGAAGCCCAAAGATAACTTATAAGTGTTGAACTCTTTCACAGCAGGCCAATGAACCAGTTAAAATATGTCATTTTAATAGCTCAAGGGTATAATGAATGGCCTTGTAAATTCTACTGCTGACATTGGTTTTTTTCCACTTGTTTGTTTTTGTGAATTGATGATCATCTTGGGTGTAACTACTTTAATCCTATACTTTAAAAGTGTTAGAACTATTTGTTACTGGAATCAGTAACTATAATAGAAAGTGGATACATCAGCTTTTTGAGAGGCATTCATTAGCAGGACTGATGTGCAGATTTTTATCTAAAGCATCTTGTTGAACAAAATATGACTAAACATAAATCCTGTCAGTGAGTGCTCAGTCAGTTGTAATGTCTGCAGATCATTCCCTACAGTAGTGTAATGGGTGTAAGAATAATAGCTGTTTTGTAGATTCCTTTGATTTATTCTTTTTTTTTTGTTGTTGTGGTTTTTTTGTTTGTTTGGGATTTTTAAACATACTGTCTGATTGTTTTCATGGCAAAAAGAAGATGTTTGAAATATTAAGTGTATGAGATTTCTGTTTGCTGGTAATAAAGTGTTCCCTATTGGAGCATTAGGTTAGGTGATATAAGGATTTGACTAGGTGCTTTACTTTCTTTGAATATGAGGTGGAGAAATAACACTAGTGATTGTGTAAGTAGTACACAAGGCATATTATAAAAGTCTGTGTTGGAAGAACAGCGAAGAGTGCTTCAAAAGAGCACAATAAGTAGGCTATTGCTTAGTAAGGCTCTGATGAAAGAAATGAACAATATAATAAGGAACTATATATATATATTTTTTTTTTTTTAATCCAGTACAGTCATATTGTGGTTTGTTGCCTGGAACTCCAAAACATAAATTGTCTAAACCAGGGGAACAGTTAATGTGTTTCTCTCATTCTGTCCTGTAGCTACCACCTCTATTTAGGACAAGGCAGGGTAAATGCTATTACTTTCTTTCTTGCAGTTTGCAAGCAAATATTGAATATTCAGTAACATGTCAAGATATTCTCTTTAATTGTTTATGATGCCGATTTATATAGCCATTTATATGGCTATAAAGCCTGAACATTTTTATATATATTTTGAGCATGTATTGTGTACAAAAAGGGAATCTCATCTTAACTGTGAAGTAAAATGACCTTTAAACTGAATAATATAATTTATATTAGTTTTTGTAATTCTATAAAATGCCTGTTGTATCTCCTCCTATTTTGTGTTTTTTAGTTCATTTGGAAATAAAAATTACACTGAAAGATTTTAGGGTTTTTGTAACATTTTAGAACTCAGAATTTATAAAGGGATAAAGTTTGAATACAACCTTTACCTTTGTGGAAAAATGGCTTAAGTAGGTCAAGTTTTCAAGGCTTTTGGATTCAATCTGAGTTCTTGCATGTTAGCTATAAAAGTTTATATAACACAGACAAGATGATTAAATATCATTAACTAGAGTTCTGAAATGTTATTTTTCAAATTATGTGGAAATGTTTCCATAATCTATATACAATTAGATATTGTTTTATATTTGTATTAAACTTCCCTATTTTTCTTAGAAACTTTTTGAACAAGCTTAAAATTATTTAAAATTTATTTATTTTTATTTATTATTTAAAATTTATTCTTTTTAAAAAATTTCACCTTTTGCCCAGTGAACTTCTGAACACCTACAAAAATAAAATGTGCTACAATTGGTAGTGAGAAAAGACAAATGTATGAAAAGTTAGCATGTTTCTTCTGTGAGCATTCCAAGAGCAATAATAACATAAGAAGACATTCCCCTTTTTGTTCCAGTAAAGGAACATAATAAATCTGACTTGGTTTAACACTATCCAAAATTAACTGGAAAGATCAAAAAAGAAAGTGGAATTAAAATAAAATTCCATTAAGACTTAATACTAATAGCTCTGCTGTAATGTTCTTTATCATGGGCATGGACAAATTTACCCTATTTTTCTCTCCTACCTACATTTCATGCTTTCTTATTTGTTTTGTTTTATTTTATATTTTCATGAAATACGATATAAGGAAAAAATTACTGAAACTTCTGGTTATTCTAGTCCTGCATGTATCTGTGTTGTCAGTCACGTTGTAACTGGCAGCCTTCAAGCACCAAGCTGGAAAGGAAGTAACACTTCCTATTTACAGTTTTTTGATCCTATTGCAAAGTGACCATTTTACTTTACCATGGGAGCATATTCCTCAAATTTTCTATCTTTTGAAAGATTTTATTTTTTTTTTAAACTTTACTGAGAATGAAAGTGAGATTGTATCACAGCTGAAGCTGCTAGGAGCTAAAGACTGCTCAGTGAGTATTTAGAGCTTGCTGTCTGTGATCGTTCATGTGCACCGTCATGGCAGATTGAGCATGTCCCAAGCCGAACCTCTGTAATACTTTTTTGGCAGTTGCTGTTTTTGCTGCTTTGGGTTGGGATACTGGGGGAAGACAAACTTGTTTTCCTTGTGTTCTTAGTAATAACTCCTGCTGCAGGTGCTAGAACAGAGTAAGCGAGCCTAGTTTAAAATAGTGCTGGCATTTTACCCTTTATTTATTCAAAGCTGTGCTTCCATTGACTTCAGCTTTAGTTGGCAATGCTTACCAATCCTGTGCAGCCAAATCCAGGCTTATGTCAGGAACAGAAGAATGAAACACAGCAGTGACTGCATTGAAGAAGTCTGCATTGGATAGGAAAGTTGTTTAAGCCATAAGAATTTTAGCTGTTCCCTGGGATCTCATCACTTCCTTCTGATCGAAATACTACATGTAAGGTCCCAGAATCTAGTAAGTAAAAATTGCTGAGACTTCTGTGATGCTAACTGGAGTTTTGGTATTCTCCTGGAGAGAGTTAATAGTTCACTGAGTGGAGGCCATCTTGTTGCTCAGCAGAGTTGGGGCTGTATTGTGCCACATACTGGTGCAGGAAGCTTGAAAATCTAAGGCAGCATGAAAAAGTAGAACAATGAAATAAATTAGTGAAATTGAGATATTGTTCAGAATATAGGAAGCTTGGAAGCTGAATAGGAAGTCAGTTAGCAGATGGACTGAAATATATAGACCCAGGGAATTGTATCTTTGGAAGGGTCGAGGTACCTGACGTTTTGCTGCTTGCATACTGAAAAATAGGTAGATCAGGTGTATCTCTCAGCTCAATATGTGTTTTATGGTACAGATGCAGATGACCATTCCAACAAGGACTCAACACATGCAGGAATACATGGTTAGGGATTTTGAGTATGGACATTAGCTAGGCTTGGGCAACATGTGCTAGATTCCTGACATGCCTCTCAGGGTAAAACTTTTCACTTTGTGACTGTAGTTTAATCAATTAAGGGTCAAGTGTCTCTACTGCCATAATCCTTTGCAGAGACAGAAGAAAAAGATAAGCTTCAGTTTTTGGAGCAAGGTGCATGTTCTCCATGTCTCCATCATGGGATATATTGGTCATTTCCTTTTTTAGTTCATTAATTCCAATTGCTTTGGGCTACCTGTTCAAGCTGAAAGAGTTAGTGAGCAAACCAGGCTGTATTAAGGTCCACTTAGCACCTATTGTGGCCCTAACTGTAGACCTGTATTGGCTTTGTCATCCATACTGTAGTCATATATTCTATCCTCATTCTTTACCTCTCCCTCTTACCAATAAAGACATGGTTTGTCTATCTATTGGGAGGGAACTGAAGTAGTGCTAGGTATGCCTTGCCCTTATATTCCCCTTGCCCCGAGTCTGAAGCGGGCAGGGCAAAGCATACCACATTACAGGGCATGACAAAGGGAAAAAGTTCTTTTGATTTCAAATGATATACATACATGTCAATTACATACTTCAGGTACTGCTAAGTAATCTTTGTTTCATAATTAAGATAACTTTAAGAATATCTTTTGCCTTTGTGGAATTTGCTGACACACTGATTACACCCCAGCTGTCTCCTGGAATAAGCAACACGGGCCTCTGTCCTAGAGATAAACAGACCTCTTCAAAGCACTGTTTTGATTCATTCCTGGAGCTGGTTTAATAGGTGTACTGGATGGAGGAGACTGGAGACCTCTGAAAAATTATTATGGTTGTATAATTAAAGAGTAGCACAATACATATGCACAAAATTGTAAAATGCAGGTAGAATGCAAATTATTGTATTTTCTCATTTTATTTTAGTGTCTTGACTTTGCAGTTATTTTTTGGCAAAGTTACTGGGTTTTGTTGATTTTTTTGGGGTTTTTTTTGGTTTTTTTAAAATTAACAGACAGATTATAGGCACTGTGTTTTTTGACATTTTTAATCAGCCTTACAGGTAAGATATTTAAAGGTAGAAAGTTGAGAGCCAACTTCAACTGAAGGTCCATTTCACTTTGTGATCCTTCAAAAATCTGATCTTGCATATGCACTTGTGATTTTTCACTATGCTTAACATACATACTTTGAGGAAGTCTGTCATGGATGAATGTATAGATAACAACCAAGGGCTGGGATTTAAAGTTCTGGGACCCATATCTTCTCAATGAGTTGTTATTACTAAGCTGTTTTTCTTTCTTTCAAGACTAGAGTATTTTAAGAACTGAAATAGGCTGCCATATATACTAGCAGCTAAAGAGGAAGGAGCTGCTGTCTTTTACACAGCAGAAGTACAATCCAACATGGGCAGGCCGGACTTAATCTTTTGCTAGCTTAATGATTGCTGTGTAGCCAAAGGTAGTGCCTTGTAGCTGGATATTTCTCTTTAATCCATAATACGGTTTATCTAAGTTGGTCTTAGGATCTTTGTCTTCTCTGGAAGGTCCCAGCAGATTTTCTAGAGTTGCTGGATTTTCAGATTTATTTTCTAAGTTTTTTATTCTGCTCTATCATTCTGTGTTTTAAATTTTGATTTCCATTCATGGTCCTAGTCCCAGAACTTCCTTGCAAAGTTCTCATGTGCCTTTTAAGGACCTTTATGAATTGTTTCTGTTGTTGAGATTGTTTGGCAGTAGATCGGTAGCTTGTGGAAACAATGCAAAAGGCAAATGTGGGAGATGGAACAGTATCAGTTCACAAAACCAGGAGAACCTGTTCATGCTGAGAAACAAGAAAACATCATCTGGTGCATGTGTGTACAGAAGCACCAGGCTTCTTGGAAGAAATTGCTGAATTGAGGAAACAATCTTCAAATATGCTGAGTGCAAATTAATTACTACTGAAATGAAGGCTACTAAGAAAAATGGTAGTAGCCCTTTTACTTAGGAGCTAGAATGTTAGCCCTGACTTGTTCATTTTATCACCCACACTACAAAATCTTTAGTCAGCATGTGTTATACTTATGCACATGCCACAATATACTTGTAAAAATCTGTTGTGTCTAAATTTCCTTTACCTGATTGATCTTGCTCAAGTACTATAGTGGGAAGTGTTATAATTGCCTGGGTAAAGGGTTTTGATCAAATTGATCTTCCTGTGGCCAATGTAGGTCTAATTTAATCTTGAAAATATATCGCAGGATTGCAAGCCTCTTAAAAGGTTAGAAAGATCCTGCATTCTATCAAACCTTGCCTTTGATGCTATGATTTTTTTTCCTTTTTTTTTTTTTCACATATGACCATGTGCACAGCTCCTTTGGAAGTTTTAGAACAAAGTAGGCCCTCCCAGGGATTGGCTGCTATTGTAGCATACTTAAAATATAACATACATATGTTAATAAAGTACAATTAAATTCAATATGTAGGCTGTGTCCTCTTCTGAACTCATTCCTTCTGGCCTCTAAGACTGTAATCTCAGGCATGTTTAAAGCTGGAATAAACTATCATTGTGGCAAAAGCAGCAGTCCTACCCTTTTGCTGTCCTGCTGGTGTTGGTTTTGCCAGCTCAGGTCTCCTACAGCTCTGTAGTAATCCAGATCAGGGGACTGATCTGACTGAAAAATACTTCCCCAGCCCTATTTAGGACATAAGCTGTATCTTTGCTTTTGTATTTTGTCTTCAAAAAGGTGCCATAGTTCAGTACAGTAACACCTGGCTTCCTTATGTGCTCACAGTACAGGTATTTAAAAGGTATTTAAAAGAAGCAAATGGAAGAAGATGGCTAAAATTCTTGCTTTAAGGGAATAATATAGATCCTGTTTAATCAAGTTTATTAATATATCACAAGAATCAAATTTTTTTTACATCCAAGTTACACTTTTTCTTTTCAATCTAGCCTTACATTTCTTTTAAGGAAGTGCATATGAAATAAAAGAAACTCTTCTCTCCTACTGCATATTACTAAGCAGTGGGTTGTTTTAACCAAAATAAATTTTTCTGTTAGAAAAAAATTACATCAGGGCTTTGGGTTTTTTTGTTTTGGTTTTGGGGTTTTTTTGTCCCCCTCCTCCCCCCAGTCTATTTTAGATTTTCTGGACATAAATTTTATTTTATATTCCATATGTATTGACTCGCTTGGGTAGGTGAACAAGTACTTTTTAAAATATGGTATACAAATGTTGGCATTCTAAGCAGCTGTAGAAGACAAAAATAATCAACAATGGAAATTGAGAATCAGTGAGTTCATTTGAACTTTAGTGCTTAGTATAGCTTCTAACAGAAATCAAGTATTATTCTTTGGACATCATGTTTGACTGCCAAAAAATGCTCACTAGATGAAATAAATTTATGAAGAAAGTAATGCTAGTCCACTTACAGAAAATACAACATTAGCATGTTGGAGAAGGGAAGTTGGATCTTCAGTTTCGAGTAGATAGATTGTGGGAACATGAGATTTTTGGCAGTAAGATCTGTATTTCAGAGCTTTCTGTAACAGCAAACTTTTAATAATGTGTATTTAGTTAAATTCCAGAACAGGAATATTAAAATAAAGCTTAATTATACCTGTGTTCTGTCCTTTAGTTTTATTTAAAGACAACCTAAGAAAAAGAGGGACCAGAGAAATAATACTTATTAAGAGAAAACTTTTGTTACATTTTTTATGGATACTGCTGCTTCTTGTCTGAAGATTTAAAATTTTATTCTTTCAAGCAAGAAGATTATCTTGTAGTAACCAGCATGAGGAAAACATTGTTCCAGGAACTTTGGGGACATATTACAATGAAGGTTTCAATTTGCACAGTAGAATGTTATACTGCTCTTCATTAATTGTGGCATAACAGAGTGTACAAAGAAAAACTGCTATCTTTTACATATTTGTACTTTACTTTTTTTTTATGATAGTGATAAGAATAAGAGAAATCATGGTTTTAGAAACTGTCTGACTACAAGGGGCCATTCTGTTATGCTGTCCCATTTTGTATGGTACTGTAGATACATGGGCAGGGGTAGATTGTTCCTTCCATAGGATTGTTCCTGAACTTTGAAGCTGGTTATTTTTATAGGCCTGCTAAAGGTTGTTTGTGGGTTGTTTGGTTTTGGGTTTTTGTTGTTTGTTTTTTTTTTTTTCTCCTCTTTTACTTAAAAGGACTGAAGCTAAACTACAGTCAATTGAAAATAAGAGATTCAAACAATACAAACCAACCCTTCCTCAGGTTTTGAGTGCCCTAGCGTGAAGGTGTTGCATATCCTATCTTGCTTTTTGTTTTGTCTTGCATCTGGTGTACTTCCCTTAAACCTGAGATTTGTGTTAGACATCTGAAGGTAGCACCATGACCAAAGGCAGGTGATGAAGCTGTAAAAAAAACCATAAAAACCTCTGAACTCTGAAACAATTTCACTTCTCTAGTATAAATATCAATATTGGTTTATTTCTACTTTCTAATTTAAATGATAATGTTTAGAATTAACTTGTTTGTATGTATATTTTTAGAATTATTAAAAAGCCTCTCTGCATAGCTGTATTGGTGAAAGCAGTAGTTGCAAAATGAAGGGTATCATTTTAACAACTGTAGGCTTATATTCATCAATTTTTTTTGTAATACAAGGAGTTCTATCAAGAAATGTAGAATTGGATGCTGGAGTTTTATAAAATAAGAAATAAGCCTGTGTTAGAAAATGATTTTTTCTATAACACTCTTTCTTTCCTTTTGTTCTTTTTTTTTTTTTCTAGGACCGGAATAGGCCCTATGACACTTTTAACTTGCACTCTTTGGAAAATTCCTTAATGGATATGATAAGGACTGATCATGAGCCTCTGAAAGGTAAACACTACCCTCCCAGTGGCCCACCAATGAGTTTCGCTGATATAATGTGGAGGAATCATTTTACAGGTTAGGAATATTCATATGTCCATGCTTGCTTGGTGTTTAAACAAAAATTAGCTTTTCGGTATTTCTATAAATTTTTTGCTAATGAATGAGTTGTCAGTTACATAAAACTTTTGTTCTCCCATCTTAAGATAATAATCTCTACTGTAGGAAGATAAGGTGAAATGTGTATACATTTTTTATAAGTGCACAATCATAACATTATCTAACTGGCATTTCCGAAACTTGGTTTTGTGTATGAGTAAATTGCACAGCTGGATCTCCTGCTGCAGTCACTCAGTTCAGAAAATGTGCAGTGTGACTCTAGTCCAATTGTGTTCAACATCTTATTCAAAGTTAATACTGCTCTTATTTTTAGATCATCAGCTAGTATACAGGGTTTTAAAACAACCACTGTATTGGGCTTAATGTCTACAGTTGTTTCAGGATTCTTTTAAGAAAAAGAATCTCAATTTAGATTTCAAATTTTTAGGGGGAGCCAAAAGCTATTAGATGTTGTTAAGTGCTGGGGAAATTTTGATTATTTATGCTACTAAAATGTTTGTTCAACCAGGAGTAGTATTGGAGATTAAACCATTGCTAATACTTAGCTGATACTGAATAGTGAAAGGTTGTGGCAGCATTTCAATGAATAAATATTCCTGATTGACCTCCACACTCCTCTGTCTTAATCTTTCATTGGTTAAGTTTAAAAATAGATACATATTCTTGCTCACATGCATTCTTGCTGACTTTGAAGACTGAAGCTAATAGTAAACCATATACAAAGGAAGTATTGAACTAGAAATGATTCTCAGACTCTAAGAAGTCAGGACACTGGAACTGGTAGAGAAGAAATTTAGTTGTCTACGGCACATCCTATGCTAATGCTTATATACATACTTTTCTGATATCATGATTGCCTCACTTGTTCCCCTACCTATTTATATATTACAGGTGGAAAAATATTTTTTATTGTTCTAAGGTCTTGTGTCTTTTTCACCATCTTTCTGGGTACAGAGGGTTTTTGCAACCATACCAAACTGGGTTCTATACTCTCAGCTCTCTTAACCTGTGCTTTCCACTATTATCTTGAAATTTGCTGTGTTATAGCCTTCATGTGTCTTTAACCATTATTCAGCTGTCTAAAATGGCAAGAAATACTCTCATGTCTATTCTGATCATAGTCCTCCAAAATAAGTGTTAACCTGAAACTTTTAAAAAACAAGCTCAACAAAATTGAGATTTCTACTGGATGTACATTTCGTATGGCTAGTATTAAAAAAAAACAACACCAAACCCCAAGTTGCTAGTAAGTAGACTTAAATATTTATTGTATCATATTAAATGTATTATAATCTAACTAAAACTCCATGGGGTTTTTTTTAATCACTATTTATTTAAATATACAAATTGAGACTGATTTCTTAAAGAGTGAATTTCCATATGAGCCTGAGTGTGGGGAAAAAAAGAGAAAGATTGGATTAAATATTGTATTACTCTAGAAAAAGACTTTAACATCATAGAAGTGCAATTTGGCTTATACTTTTATTATTCTCTCTTTGTAACCATTTAAAAATGTTTTTTTATCAGAATATTAGCACATAAAATAATAACAGATACAAATCTTTAATTCTTTTCCAATTTTGGGTCATTCTGTCAAGAATATTTTCCAATACTTAGCTGAGCTTAGTCTATGTAAGCGTGGCAAGTTGCATATTCCACAGCTGCACCTCAGTGTCATAACACTATTTAATATTGCTGTTTTGCATGAGATAGAAATGAAATTCTTGGTTTCATTAAGCATCTTCATGCTTTTCAAGAAAAGTATCCTTTCCAAAACAATCTTAGTATTTTTATCGCTACTAGGTTATCAATATGTAGGAGACTGATTTAAATGGACATTTGAAAGCAGTAGGAACTGTTTCCTTCTGCTCAAAAAGTAAAATCAAAGAGTTGGATATTAACTGTAAAGTTTGAGTTGATCTTTTCCATTCATTAGTGGTACTGTTAGCTTTACATTTTTTTACAAACATTTCTGTCACTTACTGGATGTGCTCATTTTATCTCATTTTCTCACTCAGTGCTGCTTACCTGTTTTGGCCTTCCTGACTTGTTACTTAGCTCTCTTCCAGCTTCCAGTACAGTAACTGCTGAAGTCTTGCTTACTATTGGTTATCTCTGTCTCTGCCCAGATGTTTTTTTTCCTGTTGATATAGTTAATTCCCTGTCCTGCTTTCTTTTCCTCCTCCCTCTATCTACAGGGCTTACTTTGCTAGCCTCCAGCCTTGGCTTGACCTAGTGTGCACTTTCCTCCTGTTTTCAGACTATGCAGCATGACTGGCAATATTCGTAGGAGTGGCTGTTTCAGGATATGTTCATTCTCCCTTCCAAGCAGTGTTGTCTTCCTCCGTGTTAAACAGACAAAGGAAAATAATGAGGTGGCTTTCAAATTACTTTTTAATTTGTTCACCTTTTGGTAAACAAGCCTTGTTTTCTCAAACAATTCTAGCTAACAGCACTTCTGTGCTTCCCTGTCAGTTGGCCTTATATTTATAATCCAAATTTTTAAATGGAAGGGGAGAGAAGCTGAGTACCAAAAGCCTCTGATTTTCAAAACACAGAAAGATTTAATTCTAGAAAATCTATACATGTCTTGGACCCTCCAATGCATGTTACAAAGCCAGTGCAGCTAGTTCAGGATCATTTCAGCCTGCTGCTGTCAACAGTCTTCAGCAAATGCGTATTTTTAGAAGTACTGTCTATATATTCATTAGTAAAGTATTGCAGGTGGTTTATCTGAAGTTTGAAACTTTGCTTGGTACATAGCCCCTCTTGGCATATGTGGCCCCTCACATCCCAGCAGATACTTGAAACGAAAAATAATTATCTCGGATATAGAGCAAGGTCTGTAGATTAGAATGTGGGTGAGAGAGTTAACCATAGAAGATTCTGATGTGAAGACCAAATTAAAATGATTTTGGGATGTTTTCCTCTCATTTTGGGGTATAAGTTCCTCATGCTCTGCATTGTTCAGTGGGGGTAGTGAAGAAGCTCACGGGTGAGAAAGTTAGTCTATCATCTTGTTTGTAGTAGTTGTAGTAGCTTCATACCTTCTCTGAATCTGAGGTATGATCGGGTGTTGTCCTGCAGGCCATGGAAATCGAGTGTATTTCAAGGTCTCCAAAGCAGGTCACTTTTTTAAAGCATGATCCACTTGGCCTTGAGAGGGCATGTGATTAAGTGACTTTTTTGAGGGGGTGTTGCTTTCAAGTGTGGAACAAGAGAAAGGCTGAAGGATTGTTAGTGCAGCAGAAACTCACTGATCCTCAGTCTTGCAATATTGAATTACTTGTATTGAACAAGTGCTAACTCAGTCTGATTGGCAGGCTGGCTTGGTGCTCTTCAGCGAGGAGAGCTAGGGTCACTTAGTTCTTTTTAGGTGTTTCTTGCAATAAGAGAGATTTGATACCTAGCTCTGAGGTCTCTAGACTTAGATAAATTACCAGCTTATGCATCTATGTTGCATTTTATCTTGAGCCCAGTCTTGGGAGAAGGTGTTCAGTGTCAGCTCTTACTCTGTTTCTGTCTAAAAGTGCTTTGTTTTTCTCAGCTTTTCTTGCCAGATGGGGTACCCTGCTGTAGGATCCTGTATTTCTGTCCTTTTAGCTGAGAACTGTGTAACTTTACAAATACTTTGCCATTTTCATGCTTTGAGATCTAAAGAATGTAAACTCATTAAAAAGGAAGTCTCATTTTCTTTTCTCCCAAGACAGTTAGGCAGTCTTCCTTACCTGCTTTCTCTGCCATCAAGACCAACTCCAACATTTTTCTTCTCTTTCAGTCAATACTCATAAATTCTTTTCTCCTTTCAAAAAGGAAGAAAAAAGAGGAAAAAAGTATTGTAGAGGAATTAAGCTGCTTCTAATTAAACACTAATTACTGTATATGGCCAAAGGTATCTGGTTTTTCCCTGTGTCAGCCATAACTAAGCCTATATGACAGAAGTGTGCAATATCTTCTAAGGTGTTTTTCCTGAACTTATTTATTTCCAGAGTTGCTAATAAAATATATTATATGCTACAAAAACATGGGAGAGAGTTTTGCTTTAATAAGGAAAATACATATTTGCAGTATTTTATAACCTGTTTTTACATACTGCTTCTACCTAATGCTGTAGGGCAAAGCTGAATTATCAGAATAACTATGGGTAGATGCTACTTATTAATGACTAAAACATTTTTCTCTACATCAAAGTGTCTCCTGTCTATGGTGTAATATGTCACTGTTGCAATATGTTTATCCGTGTCAAACTATTGCACTCCAACACAAACAGAGGCATTCTGATCTATAAAAAAATATTTTGATCAGTAGTGACTAGCAGCTGCCTTTGTTCTATTTTAAAATAATTAAATAAAATATTTCAGCTGTGTTAGATCATATGCTATGCACATGTGCTACTGACAGGTCATGAAACTGAATCAAAATATAAAACTGAGGAGAGAAATCATGTCACTGAAATATTTATTTTAAATTTACTGTTACAGTAGATAACTAATATTTGGGTTTTATTTTAAATCAGAATGGAAACAAACTTTATAATGTGCAAATCCCCAGCTAACAAAAATCCTGAAGTTTTTATGAAGTATCAGTGTGAGACATCTTCAGGTATGACTATTTGGAGACAACAGAAGTACAGGGAGAATTTCAAGAGTAGGCTTTATTAAAATTAATTTTGATGGGTATCATACATTAAAAGATACATGAAATGTGCTGATTGTGTCATATTTCAGTAGAATGTACATGCTCCTTGACTATCTTAGCATTTGTTGTTCTGAGATTTGATTGAGCCTTTGAATACAAATGTACAACAGTTCAGAGGTAGAAACAGCACCTGAGGGGAAGCTTTTTATTTTGATTTTCAGTACTTAATGTAATGACACCCATGTATCTGCACAACAGAAAACTGAAGTTACTGGGGTTACTACTTAACTATTGTAAAGACTGTATCAGGTCATATGAACCTTAAGTAAAATTTAAGATTTTTTGTTTAACTTAACTATATTGTTTATGAGGTTTGGCAGCAGTGTTTCAAGATTATATGCAACTTAGACAATATTGAGGATTGAAAGAATGGACCTTAACTTTTCCATCTTGATCTTCAGTTAACTTCAATGCATGCCACCAGACTTTTTTCAGCTCTAATTGTTTGTAAGCTTTTTTTAAGCAAAGCAGTAAGTTTGCCACATGACCTGAGAAAAGTGAAGGTGAATGGATCATATTTGTGTTTGCAGTCAGCAGGTGAACACAAAGGTCGTGCAAATAGAACAAATGTTGTCATCTCAGGCCTAGGAATGGTACCACCCAGTTAGAGCTTTTTGCAACACTTCCACTAGAAAAAAGTGCACTGTAACAGCATTTCTCAAAATCTCAATGCTCATCAGATACCTTTCTGTAAATGCACATGAAAACCAGCATGAGCAGACAGATGTGTTTGCACATCTATTTGTGTGTAAAATTACCCCACTTAAGCTAATCCTTTTAAAAGAAACATACTCTGTTCCCTTTCCATTTGAAACTCTGCTTATTTAAGAAAATCCTCTTCAATATTTTTTCCAGTACAGAATATGACTATTAAATGGTTCATATTTATTAAATTAAAATAAGTTCTTTCTTCAATGATCCTGCAGTTTCATCATACTTCCTAATTTGCTGCTGGCATTCAGGATGTCCTTGTCTTTGACCTGCTGAATCTATTTTGGGCGGATTGGTGGGGGTTTTTTGTTTGCTTTGTTTAGTTTAAGGAGTGTTGATATAGATATCAATTTTTTCATTTTATTTCCATTTTTTCATTGTACTATTGAGGACTGGCATTACAGAAACCTTTTTTCTTTTTTTCTTTTTTTTTCTTTCTCACTTCTTTACTGTTTTGAGAGTTTTTATATTTTAGCATAGATTGCTAATGGGGAAGTCTGTTTTCATATTGCTTTATTTTATTCCCCACCAAACTCACCAATAAGAATACCAATGTTGCTCTTTTGAGTACAGTTCTAGAAATACACATAGAATGGGTATATGTGTACATACTTTTGTCTATCCCAACAAGTAAAGCCAAATTTCTTTTTATGTTCATCAGGTCTTGCTTTTAAAGTACTAATATTTTGAAAAGATAACTGTTCTCAAGCTAACTATTTTAGCACTACTTAAATATATGCAAGACCTTTGTGTTTTATTGGAGCAATGTAATTTACTTATGAAGAGTACATTTTGTTGTAATGTATATGCTGCTATATTTTATAGGTTGTTTTCTCTACTGACGGCATGTATTTGTTTAGTCAGTGGTAGGAAGAAATTAGTATCAGCAAGCTTTATTACTGATATTCATAGCTGATAATTATACACTTCTGTTCTCATTGCCACAATATGTATTTGCACAGAAAAAATATATACATGTAAACACAGTAATAGTTCTTCATATTTCCCTTCTGTTGAACAATAGTATTTTTGTTCTGCGGATTATGTTAATGTGTAAAATATATGTAAGTCCCAAGTAGGTGTTTAAATTATGGGTGTGAACAAATGGCAGACAGACTTAAAAAAAGGGGGGGGGGGGAGAAAAAAACCAACAGACTTCTTCAGGGAGTTACCTTTTATTTTCATAATTCTTTATGCAGGCCATTGCTTACACAGTTCTTGCTTTTGAAATTACTTTGGGTACGTATGTTGAGTTAGGGTAGCATCAGTTTCAGGCATTTTTGGGGGGGGGGAGAGGAGAGGGAATGGTCTGAGGTCTACTCAGGTAAAAATGATAAAAATTCTTATATATACACACACATGTGCTTCATGCTTTTTGGCCATTTGTGAATCATGGAGCAAAGACTCGTGGTTGAGCTGGGGTATTAGGGGGTGTGTGTGTGGTGGTGTGTGTGTTAGGTTGTCCTGTAAACTAAACTTCTGAATATAGGTAGGTCATACTTTTGAGGGAATACTGGTCTTGCTTTGTGTTTTGCACTTTTCTGTGTCTAAACGTTGCTCTACCCCACTTGCTACCTATCCATCCAAATAACTATTGCTGTTTTGTAATGCCTTTTGTTGACATCAACTTTGAAATCATTACACAGAACAGATAAGAATGATGAGGGAGGTATTATTACTAAGGAAGCATAGCAGACTTAGTACTGTTGCCAGTTTCATTTGACCTTGCCACTGGAGTCTCTAATCATAACTTGTAATTGATATCAACAATGATATTTAGAACTATGTGAGAGGAAGTTCTCATTCCCAGTAAGTTCAGGACAGTTCAAAAGCAGGCCAGCTTTGCTATTTTATAGCAAATCTTATGCCAAATAGCAATTGCTGAATTGGTATAAGTGGTTGATCCTGGTGAAAGCCGTGAAGTGTAACAGTGCAAGAAGTTTTACTCAATATATAGCCAACAAATATTGTTTCTCAGAATATTGATTGTAACATGAAAATGATGAGAATAGGTAGGTAACTGTAATCCTAAAAATCCTTCACTGAGTGTTCATGTCCAGGAGCCAATTAGGATTTCAAATGTTCAAAAAAACATAGAGCACTTAGAAAGAGAAAATAAATAAAAAGAGAAAATTAATTCAGAAATCTCTTAAAGCAAAACCAGTAGTTAAAGATCTGGAACTGGTTAATCACTGGTGTTTGTTTCAGACATGGGAAAATAATGGTAATACCGGCACATATATACAAAGATGAAATCAAAGATTGGTTTTACACTTAGTTGTAAACAGATTGTGCTCATAAGCTTGAATATCTGCTAAAAATAATGGATTTTTAAAGCTGAGATTAAGGGGACCACTGTAGGCAAGTTTGGTACTAGCCTCTGTCAAAAAACTGTAATAGTGGTGAAACTGTGCCTGATATCCAGGTTTGTTATTTCTGGAACAACATTCTTTCTCAAAACTGTTCATATAACTTAAAATTTTCTAGACAATTAAAAAAAATTAGATTATCTATTTGTGAAAGATGTAATTAAGAGATTCATATGTGGAAAGGGTATACTTAAGTTATTGGAAAGATTTTAGAATTGTTTCAAGATCATGACTCTTTTCTACAATGAATGAGGTAAAGTTAAATTCTATTTAACATCTTGTTTCCAATATAATACGGAAGAGAAGATGTGCCTACTTGAGATGTGCTCTAAGAAGGAATCAGGCTTTCTGCCATGACAAGCATGACACTGGACATGCAGCAGAGCACTTAGGCAGTCCAGTCAGCAAGGTGTCTCCAAATGCTGTTAGGAAAAAGAATTTAAGGAATTTAATGACATAAGATATGCAAAAGAGCAGCCTTGGCTATAGAGGAATCATTAAACCTTCTTTTATACTCTATAAATGTTTAAAGACCAAGAAGTATAAAACTAGATTACTTTTTTTAAAATTAGGAATTGAAAAGACTTAGGTAAAAGAGTGATTATTGTTGCAGCCTAACCACAGTAATATAAGTGGGTGTTATAAAAGCACATAATTGAAAGTATACCCAGTAGATAGTTATGAAACCAAGACAGGCAAACTGAAAATGGCAGATGTACATTGAATACAAGTACTGGGGAAGCTGTTACTGGAAGGGTTCCTATTTATGACTTCAGTAAACTACTCGAGTCCGTAACTTCTGTGCTCTAATTTCTCTGTGTTTCTGCTTATTGTGCTTGAGATTCTTGAAAAGTAGAAATTCTATCCAGAGATTGTGTTTAAAAATTAGAATTAGAAATATGTGCTTATGTAGACTTCATAAAGGTCCAGGTAGCATAAATGTCTTTTCTTAAAATTGATTGTTTTCTGATAATAATTTCTGTTTTTAACCCAGATATATCCTTGAAAGTACATATTCTTAACTACATTTCACAGTTTTATATTACAACTTTAAGTGAATAAATTTATAGTTTCCTTTTTGTGCTCTCTTCTTATTCCTTAGATAATAATGCATTTTTGTAATCTGCATATGGCCTCTTTTTTCAATTGAGTGAGTAACTTCAAACAGCAAGATATTCAAATGTAACTAATATGAAAGGCTATATAATTATCGATAACTGTCTTATGATTGGTGCATTACCAGCCTGTTTTGAATGCTTTTAATACAGGTGTGTTTTGAAAGTATTCCATTAATTTGTTTCTACAGAATTGCACTAGGGGACCTCTGAGGATGGACAGAATTATCCCACACTATTGCTTAGCTCAGTGTGAGAACATGTCCTTCTACTTGTGCTGGTCTGTATTTTTCTGCTCCTCTTAAAAGATAGCTGACAAGAACTGTTTAAAAATAGCAGGCCAAGGGCAGGTGACAAAATGTCACACAAGCAGCACCTGGTCCACTGATAGCCTGGAGGGAGGAAAAAACCAAACCCAGATGTCACAGATATGATTCTATTTCTGAAGCTGGTCAAACAGCAGAATTTCAGCTTCAGCCAAGGAAAAGAGATGGGCCATCCAAGCATTACGTGTTCAAATTTTACTCTAGTTTTTTCATAGCAGTTCCCTTTTTTCTGTTATAAGTATTAGTTTACAAGTATAGATTACTACATACACCTTTTCTCTTTACAAGTAATACTTGTAACCTCAGACCCATTAATACGTTGTTAAGGAAAAGGGAATTAATGTCAATCTGGCAAGATTTCTGAAATATTTTAGCACAAGCATGTACCAACTGAAATAGTAGCAGCTTTAATGTTTCTGCAGTGCCAGATTAATGTGAAAGTATGTATAGGAGAATTATGTCTGCAATAATGGAATCTGAAGTAGTTAATGAAGGTCTCTAAGAAGCTTTGCTCAAGGAGTTAGAAAGTAAAAATAGAAATTTTATTTACCTTCTTTCTGCCCCCTATTCTTTCTGGAGGTGCTGTTTGCTTCATGGTCTTATTGTGGCAACACTTTTTTCTAAAAGAATGAGAAAATTGTAATTTTGAAGAAAATATATATTTGCTTTTCTTAAACTGCTTGTGACAGTTTCAGAATGTACTGAAACTTCATGTTGCATCTGTTCAGAAAGAATAGTAATTACAGTACAGCAGTTGCTGTGACTGGAAGTAGAAGGCTTTAACTTATTGAGAGGAATGAAAAATGTTGGAGAAGATGGGCTTTAGTTCTGCTTTGTCAAAGCTTATTTGTTAAAACTTGATTTTGCAGAAGTACAGGAACTTGATGGCTGTATTGGTTCTTCGGTATAGTGAGTGGGTCTTGAGCTCCCATATTTGAATGCCAGCATAGTGAACAAATGTAAACTGCCTGCTTCCTTAGCTCCCAAATTTAACCACAAATCTGGAGATATGGAGAACATATAAAATGGATTACAACACTTGTCAGTAACTGAAGTTACTTACATTACTTAATTGAAATAAATTTTCATGTGGCTATAATGATCCTTTTATATCTTTTTCCAAACAAGGACTAATATCAATTACAGCTTTCAAATTATTTTGGGGGGTTTCATTAAGAAAGTCCTGTTACAAAGTTTCTCCAGGGTAAGTTTTTAATATTTCAGCTCAGTTAAATAGTATCTAAATCTAAAACTAATCTGAACAGTGGTAGAGTTGGCTCATTTCTTGCTTTGATGGTAAAGGTAGATATCTGTGGAGTGAGCCTCCTTTGAAACAAAGTAACCTTGTGTGAATTTGTTCCCAATTCTAGTTGCTGAAGTCATCAGAATCTTCTTAGGCCAACCTTTCAACTGTTAAATCTCACCTAAGAAAGTTGGTACTATTTTGCATGTCTCTAGCTTTCTGGAAACTGACACCAGCAGAGTTCATTGGAATTTCATGGTGAACCTTCTGTATATTATGGTTCCATATTATGGGTTAAGAATAAATATTTTTCAAAGTACATATGAATGTATTCCATGAGAACAATGCTTCCTGCAACCTATTATCTTATCTCAAATAGTAAGCGATAGCAGATTCTTAGGGAAGAATACAAAAACAGGATAAGCATTCTGTTTCCAACAATCTGTTAACTTGAGAGCTTCTGATGGCACAGGTATTATGGAAAATAGTGGGGTTTTTTTACCAATTAAGTGGAGTTTTTGTAATGTACATGTTATTTGAAGCCTACTATAAACGGCATGGCTGCAGCAAGGGTGAACTTTGAGGCCTTATCTTGAAAGAGTAAATGTAATACTTTCCTAGTACAAAGCAAAGGGATGTATTAAAAAATAATTATTTTATCATTTATGTTGTGATTTTTCAGTATTTTAGGTATATAACACTAAAGGTACTGTGGTGTTAAATATTGTAAATTTGTATTCTTGGGAAGTTTTCTTCAGTGGATGGAAGATTTGGCTACCCTGATAGCTCATCCCCTTGAGAAATTTTTCATATTAATGAATTTTAATTAAGTTTTGAAATAAAACCATTAAAAATAGCTTTTATTTACATTGCAGGGCGTATGGGGATTAACTTCCATCATCCAGGAACAGACAATATTATGGCTCTTAATAGTAAGTAGTTAATATCTAGTGTCTAATATCGTCATGTTGAATATTATTTCTTACCTTTATTGTGTACATAGCTGTGCAGTCAGACATAAATATGTGTAATAATAATATTTGCATAGAAGTTTATGTGCACTCTCTTAAAATGATTTTCATAAATCAATCATCTCTGATTTCATTGGCAGAATTGGTGATTGTTTATATTAGCTTTAGAATAACTTTGTTTTCCACTGGAAGCTTCATAATGCCTGCTATAGATAATATTGGAAAACAGTCTCTGTGGTTCCTTCTTTTGTGGGTGTGTATGTGTGTTAAATCTATAATTTTAATTTCTGGTATCTCTTGTGACATGTTTCTTCTTGTTGGATGAGTTGTTACAAGCTTTGCATATAATTACATTGACTGATGGAGTTTACTTTGTTGGTTTCCCCGAAACAATATGTAGACAGGACTGGAGAGAATGTTTAGACATCTAAATAATGAGGAAAAAGTGTGGAGCTGAACTTCACTGATAGATTATTGCTTTTGTTTGTGTTGGAAAGTAAAAACAAATTTAAAAAATCCAGCCACAAACATATGTATCCAAAAAACCTGCCAAAATGGATCTGGAAGCTCCAGAGATAGTCTCGTATCATGTAGTGGGTGTGTGTGTGGGGATAGGATGTTAGGCACCAGCAGCATAATGTAGAACTGAGCTATGCAAATCAAAGCATAGTTTTGGTCCATCTAATCCTAAGAAATGCTAATTATTTTGAAATGTCTGTTTTTGCTTACAATGTTGTATTACAGGTCTTAGGATTAATTTACTAACTTCTATAAAATTTTTTGCCTTTGCACTGTCTTTATATGTTATACTGTGTATAGTTTAAAACTGCAGGTTTTTGTGTAGTACCAAACAGAATTTAAAAATATTTTATAAATGTGAAGTACTGAAAATTTGTAATAGACAAGATGCAAGGATTTTGACATTTGGCTTTAGATGTCAGCTTTTGGAACCTCTAAGACTTTGTGCTCTTTTTCTTAGTTTTACACTGTTAATGATGAGGTGATATTTTGCAGACTTTCTGTTGTCGTAGTTAGCATATATGCCCTATGCCCTATTTTCTTATGGGCACATGAAATTATGGGAAATCAGGTAATTAACTGGGAGAAATGCTCCATTTAATTAAAGACTTGATTAAAAGAGGGAGCTGTTCATGTGGGTGTGCATGTATGTAAGTTCTACACAGGCCAGTCCGCTGCTCTTTGACATGAATTCTGGTCTCAGAATGTAGTTGTTCTAACATGGGCATTTCAATAAGCTGATCACCATAGTAAGATAATTCTGAAGGTGGGAGATTATGATTGAGTTACTTTTAAAAATTGACAGTTACAATGGAATACATAGCAGTATTTGTTACAAAGTCTTGTAGAGATTTTTAAAAGACAGGAATGAAAAACTAATACAAAAGCTATACTATATACTGTACTGTATCAAATCAGGGCTGTTCCATTTTGGCACAACTCACTTTTATCCTAAATGGATGAATGTATTCTATTCTGATTTCTGTCATTGCTAGATAAACTTTAAAAAAAAAAGTTGCCTCTTTAATTGGTGTAATATTTAAGAAAATATTTCTTCCTGTCTAATTTCCTTGAAATTTTTACAGTAGCTATATAATCTAATTGTTTATAAAAAATAATGATCCTTTGGAGCTGTAATCCTGGTGTACTGCTAAAATATTAGTGTAGCTAACTGAGGGACCTAAACAAAATATATTTATGCATTTCCAGTATTTAAAATACTATGGGTTTATTGAAATATTAACTGTTTACAGACTTATATAAACCTGGAATCACAAATATGCGATTTATGCAAAATAGTAGTGATTGGTCTTTTGAGTTAAATCCAGTGCAAATCAAAAGTCTGGATAAGTTCCCATATATTTTCCCTGTCTTGCATCTCTTCTCCATCCCATTCTTTACTAGGCAAGGTCACACCATTTTTGGCCATTACTAAGAGCCCAGAAGCTAGAATTATTGTACTGTGAAACCTGCTGGGTTTTGTTCTTAAATATTTGAAGAGTTGAGAATAAAAGCAAGTCTTCAAGTACATAAGCTTTAAAATTACTTGCTGTGATTTAAATCTTCTTTTGCATGCAGCTAAAACTGAGAAATTTAGAACTATGTAATTCCCATGTGATTCATTACCTTTGTCATGGGGAAATATACTAAGGAAAATTAGTCCAAGAAGAAATATTCTTTCCTGTGCTGGAATGGTTGTGGATTGGGTTTAAAAAAATAAAATAAATAAAATAAAATAAAAATTCCCAAAAGATACTTCATCCCAGTAATTTTTGGAACAATTTGGAGAACTTATGTAACTTCTTTAAATCATAATACCTGTAATATATATATATATAATTTCTGTGAAACCAAACACTCTGTGCTGAATCTGCAAATCTAGCCTTCACATTCTATTTATAGTTATTGCTACATAAGCATTTTTCTCTTTTCCTGTGAAGACACATTAATAATCTTTAAGATTTATTACTCAAAGCTCAATTTCTCACTAACAGTGTATGCAGTCTTTTGAAGTTGGAAGACAACATAGGTTAATTCCATCAACAATGCAGAACTTTACTTCATGTGTTGCAGGGGGAGGGGAAGTTTTCTGAGGGTTGTTTGTCTCTTTAGCTCCTTCTTATCCTTTATGGCAGTGCTTTCAACTGTATTTCAGCTGGTATTCTTATTTACTGATTACAGCCTTTTGAAACTAGGGATTTGCCTGACTGACTGTCTTGAGCTACTGTCTGTAACTGTTGAAGGGCATTGTTTGGTTTGAGGGAAGGTATTGCCTGCTTAGTTGGCAGGGCTTAGTGTAGAGAGCATACTACCACTATTTTGTTCATCGTTGTGCAAAGCAGTAAATCATCATCGTCTCAAAGCACTGAGTTCTGAAATGATAAAATTAGTGACATAGAAGAGATTACTTCTAAATGCATAATTATGATGAATCTCTTCTTGTCATTAATGGCATTATGCTTGTGTACATACATAAACTGTTGCACATGTGTATAAGCATGCTTATAATGTAGAGGTGCTTGAAGTTCTCTATCAGAATTCTACTGAACAATGCAATGTTCATATATTCAGAGATATCTGAGGATAATCCTAAAGAGCATTTAAACAACATGAAGATGCAAATACTTAGATTTGAAACCTTTAGCGAAGGGGAGAAGCTATAGCTTCTGTCTACACTAGCTCTAATTGAAATTCCTCTAACTGAAAGTGTTTTTATTCAAGTAGTGACATTGGTTTGTTAACTTTCTAATAATGTCATTCATACTGAGCTAAGCAGTAGAAGAATTTTTATAAACTTTCATCTACAGCACCTTATTAAATACAATTGATACTGTAATTTCTAGGGGAAATGTGGCATAAATTGAACTATTGATTTTATTTATGTAAATTCATATATGAACTTAAAGAGAAACCATCTATTGACAATACTTTATAGTAGACGTTTGCAATACTAATTAAAAGTTATGTTTACAAAACAAAGCAAAACACAAAAATAATTTGCTTTGCCAAAATTAACTCAAAGGTGTCCTCCATACCCTTCCCTTGCTAGTATTCACTCTCATTTGCAGTTATACGTTTCTGCAGCTGTTGCTTCTCTTTGGAGGACACTGGAGATTCTCTTGAATTAATGTGTTCCTTTTTAATTAGCTATATAAACAGGACTAAATGATCAGCGTGAATACACAGTCACCTATGTGCTAGGTAGTGAGCTATCTTTAATGCTTCTTGTGAACTCCAGAAAGCCAACAATAAGCTTTAGTGGGAGACAACTATAATAGGTGAAAAAGGGAGATGGGGAATAAATGAGGGTGTGTGAGCTTTCTAAGGAAGCACTGAACTGAATTGCTGGGATCCCAAATGAACTTCTGGAAAATGAGTTTAGACTAGAGGTAGTTAAACCAACAAATGAGAAAAACCCCTTTGTGAAATGCTGGAGTTTTGGTTTTCCTAAAGCTCCTCTGTACAGTGACTTTGCACTGCATTTGGGCTTCAAATGTTTCATCTGCTTCCAATATTCATTCTTGTCTCATGAAAATGTGTCGTCTGTGAGGTCTGGTACTATTTGCTCTGTATCTGACTGTCTTTTATTCTTTTCTTTAGGGTCATTTAGTTCTGTTTATTCTGAGTAAAATAATTGGCAAAATATATTATGGCAAGGGTTAGGGGCACCTCTTTAGATGTTTGTGTGGAGATTTTGTTTTTGTTTTATTAATATAGATAATAATTATGTGGTGAAGTCATCATGCCATGACAGAAAATGTAATGTCAGCAAAACAATTTCAGTTTTTATTTTCATGCTTCTATTGGTTTTAAAATTGCCTTGTCTCCTTAAAAGCTGTTGTACTTCACTCTTGCTATATTCTGATGTATTGTTTTCAAACACATATAGTGTTTAGATATGACAAAGTTGCTGAGATAGCATTTTGTATTTAAATCATTTGCCAATCCTATTGGTATATCTTTAAATGAATTGCTCTGAATAGAAGGTTTACTGAATTATTTTTGTCTTGCAGAATCTTGGGTTGGCAGTTTAACTGCTAATAAAAGCTTGGTTTTTTGTAGTGATAATATTCTGGGAAAATGTGTGGCTAAATTTTGAAAGGTATCAATCTCTCCTAATAGTTTGGTACCTCCCTATAGGAATTTGCCAAGTTCTTTAGCCCAATTGCCAAGTTGGGTTACTAATGTGTTACTAGCTTATTATCCTATGAGGAATAATAGAAAGGAATAAAAGACGCTGAGAGAGTTAATAAGGTTTGTAAAACTAGACCTAATTTAGTTGTGAAGAGATCAGAGTTTATTTAACTGGAAGGAAAAAATGATGTCAAGTGTGACATAGCAAAGGCAGCAGGGTTCATAAGGGTCCCAGAATGTGTGAACTGTCACTTCACGCATAAGCTTGTTAAGTTTTTCAGAACCAGCTGTACAAACAGCTAGTATTGATGCTGCCTTGGGGGCTGTGAGGTGGGCTAGCTGATATCTCAAAGTTCCTTCTACACCTGTTTAATTAAAAAAAAGGAGGGGGGTGGGGAACAATAAAACCTGCTTTTTCTTCTTTCTTCCCTTCAGTTTTTTATATTAACATCTGTACTTTCTGAGATCTGATTTGTTTTTACTGAAGGCAGTACCTCTTATCAGTGACTGCTAAAGTCTTTCTAGCAGAGGAAGATTTCTTAAATTGTCTTCCTTTTAATCCCACTTTGTAGCTTGTCACTACCTTCTTGTTTGGTTGGGTTTTTTTACCACTTTTCCTGCCTCATAACCTCACAAATGTGCTTTCCTTTCATATATGTGATCCTCTCTATTATGGGTGAGTGCCATCTGTTTCTGCAGAATTTTAAGAACATGGTTTGCCAGGCTGTTCCACAAGCTTTATGTATGATGCTAGAAGAGATAAGATGGCAGTCCAGAATTAGGTTTGGTAGACTGGAAGCAGTATGAAGGAAGTTCCTATTGGCCTGGCTGTTAGAAATGTGAGTTTCATCATTAATCTGTTTTTTAAACTAAAACAAAGAAACAGAAATAGATAAGCCTTTCCTCCTGCACAGACACTTAGCTGCTCAGTATGCCTAAGGAAGGAAGACCTAAGCTGTTTAAACAATAGTTTTGAGGATCAAATGCAGTTCACGTGTTTGATCAGGCATTTGAGGTCCAGTGTGTGGGCCTTAACTGCATACAGCTTACACGTAGATTGTATTTTTCTGATGATGAGATTCATTTGTATGTCACCATATGTTATCAGGGAGATTGTTGTAATGCTTGCATTGCTAGCATTGCAAAAAAGTGGACCAGAAGGAACTGTTGAGGCTAATGTCACCAAATTATCACAGCACCCATCTGCACATCCAGCCCAGCTATCAGTGGCAATTGAGAACCACCTTTTGAACCACTCTTAGATAAGCAATAATTCAGCCCAATCCCAAACCCCAAGTTATTTGGATTATATGTGTAGGTTTTTTTCAAAGACACCTTTAAAAAGACTGGAGGATAGGAGTCTTGTTCTTTGTGAACAGCTCTTCTAGCCATAGAAAAACGGGGAAAACCAGCATTATTTTCTTAAACAAGCTATTCTGTTGCATTGCTCATCCTGAAAAGTAACCCCTCAAATCTCAACTGCTGAAACATACTGAAGTAAGAATAATTGCAAATGCTATCCCTGAAAAAGTGGGGTGAGTGTTCTGCACATAACAGATTAATATATAGAAAACTTTCTTTGGAAGCAAATAGATTTCTGTCCACATAAAACTCAGTACAAACATACTATGGCAAGGAACCTAAAAGTTAATATAGTGAACCAAGTTTTATTCTTTGTTCTCCCAAATGTAATTATTTTCCCCATACTTTTATGTACATGACTTACTGAGTTTTATCGTGTCACGTTCATTTATCAGCTTGCTTCTTATCTAGAGAAAATCCAGAAATTTTTATTCAAGAAATAGTATTTTTATAAGCAGCAAATTCATGCTGGTTCAAGCACTGGCTTCATCTTTGTATGCAAACTGTTCTTGTCAATCTTGACTCCTGTTTTATTTAGCAAAAATGTCAAATTTGTTCTAAATTACATTTACATGCATATAATTTATGTTGATTGCTACAAATTAGGTTACTCAAACTGCTTTTGCTTTTCACATACCTCCAACAGTATGAAAATGCACTTTTAAAATAAAACATTCCTTAACTATCTCTTATTCAGTGATTATTCCCCCCCACCCCATCCATGTTTTGACAGTTAGATAACCTTGACCTTTCAGACAGAGTAGCATGGATCGAGAGGGTGATCAAAGAGAAAACTTCTGATTTGCCTTGCTGGAATTGCAATTATGATATTTTTCACATTGGTAATTTGAGGCAGGTTGGTGAATGGTAGATACTTTTAAAAATCATAAAGATGTAAATAAAATTTATTTATGTCCATTATAGCAAATGATTTGATTGAAATAAACAAAGTCAAGAATGTTTCCCAAAGGAATTTTGAATATGTGGCCCAAAGTTTAAAAGAAGTCTGGGACTTTACGAAGATACAATATTCATGTGTCTCATCTCAGAATTTTATTATGACCCAAAGGAAATCTTCAAACCACTTGATAGAAATTCTAACTGTTGCAGGCACTTCTTGCATCTGTGTTTCTTGTTAAATGCACACAAATACTTGATCTCAATCTATGTATTTTAATGATGTAGAAATAGTTTTCTCTATTAGAATATTCTGTTCATTTGCTTCTTGTTACTTTAGCAAAATGATTTCTTCAGTGAGTTCAAGGTGTGTGCTACAGAGATACTGTTATAGCAAAGATACATTGCACAATTATACTTGATTCTTTCACCTTCTCTCAGTTCATTAATTCATTTTCACTGACATTGTAATTCAGTTGTAAACTTCTAGATTTCTTAATTTCAGAGACTTACTGTTCAAAAGAAAAAGTGTGCCAAATTTTCCTTTTAAATCTTAGAAAATTGTTGGACAACACATAGTGTCCTAAAGCAAGTATTGTTCTGAATTGCTGACTGCTTCAAGATTACAAATGAGTTTTCCAAATTAGAAATAAGGTTCTGCTACCTTTATAAATCAAGGAGGTTCCCAGTCTTGTCAAATGAACTTTCTTTTAGTCCTTCTAGCTCCAGAATTTCAAATCTGGAAATGCTGACTTTTTATCTCATAGAGATAATGCTATTTTAAGTCAGTTTAAGAAGCGTCTTTAAGATTAGCTTGAAATGTGTATCTTTGATATTGTGGACACATTATTGCATGAACAAGGTAAGTATCAACAGTGAAGAAAGAATGTTTTTAAAAACCTCAAAATGCTTTCCAATAAGTCTTCTATAAAATATAATAATACAAATAAATGGTGTCACTTATTTAAATATTTGAAATTACCTGATCAGATATTTGTTATGATATGGAAAGAGTGTAGATNNNNTTTAGAGTTAATGTTTTATTGATTCACAAACTTATTATTTCCTTGAAATGCTATTTGATGTATATACAATGTGCAGATCCAATTGCATATTAAAATAGAACAATAAAAAAAGAATCAGAAAAGAAGTCTCACCAACATCAGATGTCAGTAATTTGTAAGTCACTATTTTATTTGGCATATAAGATCTCATGGCTTAGACATTTTAGTTCATCTAAAATAAAGAAAAAATTTTAAGGGGTATGCCTAACCAGTAAAGATTATTTTCATGGTCCAACATAATTTAATAACATTATAATAAATGTGTTATCAGTTTCTTAATTTTACAGAGTTCTTCCAGTAAGGAGCATCATGCAGTTTACAGGCTCTAGCACAAATTAATCTTGCCCATACCTCTGCTGAAATCTGTGAAGAGGATATTTCACAGCTTGTCAGTTTTATGTTGCTGTTAGAATCTGATTTAAAAGACAAGTCAACAAATTAATTTGGCAATATTATCTCCCATGTGAACATACTGGAAGTACATCAGCCTGTCTATAGACTTAAGTCATTAGATTTTTAATAAGTTTTGATGCATTTGAAAATGTTCTCCAAAGAGCTCTCTCTTGCCAGTTATTAATTAAGCCATAATGAAGCTGCTGAAAGCTTTTGACCTGCTTGATGTAGGTGAACAGTACTCAGGTTTCTATAAAGAACATTTTCTTGATGGTAGTGATAGTAACATGTTGACTAAATATCAGCTTGTGATTGATTGGCTTCATAAAAAAAAGTGTGGTTTAAGAAGGTGGTTGTGTTTCAGTCAAGCTTGTTAATTGTTCTACTAACTTTGTCCCTTGTGTAGCTAGCCATCTTCCCAGGGGAACTTTTCCCCACAGTTTCTGGTTCATAAAAATTGAACCCTTTACTAGAGATTAGGCTGTTAGTGTGGATGCTCATTGTTTCACATGACTAACATCTGTTGTCTCCAGGAGATGAAGTAAGGTAGTTTTCATTTTTGCAAGTGTTTCTTAACTTGAAAGGCTTGGTTCACAGGGATATTGAACTCTAAGTTATCATTATGCCTTCTTGTACTGATGTATTGTGTCAGCATTTAATTGAATTGTGTCAGATGATAGACATCTAGGTTGAGCTTTTGTATAGTCATCACTGATACTTGTTTTTCCCAAGTGCCACCAATTTTTATTTTCTGTTGACTTGTAATGGAAATGTATTGTGAACAACGCATACTGCAAGCCTTGTATGACTATAGCCAGCCCAGTTACAGGTGTGATTTGAGACCAGAATAGTAAACCAGTACAAGCCCTAAAGCATGAATAGATTTTTTTTTTTTTTTTGTGGAAAACTGTTGTCATGGCCTTCCTATGGAATAATCCTATTCCATAGGAATTTATTCCATAGGAATAAATTAAACTATTGACAGCACGTAACTTTGTGGTTTTAAACTTTTTGTCTTTGCAGCCTTGGGTAAAGCTAATGAGGCTGATAATGAACATCAGTTTCACTGCTCTATTTCAGTTTTCTCTATTCCATTTGGAAGCTTTTTTTTTTTCTTTTTAAGTTTGCTATTCTTCCTTATTTTGTATTATCAAAATAGCTAACTACTAGAATACAGTTTTCTCTGGATCTTTTAATCGTTCGTTCTTATAGTCTGTCTCTACTGTGACTGTACTGGTTACAAAGAGATTAAAGAAGCTGAAATGCTTCATTTTGGGGAGGAGAAGGCTGAAGGTGAATGTGATGGAGCCTTAGAAAAAATCACAGGGGAATGCAACATGTCCCATAGAACTAGAACTAATGGAGCAATTGGTGAAACTTCTGTTAAGTCCATTTAAAACCCTCAAAAGGGAGTACTTCTGTAGTTTAGGAACTTGCTGCCACAGGAATTTGTGGAAGCAGATAGTATCAGCATGTTCAAAAAAGCATTAGACAAATTATTAACAAAAGGCCTTTAAGCAGGTGTTAGAAGTAGGTGAGAGTGTGCCTCCTAACATGTTTCATTCAGTTACTATGAATGCTAAGGTAATAGAAGAAACATATCACTGACAGTGGCCAGTCTAATGTGCTTCTTCCATAGTGTCACTATGGAAGATTGAATACTTGTCTGGATGGTTCATTGGTCTTACCCAGCTGCAGATTGTGTATCGGCTCTTACAGGTATTCTAGCTGAGCTATATGGTTTGCGTCTATGTTTTAACATACACTAAGAATAAACTTATAAGAATATGTTTCAGTCAAAGTCCTTTCTTTTCTGTAGGTGTCACTTGGTTTCATGTCTTTCAAATAAGTTGCAGAACACCTGCCTTACTAATAATAATTCTCAGAAGTTGTTTGTGCAATTCTGGTATTTATTTACATGGTTTGCTTTTATCACACAAATTATGCAATGTCCCTTTCTGCGTTAGAACCTTCCAACACAAGCAACAGGGCAAAACCAAGCTAATTGACAGCCTCAGTAATGAGCTGAAGAAAGAAGGTGGTTTACTTGTTGATATACAATAAGCAGTGTTCTGTTGCTGGACTGTGTTCCTGGTTTTCAGGACATGCATTAACTGAGCAAGAGTAACTTTAAACGGCAGAATAACTTCCCTGCTCCTGGTAACTATTTTTATTCTTGGCAACATTGTCACACTGTGCATGTTCTGGTCCTCTGCCTTTCCAGAACCATAGGCAAGGGTTGTTAGGTCACCCCTTGCTTCTGAATCTTTGAGGGTGATCTCGTGTGGATGTGTGCTTCTGTGTGTCATGCAGCTATGCTCATCTCATAAACCATGTAATCTCAAGAGTTTTGTGGCTCTTCATAAAACTTTGCAAATGTGTTCTTACACCACCAGTAGACCCCTTCTCCCTTGACTGCCAGATAGATGTTTGCAAGCCTTTAAAGTTCTTTTTCATCAGTTTCATATAGCTTTCTTTGAGATGCAGTTAATATTTTTGAGCATTTCAGTTGAGTGTATTTTGATTTGTTGCAACAATGGGTAATCTTAGTTGCAGGCTTTGGGGAATTACAATAGCATTAGCACTAAATTTACTTAATGCATTGCAAGATTTGGTGGTTGGGGAGTCTGTCTTGTTTGTTAAAAGCTTAGAGTTCTGTTCTTCAACATACAGTTTCATGTTTGTAAAAATACACTCAACTTCTGGGATGAGGTGAGTTAATAGTTTCAGAAAAGTTATCAGGACGTAAAAACCAATGTATTTTTCCTTTGTATTTGAGTACATGCAATCTGGGGCATAGTGGTTATGTAACTTTCTACCTGACAGTTAAAGTAAGTTGCAAAGGGATGGAGAAACATGAACACAGTGGTTCTGGGAGTTGCACAACTCATCAGTGACTGTTTGCAACAATTTCACATTTTACATGGGAAAATGCGCTCATCGCTTCTTAAAGTAGCTATGTTTTCTTTAATACTGTAATGTTCTGTGAGGTACCTAGGAAAGAATCACTTTTGTGTTGAATTTTGAAACCTTTCAGGAGATGGTTTTCTGTGCAAAATGATGTTCATATTCAGCACCAAAACCAGTATATGGGAGTGGCTTCATTGGTGGTGGGTACTATTTTGGAAGCTCCCAGACCCTTTTCTTTTGTCTTCTGTTGGAATTGCCCAAGAGAGAAAGTACTTCAGATATCTAACACTGGTAATTTCATTGTTTGAAGTAGTGCAATAATTTTCTTATTGGCTCCCAAATGTCTTGATTCAAGAGTAATTTCTAAACTGTTTATTTTCTAAAATATTTACTCAAACTGGAGGTGTTATGAAAATTACCTGATAAACCATTCCTCCTTTTAAATCTGTTATGCTCTAAACTTTGACTTGCAAACAAGATGGGTATTTCTTACTAACTTGTCTCAAATGACACATTCTTATTTTACATCCTGTGTAAACAACATAAAGTGTGTGCTGACATTCTTAAGTTGCTGTGCTGAAAAACTGTCAGCTTGTTGGAAAAAGTAACATTTTAATGTAAACACTGGATAAAACTGAGTTAATTTTCAAAATTGTGTGTGTGTGTATATATATGTATAAACTATAATCAACAATGGTGAGACTTCACCTTCTTTGAGTGTTTAAATGTGATGCAATGTCTTTAAATCAGCAAAAGCTGACTAGGCTGACTGTCTCTCTGTTTAAGTGGATTGCACTATTTTCCCACTAGAATTTACAGGCAATTGGAAATATACATTCAGTAAAACTTCTTTATGGACGTAAAGATTATGTGTGTAAGTGCATGTATAAGATAAAAGTAATATTATGCAGTGCAGTATAACACAAGTGTTATAATACATGGATGGCAACAGGTTATTCTAAAATTTACAGAAGTCTGTGGTAGATTTCTGCCATCATGTACTGTTATCTTGTTGAGATCCTAAATGTTTACATTAAGCATATAAAGCTTTCTTTTCTTAAAAAGAAACACAGAAGTCTATTTCACCTCATACTGAAGTAATGCTTCTTTATTTAGTTTTTAGATTGGTAGCATTTTGTTTGAGAAATGTCTTTCAAATAAATTACTTTCAAAACGTGTTGATAGCTATACCTTGATATATGCTTATTTTTTGGTGTGTGGGCATTCAGCAAGTCAAGGACTTGCTACATGAGGTCTGACAATGTTTCTTTGCCATCATAGTAAGTAATGTAATACAGCTTTAGCAGTAACTAGAAATGAGGAGGATTAATTTTACTCTTGCTACAAAGGCAACTCTAGTATTAATTCTCCCTATTGCTTGCTGTGCAAGGATCAGAGTCTTTTTCAGGGCTTACCAACTACACCTCACTGTGGCTGCATAGTTGTTCACATTAACAGCTTCTACTGTCTTGATGTTAAGCATAAATTATGAAGCAGTTGTTCATCATATCCCTTGAAATTTTTTAATCCCCCTGATGAAATAATTGCTCTTTGTGGCCTCATAGATGGTGGGACAGAAAGTCTTAGGTGTATGGTGTCTGAGACCATGTTTCTTCAGGGCTTGAGGAAGAAGCTACTTGGGTAGAAGAGAGGTTACTAGTGCCTCTGCTGAAGGAGGTTCAGCCTTGCTCTGGGTAGCCCTTGAGGCCACTCAGAGGTGACAGCCAGGGGACCAGTCAGCAGATGAGGAGTTCTGAACTAGCCACAACTGATCTGTCATGTAATTGCTGGCCAAAGAAAAGTAGGTGGGGAAAGCAGAGGGGTATGGTGGGACACCTTTGAACATGCATTTGAAGATGGAAATAGAAAAATGGGAAGAATGGAAGGTTTTATGGTAGAGGACACTTGGGATATATAGAAGAGGGTGTGGGAATTAGATGAAGTGTGCTAAGGGGTATTGTAAGGAGAGCTAAAAAAATCACACCTAAAACCTGGGCATGTAGGGCAGGACCAGAAGGCATTGTGTTAGTTTTGGAAATAAGAGATGGGGTTGGGAAGGAGGAGGAATACAAATAGTATTGCTACAAAGAGAGAAAGAAACAAAACCTATTGCCTAAGCTCACTTTATGTTGAAAAATTCTACCTGATCCCTAGCCTTCCACATTTGATTGCCTTGGAAGACCACAGATACCTTCTCTGCCAGATTGAAGTCCCTGTGTAGAAGACACTCTTTTCCAGATTGTTTTCTGGTCTTATAAAATTTCAGATAAAAAAATGCTGCTTTTTGCATTTCCCATTATATCACAAAATATGCTTCTGCACTTGGACAACATTGTGGATTTTGCCATTGATGCATGTCTCATTTAAACACTATTAATTCTGGTAGTTATAAGATGTTTTGTCAATCTGTTTTTATTCATCTGAACATACTGGGTATTGAGTTCATATTGTTTTGGTAGGATTTTAGTATTTACAGATGGTTAATAATTTAAATTGAAATATAATCAGAAAATATGTTCTCCACAACTAGTTAATAAAATGCAAAATGAATTATTTCAATTAGGATTACTGTTGATGATGTTTATTGTGTCTTAAAACCATAATCCTAAATTATTATTTTATAGTACTGTAAGTCTGATATGCCTGATTTTTTTAATACCTCCCCCCCCCTTCCTTCCCTGGCTGTGTCATCTTCAAACTTTTTCTCTTTTCTTGGGTTGTTTGAATTTCATCTTGCACTTTTTGAATGTCTTTTCCTTCTTTATGGTGGGAGGGGAAAAAGAGAAGAGGTAGAAGCTACATTTTCTTTGCTTTTGGAGCTAAACTTAATAACAGCTGTACCGACAATTTTCTTCTGTGTTTACATGCAGCCAGGAGCTATGGGCGGAGAAGAGGTAAAAGTATTTACTAAATGTTTTGTTTGCTGAATAGTAGGAAAAATAAATATTTAGTTCCTTTATGATAAGACGATGTTACCAATTTTAACATTATTTGGTTGATCAATTGCTTAATATAAATCAATCTCATATTCTTCATTTGCAAAACATCTCCCTTTTAATAGCAGCTTAAAGCAATGATCATTTTGAGCTGGTAACTTCAAGTGTGTTGCTATTACTAGTGAAGTGGAGGATGACTGAATGTAAAGACTCTTTCATGACACGTATTTATGACTTTAAATGTATAGCGTTCCAAAAAAAGGACTGTTTTCAGGTTTGGGATTTTTTGTAGAAGTGCAATGTTTAACTAGTGCATTGAACATTTCAAAAATACTTTTTTCTTAGATGAAATACCTTTCATTGAATCTTGAGTATTACAGTGGATTGCCTTAGGTAGAACATTGTGAACACTAGTATTAATAACTGTCCTCAACAGTGAATATTGATAATAATAAAAAAGATACAACAGTGAGCACATTTTAAATTTATTTAATCATAGGCAAACCTTAAAAAATAAAAGCAGCCTGAAAACATTTTACAAACTTAGTGCTGCATATAAGTTTATTCTGAGAGATTAATGAACATGGACAATAGCAAGCTTGCTGACTACCAAGAAAGCTATTAATATAGCTTACATTTATGTACTGTGCTGTAGCTTACACAGACTGGTTTTTATTGAGAAAATAACAGTGAAGATTGCAGCTTTTAACAATTAGTTAGGCAGTGCCATCTGCGTGAGGTACTTTGACATTAAACTTAATTTTATCTTCTTTTTCATGTATGTTCTGTGACAGCTATGCATGTGACTGCTTCATTTTCAAAATGCAGAATTTGCATCAAGTTTGTGAAGAAGTTGGAGACAAACCTAGCCATACAAGCAAGCCTATAGCGTACAATAAGTAACCTGTAGTTTGCATATATATATATATGGATTGAGGTAGTAGGCTGTACAGGCTGTACTAACACAGTTTATAATATAGAATTTGAGCTGATTTTGTTCAAAGCTGACTGGTTTTAGTGTTTATTTGACAGCTAAACCAAAAGGAAAATTTTTAAGTCTTCCCCACAAACTTACCTTCCTATTTTTCCCTGCTTCCAGAGAACAGGCTATTGTTAACAGATGTTGAAAGCACCCTAATACTTACAGTTTTTCAGTGCTCTCATGGTACTGAAACAAATTGGAAAGTATGTGGAGTATATAATATTGTATACTCTCTGTGCATGTGAACACTGTTTAATTTCATTTTAAGATTGTGGCAAGTATTTCCAGGTTGATCAAATGGCACTAAAGTAGGGAAGGAGGTGGGAATCAGTTGGACACTATTAACTTCTTGCAAGTCATGTTTACTAGTAGAAGTGAAATATAGTAATGTGGCAGTAATTGTGACGAATACAGTGTAGTCTGTTTTATACAAACTGTAGTGATGACAAAACAGGGCAAACAAGTTCTGAATGTGCTGGATTTTCAGGATTTTTTTTTTTACTCTACCAAAAAGCATGTTTCCCTCCATAATAATTGTTTCCTATGTGAAATTCAGGCTTGTCTATAGTAGATTTTTGTGTGTGTGTGTGTGTCTTGTCATTAATGTTAGGAATTTTGTGACTTGCCTTATTCATGCAATATTAAAGTCCGTGATGTTCATGCTTTTTCATTACCTTGAATTTTATGATGTTGTTTTGAGCTTTCTTAACCTTAAGAAACATGAAATTGTATAATAGTCTGTTGAAAAAGGATGTGTGCTTTATCAAATATTCCCATATATCCCCCTGTCTTACTGTTTTTACCATTTGCATTGTGGTAATATGCAGAGTACACAGATGTGAATCTGTGTAGGGACTCATTTCATGTTGATTATACTTTGGTATTTTAATTACTGTTTGATTCTGTCACTATGACTAAGCAACTAAAGTGAGAAGAGGTTTTGTCAGAAATTTCTTGGGGCTTGCCATAACCTATCAGTTCTCTACTTGATCCCCTCTTTTCTTTGAGTAAAAAGGCGAGCATTGCTTTGTAGGTATGCTTAGGGCTGTTGAGTCATGTTCTTTTAGGTACCTTGTTTTTAACTTTTACAACCAGTTTTTCAGGTACAGTTGTAAGCATAGCTATGGAAAGTCAGCCCAAAATCTGTTCTGCTACACTGACAACTCAGAGATGCCAGAGGAGGGGGGCAGGAGTATAAAAATAGGGCATTTAGTGATGCCATAATCCTGTCCCAGAGATTTGCCTGTGAGGGTTTCTTGAGGTGATATCTCAATATTTATTGCTTCAGAATGGGATTTCCTCCTGTTCTTGGTCACTCCCTTTTCTGAACCTCCATAAACTTTTCGGCATCCTAAAAACCTGTGGTAAGGGGTTCCACAGTTTGACTTGCTTTCAGCCTTGCCATGTACTGATTGTGTTCAATGCATGTTAGTTTCCCCTTACTGGAAGAGACAGGGAACAATAATTCCCTACTCCTTTGTCTGTATGCCTTACATTATTTAAAATGTATACTTCATACATTTAATTCTATACTTGACTTAACTATAAAGTTTTAGATCATCTTTTGCATTTACTTAAGATGAGTACAATGCTTGCAGACTGTCAAGAATCTGGCATAAGAGGTGATATCTTGCGTTTTAAGCTGCTGTGTGTTTTTGTTATTTCCTTCAGATTTGGCACATACTTGTCTTCCTCTGTAGACCTGCATTTTAGTTGAATACCTTGTTCTAATATCTATTAATTTGATATGTCAAATTCCACTAATGGCTCATGTTTGTTGTTTATTTTTGACAAGAAGGTATGTTGGAGGGTGGGAATTAAAAAATTATTTAGCTTCTTTAGTAATGTCAGTCTCTTACAGATATTTTCAAATCTCATACTTTTCAATGGATTTTCTGATTTTATATTTTTACACAATTTTAGCCTTCCTAATAATTATTTTTCTCATGCATGTGTTCTCTTTTATGCTGAAATGCATATGTTTATATATGTGCATGACCTGTTTGTCCATTAATGGAATATTCATCAATAGTCTTTCCTATTTTATGCTCTAAACCCACCATTTTTGACAACCAGTTATATTAGACTTTGAAGAATAGCTTCTCTAAATCCTCCTTCGATTGTGCCATTTACCCTGTTTTTTATGTTGGTGCTTAAAAGCACAGTAGGACTTCTGCTTCAGTGGATTTTTGTATCTGTGATCTCTGTCAATGTTGTGCGTTCAATATATTCTTTCTAATCAAGACTTCAGTGCCTGGTGTTAATAAAAAAATCAGGCTGGTGTTCTGTGTCAGTCAGAACATCTTTCCTGGTTTTTGTTTGTTAGCTTGTTTTCCATAGAGAGCATTGCCGCTTCTTTTTTGTAATCTGTCCTTTATTACTGGAGACCCTATTACTGATATTTTCAGTGTATACATTTTTCTGACTAGTGTTCCTCTGTATGTCCTGATTTGTCTCCTTGCCCCTGTTTTTATTTCCTGTGCTTCCCTGTGCTGTTAATACCAGTATGGTATTAATTCTTCCTTAGGTCTTGCTGGAAGTCAGTTTCATGTGATCCATTACCTTTGAATTTAATTATGTGCCCTGCTATTTATATTTGTAATTAATCCCCCTATAAACTGTTTGTATCAATTAATTATAATTCTATCCCTGAGAACAATACTCCATGATACGAGGGGGCAATTAGCCTTTTCAGAGTTGAGATGGGGTTCCCATTTATACATCTCTCTACTTTGCACAATTTATTTTTCAACTCGGGTATAGGGAAAGACTAAATTCTGAAGTTGGTGTGTTCTATAGTGTTGCTTATGTACAGACTTTGCATATTTCTTTATCTTCTGGGTTAATAAGTTTATTCTTAAGATAATGTGTGTATACTTTGGTAGTAATAGCAACAAGTTAATTGCATCAGATGATCACAAATTCTTTACTTCTCATTAACAAACTGAGTAGCAGCCATTTATGTTGCTTTTTGTTAATTCATTACTGAAAGGGTGTTTTAACACTGAGTAACAGCTTGACAGGCTGCCCTAGCTAACAACTTTTTTTCTTCAAGCACAAGTTTTTTTTGTGTTTTTTTTTTTAATAAGATTTTAAAGATTTTTTTTTTTTCTTGCTAGCTAAGCTTCTTGCTTCACCTATATGTTTAATATCCACAAAACAAAGCTTTTCTATGTTTATTTTGCTGTTTACCCCACTACTCAGACTGGGCCTCCGTTTACTCGAGGAAGAAGTAATGCGCCCTTTGTGGTTAGGACCCTCTAAGGCACTCTGAAGGAGACTGTCCTGCTCTGCAGTGCAATGGCTTTAGGGATCTGCTCTTTAAGATCATTCCTTCAAGATCTCTTATGGAAGATTTAAATCTCTAAGAATCGGTTTGAAATGTAAATCTTACAAAGGTTCTCTCTATAGCTATGACACACAGTTTCATCAGATAACTTGGTTTTCATTGCTTGCCATTTGCAAAGTTTCATTTTAAAGCTAAATTAAGTTTATTGTCTTGTAAGGATAATATAGTCTTGGAAAAATAGAAGCAATACTAATGAACATTATTTGGATAACTGGACCACTGAGCTGGGTCCTTTAATGCAAATTCTGTTAAAGCAAAATATAAAAGGAAAATATAATGTTTCTTTACTGAAATATTTAATTCTCCAGGAAATAGCGTTAACTATAGATACTACAAAATCTGTTACAGGTCGGTCTTCACTCTTTCCTTTTGAAGATGGCTTCCTAGATGACAGTCATGGTGATCAGTCTTTATCATCGGGTCTCAGCTCTCCAACACGCTGTCAGAATGGTGAAAGAGTGGAACGCTATTCTAGAAAGGTGTTTGTTGGAGGTCTTCCTCCTGACATTGATGAAGGTACTGTGAATAAGTTACATTGGTGAGATGTGGGAATTGGCTTTCATATAATTACTTTTAAAAGGTCATATTTTCATAAAAAATAAATTTATTTTTCCAGGTATGTCACTTGTGGCATTATTTAAAATGGACACATGCCACTACCCCCTGCAACACCTGAGAATTTACTTGACACTCTTTTGTACTGTAGATCAGAAGAGATGGAGACAGAAATGCCTGCATAGCAGGTCTTCCATTCTGCAGTAGCAGCACGTGTTCCCATGTAAAGTGGGAAAGCTAAAAAAGGGAACTTAAAGGTTACTGCCACTCCTCCACAGTCTTTCCCTGTTCTTTTTAAAAGATGTGGTTGACTCAATAGTCCTTACCAAAATAAATCAGGTTTTAATTAATCAGCTCTTATATCCAGCATATATATAGTGTTCAGCTGACAAATTTAGGACAATTAGTATGGTTACAAAATAATAACCAGCTTAGCAGGGATGGTCAGTTTTTTTCTCAGTCTCAATCAATAACTGCTCTACTTGCATGTGCCCACC